>ML685769.1:36342399-36352998 GCA_007922175.1 Pelusios castaneus | reverse complement strand
AGGCAGGAGCTGCCTTGAGGGGAGACCATGTGCTCAGTGTTCTGGAGAGGAGCTGAGCCAGGAGTGAGCAAGATATTTTCTCCATGTAAAGGAGTCATTTGCGACAGACCTTGCAGACATGCATATGGGACTGAGGGCTGGTTGCAGAGGAGAAGAGAAAGCCTGCATGTAATGCTACAGGGGATCCCAGCAAAGAAAGAAGAGGACAGCTATTTCTTGCCACTCAAGCTTCCACACTGGAACAGAGACTAGCTGAGAGTTGGGTGAACTCCACACAGACTTTGGGACTCTTGGGTATCTTGTCATGGAAGGGATTGTTCTTGGTTAATTGTAGTTTGTTTTCTTAGGATAAGGTTTATTTAGTTAGTAGTTAATAACGTTCATTGTTATGTTTGTTTTTAGTAGTATTTTAATGTGTGAGTGTAGCTCTGAGCAAGCTTCGCCGTGAGTCCTGTACAGACTGGATCCTGGGTCTCCAGCTGCTTTCTCCACAGGGATTGGGATTGATTTCTGTGGGGCACTGGAGAAGGGCAACTGAATGAATTTTGGCCCACCCAAAGGTTACATGTACATAGCCTGGGAGCATAGCCTGAGGAGTCAGAGCCAATGGGCGGGGTGGAGACACGATCAAGAGGCGGAATTTGAGGTCTGAGACAGAACTGTCAAGGATGAAAAAGAACAGAACTGAAGTGGGCAAAAGAGCAGGCTGGGCAGGAGCAGGGACAGACACAAGCATAGCTGCCATGTGGAATGTGTTGAGCAGCCAGCAAATTCTGGCTGCGGCTGGGTCAAGTAGCAGTTTAACTCCTACCCCTCCACCACTCAGGAGGTGTGGTCATTCGGGCAGCCCCTGCCAGGATCAACTATCCCCATTGTGTTGCTAGGAGACAGGCCTGTTGTGGCTGGCTCTCTGACATTCAAGATGTCACCTGTCAAATTTAGAGCAATGGCTCTCTAAGAGTTAACTGGACATTTACTCAGTGCAAAAGCCTTTGTCACACAGTGAGTATCCTTTAACGTATGGTTATGAGTAGTTAAAAAGAATCACAGGAATTCACATGCCAAGCATCCAATGCTCATTATCCTCAACAAGGCAGATGGATGTCTCCTGATGGCCAGTCAGGGTTGTGTTTGTCTGAGAGTACTGCTTCAGCACAGTCTGGTCATGCAGGATATTAGCTCCAATAGCCTGATCTTGGACTGCATCCCAGACTACATTCCAACAAACTTCTTTTTAGACCCTCATTATATATTAAAATGAGAGTTCTTAGCAATACAATAAACTATATAATAAATCCAATCCACCATAACCATAAATAACCAAAATGGGCTAGAAGAATTTTTCTAGCAACAGCAAAACCTCATAGTGCCTACTAATCAGCAAAAGTAATTTTTAACAAGAAACTTACACAGACATCTAGTAAGAAACTTGCAGTAGCTCAAGGCTACCTTATCAGTACTCCCTTCCATTCTAATGTATCGGTATTTCATAACTGTATCTACCCTTGCTATTACATTTGCAGTTCGTACATTTCTATCTGCCTAAGCCAAGGCCAAATTCTCCTGACTCCACAGTTTTGTTTCCAATTCATGGTGGATGAGCATAAAAGATGGCAGCTACAGATTATGTTAAATCCATACACAAGATGGCTGTGAGTCATGTCAAGTCCAAAGCTCTCCTATCAAGGCTGGAAGGCTTGCTCTCAGATGCAATGTAGACATACCCTGGAGTATAAAGAGATTAATACTTCTGTCACAAGAAAGGGTTCAATATTCACAGACTCTAGTGGCTACTTCTTCAGTTGCAGAGGACAGCAAAGAAACTGTGGTTTATTTGGGGACAATGCTCCCTTCCACATGCTTTTAAACTGAATGAGAGAAAATCTGAGCCACTCATATTTATAGTTCATTATGTTCTATTTCCCATCTTTAGCAAACAGAATCTTACAAAAAAATGTGGAGAGCAGCATTTTAAACAATGTGTTAACTTTCTTAGAGATAAGATGCACAGGGAAACTGAGCACAGCTAAAGACACATCCTGGGATCCTGATTCCATCCAATTTTGACCCATCCTATGTATTTTTTGAAATATGCATTTTAAAGAAAGTCATCTGATTGGCTGGTTAAGCGTCCGGAGTTCTGTATAATGATGCTAGTCAGGACTTGTTATCCAGTTTGCTCACCAACACATGAGATAATTCACTACCTTTTCAAGGAAGAAAACACAGTAGGGGAAACATCTCTAAAGCTCTTACTTCATTTCCACTCATCCACTAGCTTTTTCCATTAAATTACAAAATGCTAAATGACTCATGAGGGTGAGCCATAGCAAACAGAATCTGGGTGTTCGCTTTCTTATTATACAACATGGCTGTGAAAAGGTCCCAATAGGTGTAAGAGGGAAATGAAATAAGGTGATAAATAATTTATAAACTAGAGAAAACTAATCAGAACTCCTCAATTCCCATTGTCCCCACAAAAAGTGCTCAATTACTTCTTAGGAAAGGCCAAGAGACCAATAACCCTACGTCTGGGATATAGATGAATTTTATTATTAAGGAAGATATTAAAATTTATATAAGTACACTAAAGTAGCTAATCTAAATTCTATACAGATTTTCTAACAACCTTCCATGTTCTCTTCTTCACTGGGCATCTTGCTCTGCTGTTCCTTTTATTATACCAATCTGCTGATCTCACTCAGAGCATAGTGATGTCACCTTTCTACAATCACATTTGTGCCTGTATCCTCAGTGACTTTCCTAAATGTCATTTACTATTCCAAGTGCCATTTCTTTTTTAACTGATTATTTAATATTCCTACCTGAAGGACAAATTCGTACATCAGAAAGCACACATGGAATGTTACAAGCTCAATAAATCCAGCATGACTGCACCTTTGTAACTAGTTACTGTATAACAATGTCTGACCACTAAAAATTACACTGTTTATTTTGCATAATAACCTAACAGCATGCATCAACCTAATCCTAATCTTGGATATTATCTATGTACAGGAGATGTATTTGTAAATGGATATTATAAGAGTTAAACATGGAAAAGACCTATCAGATCAGCCAACAATGCCGGTGAGAAATTTTCCAAACCTTTCTTTCTTCAATGGACTTTAACTCTCACACAGCACAATTCACTTCCTGTTTAAATCTCTTCTGTTTCACCCTAATCCTTCACCAGTGCTATCCAAGATATCTTCATTAACTGTCCTACTTTATCTTCACCTTTCAATTTTGTTTTATTTTTAACCATTACTTCATTTGATTTTAAATACTTAAATCACTCTACGTTCAAAGCCACAGTTAAGAATGTGTTATTAGTACAGAAAAAATCTCCATGTAGTGTAATAAAGCACACACTGGTTTCTAAACAAAGTTCTTTCTCTAACAAGCCACCATAAAAAAGAGCTTTAACCAGTACTACTTCTGAGGGTAGGATTGAATGCATAAAGATCATGACTCATCTGCTAGGCAACAAAAACACAATTTACTGGATGAGGCACTGTGTATACTATTCTAGCACCCACTAATGATCCTAATGCACAATGCTTCAAAAAAACATTAATTTCTAGTAATATTCATCCCTGTGCAGCAGGTCAGCACAAGGGCTATGAACCACTTAAGTTCCACATATGCTGTATTCTGAAGGCTTGTGTGAGCCTTCAGTGGTGTACAGACGTTATTCATTCCTCACAGATGAATTTCAGTTACAAGAAGAAATAACCAATCTGTCCCACCTGAAGAGGGTCTCACCAGTTTTCCAAATCTCACCAAGTTTGTGCAGACTATCTAACCCTCTTAGTTCTGGGCACCTAAAACAGCATGATGCAACACATTAAATTGTTATTTATAACTACTGTAGCTCTTATGCAATATGCATATGCAACACTAGGAAACAGAAAGTACTGGATGAATACAAACTACTATAATAAAAAACAAAGCAAGAAAATACAAGTTTCATGCAGAATAAATTTGGTCTAAATAGTTTTTTTGCAACCACTCTCTTCTCTAGATCAATTCAGCTATTTATTTTCTTTCCCTAACAGCATCTGAACACACAATGTCCTTGGGTCTAGGAAAAATATAAACATATTCAACTCCAACAGCATCCCTCAGCTTTGTTGTGAACAATCTACCTTGTTAAAGTGTGTAATTTAAAAACAAAACAAAACAAACAAAAAACAAACAGTGAAGACTCTATATATTCTGTTTGTTTTTGTTTTTGTTTTTTTTTACATTAACTAGAAATATTTGTGGAAAAGTAATAAAAAAATAGCTGTAGATGTTACTTTTCTGGCTTTTTTGCAGCTCTTAATATTGGATTCCTCACATAATGATGAGCAGGTTCATATTGTAAATAGAGATTTCTGACACTCCAATTTCTTGATTTTCTTAATGAAATCTGTAACAACAGCAGAGAAACACTAGATTATGTGGAGCGGGATTCAAAAAATGAGGCTGAGAAGAGGTAAAAAGGCTGAGCTCTCCCCCCATCGCCATATTTAGAAATATCTGTGAAAAGCAATGGGGACCCTCCTCTTCCATAACTGTGAAATGGGAGAGAATATAAATAAATAAATACCACTCTTTTCCAGCAGTTAGAGGGGGACGCAACTTCAAATATGGTAGTCTCCTGTTAGCTGGAGGCTAACATAGGAGATTGAAGAAAACACAAAGAAGCGTCCTAGAACAGTATCTGTGGTTAACAGCAGAGGTGCAGATGGGTTTTCCCTTCAGAGTCCCTGCTGCAGATATTTCCCTGAGTAGTAGATTTAGTTCTCTATCTAGTACATGTCTACTAAATTTGTCAACCCCTCTCTGATCTGGTTCAACGGGCTTCCACTTTTTTCTTCATGTCCTTTTGAAATTAAATTCCTACCAAGAGGCCTATGAGCCCTAGATCTCACATCCCCATCTACCATCCCTTACTGAAAATAATGTGCACATAAAAGAAATTGTAAGTGTGGCTTGTCATGAGTAATTAAACATGGGAGATCTAATTTCTTGGGATGCCAGATTAGGAAAGTAAATGGGTCAGCAAACTGAAAACAGAATGCAGGTACTAACTAAGATAAGGGGGAATGCCCAGGGAACCATTTACAATGAACAAGGTAACAGATAAGTTAGGAATGTAAAAATTAGGTGAAGAGTAAATCATAAATGAATAGTATGTGGCTAAAGCATGCCATAACAGAGATGGATTCCTACAAGGTAACTATGCCATTCCTGAAATGCGTAATGCAATGTATGGAAATTAAATATAATTTGTAAATATATACAAAAGAGGTTTGCTATGTGACTTCAAGTTTATGGTATGCCTTGTATCCAATCCCTATGCTTAAACTTAATCAACTCCAGGATAGCTTAGATGAATACTGATTAAGAAATAAAACCAAAACTCTCATAGATGAATTCAAAGTCAACCTCACTTGTGGGGAACTGAGTGAATAAGGTGTAGAAATTTACTAAGTGAATTAGTTAAATTGGAAAAGATGGAGATTAATATGAAAATTGAAAGGTGGATAAAGAACTGGTTAAAGAGGAGACTGCAACTGGTCATACTGAACGGTGAATTGTCAGGCACGAGGGAGGTTATTAATGGAGTTTCTCAGGGATCGGTCTTAGGACCAATTTTGTTTAGCCTGGCACAAGATCTGGGAGTGTGCTACTAACATTTGAAGATGATACCAAGTTGGGAGGTATTTCCAACACTGATTGGCATACCGAAGTCCCACTTTGTGAAATACAACATTCTGGACATTGCATTCACTGGCAATGGACTCCACGTTGTCAATTCATGAAACTTGAATGCAGATGGGGGTTTGATCATCACACCGCCTCTCTAGTCCACCCATGCCACAGAGCAATGTTAAGATGAAATCAACAGTGAAAACAGCTAAGAGACGGCTACACAAAAAGAACAAACAAGGAATCCTGTGGCACTTTTAAAGACAAACAAATGTGTTCAAACAAGTGCTATAGGACTCCTTGTTTGTTTTGCTGAACTAGACTAACATGTCTACCGCCCTGGAACTTACACAAAGTTTCTTCTGATTCAGATACTTAGTTAGTATTTTGGGGCACACACACACAGGGGTGCCAAAACAGTCTGGTGCAGTCACTGATAGGACAAAGGATCAAAACTCTGCTACCAGTAAAGAAAGAGCTGTTGTAGCTAGAAGCTGGACATTACCAACAATCAGAGGAGGCAGTATAAGAGTATTATAGATCATTCAGGAGACTACTGTCCTGAAGACAGACACTCCTGGAGGATCCAGTCATTAGAAAGACACCAGAAGGAGCAAACTAATGGAGTCAGAAGGGATGCAGTGGTACCAAATGCATATGAGATGACTACACAGACAACCCACAGAAATAATCACAGAACATAAAGAGACAGAGAACCATTGGGAGGCCAACCCACAGAGATAGAATTTGCTAGACTTGGAGATAAGTGACAGGGAGACAGATAATTTAATCTTTCATCAGGAAATTACACCAGAGGTGACCTACCTAAAAGACTTTGTACTAGCATGACTCCAACACAGCAATGTGTTAGTAATCTAGCCAAAAGGGTGTAGGGCAGGGAGGAATTGGGGCTTCTATTTCTTTTAAGTTTCTAAAACAGTTCACTATTATCAAGTACTATTTTTCCTTGAAGGTAAATAAATCCACTCTTATTGTCTCCTATAGTCAGTTCATGCAGTCTCTTTCTGCTGGCAGTTCTCACATAACTGGCAGGTGTAACATTCTTTAAAGGGTGGAGATGAATATTAATTCCTTCCAAATGCATGCCCCCTTAAGTCAGTCTAAGACAGCTGTCAATGTCCAGATATGAAGAATGTATTCTTTGCATGATAGCCTTAATGGGGAAATGGGGACAACTCTTTGTCCTCAAAATATGATTCAATCCTGCACACTCAGCTAACCATTAATTTGAAATGTGATTCTGCTCCTATTGGTACTTGGATTTTGTTTTCTAACCACCTTGCAAGTATTGTTCTCTTGAATGCCTGTAGTTGGGTGTCCTTTTCTATAGCCACTTTAATTTCCATCAACTTTATTGTTGAAAATGGGAGTTTGAATCAATTAACAAGGTGCACTAAGTCCTGTTCTTTTCCCTCACTTGCTGATGCTGCGTATATGGAAAGGTAATATTAATAATTGTACAGAACAATATCTAATCTCTATTTGGTAACAATAGAAAGTATCAACATGCACAGCAATCTTTTTGGAGAACCAAGAACCTTTTGCCATGACTGTGTCTAAGTATTCGTGTCTGGTTGCACCATGTCAGAGCCCAAAACATCAGGATGTGTTACCTAATAGGCAGATTATTTTAGTGGATCGCATTTAGTCTCTCTCTCTGTTATTGTCATATCCTTCTTTAAGTGTGGACACCCAGCTGTACCCAGTATTCTAGTAGTAGTTTCCCTAATGCAGTGTAAAGAGGCAAGATCGCTTCCTTATTTCTACTTGATATTCCCCATTCTATGTACCCTAGAATTTTTGCCACAGCATTGCATTGAGAATTCATGTTGAGGCAGATATTGTGGTGTATTAAGAATTGTGTTTAAATTACAGACTATCACTTAAAATTATAAGGGGTTTCCTGGTCCTGTTTGGAGACTTGGGGGGCTATGAAGAAAATTGTGACTTGGGTCCTCTTGGGTAGTTTGAAGACAACCAATCTAGAGCAAGGTGAGTTGAGTTGTGCCTTTTTTCTTACAGAGTGCTGTGTTTTTTGTGTGACTGTTTTCTGTTAGGATTCCGGAAATAAACTAGTGTCATCCAGCAACCGTCCAGACAGTGTATTTATATCCTTCTTTTTACACTCTTTTTCTCTATGCCATGAACGTAAACACAGAGATGACCAATGCTTGCTGATACACTGGAGATGGAGTGAGGGCAGCCGACTTCAGCAAATGTTACTGAGCTTTCTCAGTGTTTGTGAGCATGCTCATTGCAAGCCAAGCAAGAAATTGGGGAGTATGTGATTCCTCATACACCGTGCCTATGCATTGCCTCTGAAATAACAGATCTATCATGAACTCAAGTTTTTCTCTGAGTCACTGCCTTCTTCATTACTGACTACAAAAACAGTCTTGGAGTCATCTGCACATTAGCAGTAATATGTGAGTGCACTCTACCTGCAAACTTTCCTGGGAGTATCAAAATACAGGATCAGGGCCATATGTACTAACATCCTGCTCCTTCAACGAAATTAGCTACTGAGGTTCTCTTTATTAGTGTAAACTTCCTTTGAAGTTGGGAACAAATTCCTGCTACTGAGGTCAGCACAATTACTGTTTTCTGCTCAAAAGAGGGTTTAGGATAGACTTTATTGTCTACCTCTGAGTGCCCCTATAAAAGTTAATATTCCATGCTATCATAATATTCATAGAATCATAGAACTGGAAGGGACCATGAAAGGTCTCTCTGGCAGGTCCAAGTGTCATCTCAAACCATCCCTGACAGGTGTTTGTCTAACCTGCTCTTAAAACTTCCAATGATGAAGATTCCATACCTAGTCAACTTATTCCAGTGGTTGATCACTCTGATAGCTAGGGATATTCTCCTAATGTCCAACCTAAACCTCCCTTGCTATAATTTAAGCCCATTGCTTCTTGTTCTATCATCAGCAGTTAAGGAGAATATTTTTTCTCTCTCCTCCTTGTAATAATCTTTTAGGAACTTGAAAACTGTTAGGTCCCCTCTTTTTCAGACTAAAAAAGCCCAGTTCTTTTAATCTTTCCTCATACACCAAGTACTCCAGATTTTTAATCATTTTTGGTGCTCTTCTCTGGATTTTTTTTTCCTATTTGTCCACATCTTTCCTGAAATGAGACACCCAGAACTGGACACAATACTCCACTTGAGGCTTAATCAGCAAAGAGTTGAGCAGAAGAATTACTTCTCATGTCTTACTTATAATTCTCCTGTTAATACATCCCAGAATGATGTTTTCTTTTTTTGCAACAGTGTCATACTGTTGACTGATATTTAGCTTGTGGTCCACTATGACACCCAGATCCCTTTTTTTGTAGTACTCCTTAAACAGTCATTGTTGATTTTGTATGTGTGCCACTGATTGCACTTTCCTAAGTGGAGTATTTTGCATTTGTCCTTATTAAATTTCATCTTATTTACCTGAGGCCATTTCACCAGTTTGTCCAAGTATTTTGAATTGTGATCCTATCTTCCAAAGCACTTGCAACCCCTCCCAGTTTGGTATCATCCACTTTGTAAGTGTACTCTTTATGTCATTATCTAAATCATTGATGAAAATATTGAACGGAACTGGACCCAGAACTGATCCCTACGGCACCTCACTCATTATGCTCCTCCAGCATGACTGCGAACCATTGATAATTATTTTTCGGGAGTGGTTATCCAACAAGTTATGCACCCCTTTTATAGTAGTTCCATCTAGATTGTACTTCTTTAGTTTTTCAACGAGATATATGTAGGAGAAAGTAAAAAGTTAAATTAAAACAACAAGTAGAAACAGTCAGAAATGAGGCGTAAGGCCTAGCAAAGCAGATCAAACCGGCAGGCCTAAGTTGGATAAATGTTCAAGTTGACAGGAATAGTTTGACATCACAGAAATTGTCAAGAAGTCAGCCGCAGCTACAGCAAGAGTGGAAAGGTACCTGAAAGGTGGGAGGCACTGGGTCGGCCTAGCACCAAGGAGATAAAGGTGATGTTTCAGTCAGACCTAAAGGTAATGTTCCGGTCAAACCTGAAGGGAATGTTCTGG
This sequence comes from Pelusios castaneus, assembly GCA_007922175.1. NCBI lineage: Eukaryota > Metazoa > Chordata > Testudines > Pelomedusidae > Pelusios > Pelusios castaneus. The sequence goes on along the minus strand of ML685769.1, from coordinate 36,343,223 downwards.
CCAAATCTAAGGGTAATGTTTCAGTCAAATCTGACACCTGGATGGATGGAAATGTCCAGTGATGCGCCAACCTATCAAATTTATTGATGGCATCAGAAAAGGGGTGCGTGAACCAATCAAGGTAAATGTGTACCCCAAAAGGGGCCAAATCGGTAGGTCCAAGCAGGGTATAAAAGCAGGAGCCTGAGAGCCCAGATTTTGCACAGCCATAGAGGGTGATGGAGAGTCCCGTCATCGGTTGAGCTGTTCCACTGCCTTGAGAGTACAAATGCTGCCAATAAATCTGTTGAGCCACTAGTCTATTAAATTAAAATTGTATTTAAATTTAATTAATTAATTTTAATTAAATTTAATCTGAATTTAATTAATTCCATTCTAATGTAAATTTAATTAAACAGTCTGGTGGCACCTCAGGGTTCTTTAACTTATATTTGTGGCCCTCAAGCCAAAAGGTTTGGGAACCACTGACCTATATTGTTTGCCATTGTGCTACATTGTGATGAAGCTTATCTTGGCATCTTCATTTCTACAAGGATCTGTGATCTTGTTGGTTTCTTTGATCGTGAGTATTGCCTCAATTTACCTCTTGCACACAGGGTACGCCTGAGCTTAAGGTCACTGAGCTAACTGGCTATGTCTACACTAGGGAATTAAGGTCGACTTTAAGAAGGTCGACTTTAATAAGTCGATTTTAAGTCGACCTTATTAAGTCGACTTAGGGAGTCTACACTGGACTCTGAAGTCGACTTAAAGGGGCCCCTTAGTAAATCGACTTAAAGAGTCCTCACTGGACTCTCTAAGTCGACTTGTTTGCTCCAGGGAGA
>ML685769.1:36323519-36341999 GCA_007922175.1 Pelusios castaneus | reverse complement strand
GCTGGCTTGTCCCCGAGTCCAGTGCTCCAGCTGCCGCAGCTGGAATGCGGGTCCCGGGGACAAGGGACCGTGGGGCTTCAGCTCTCCTTCCTCGTCGGGACGCATGGTCCCGGCTAGGAGGGAGTGTGGTAAGCCTGGGGCTTCCTTCTCCCCAGGCTCCCCACTCCAGCTGCTGATCAGCTGGAGCGCGGGTCATGGGGAGAAGGAAGCAAACCCTGCGGTCCTTTCTTGCCGGGACCTGAGCGGTCCCGGCGAGAAGGGACCCATGCCCTAAGTCGACAAAGTCGACTTAGGGGCCCCCCCACGTCTACACTGGCTTAAGTCGACTCTAGAGAGTCGACTTAAGCCTTAGATCGATTAGGGAGGAGGTGTTAGGAAGTCGACTTTGTTTTGCCTAAGTCGACTTAAGCAAGCTGCTTAAGTCGAGTTAGGCAAAGTGTAATGAAGACGCAGGGCCAATTAAGTCGACTTAAGCCAAGCTTAAGTCGACTTAATTGGCCAGTGTAGACGCAGCCACTGAGTCCTCATGAGAGACCTAAGCTAAAGGTACCCAGAGTGTTAAACAAAGGAACACCTCAGCTTAGGATCATCAGGCTAACTCAGTCCCTTCTTAAGATCCAAGCCAGGCTCTAGATCACTGGGCTAACGGAGTCCCCACTTAAAGATCTAAGCCAGGGGTAATCCTGAGGGAACCGCAGACAGACAGTCACCCACACAACCAAACAGGCATCTGTGTCGGACACATAACATCATCAGTGCACACCACAGTATGCACCACAGTACAGACATCTCAATTAGTTCTTGCCAACAAACATTTACATACCAGCAAAATAAAAATGAAATAAAATCCCTTCCACATACCAGCAAATAAAAATGAAATAAAATTCCTTCCTGAGAAAAGTATGCAATTTACCCTCTTCCCAAAAGGGGTAAGAAAAGATGGGCTTGGAAGGTTGATGGAAACATGAGTTTCTAAATCAAATGCTCAATTCAAAGCGCATTCAAATCTATTGAAAAACCTCCTACTGACTGACGTGCCAGCTGGGAAGTGAACTCTAGAGTAGAGAGTCCCTCATTCAGAATGCCCTGCCAGCAGCTCCCTCTTTAAATCCAGGGATGCTATCAGCTGCACTGATTGCAATTATGACGATATGAAATATTGAAATGAAATAGGGTAGCATTTTCCACAAGGTAAAAAGACATCATCCAACTAAGATGCTACTATTAGTCTTCTCTTTTGAAGAAACCATATTCACTCTTAATAAATAGTGTTGTATAATGCATACTTGTTTTCAAGGCTCACATTATATTAAAGGTTAATAACATCCATTGTTTTATATTTATTTCCTTAACCCGGTGCTAGTTTGTTGTGTTAGTTTTAATGGGCTGGCACTTGGTTTTAAAGTTAATATGCCATTAAGGACGGTGAGGAAAGTTCATATCTCCACTGGCATGATTATTGCTGTCCATCTGTGAGCAGAGTTAACAATATAGGAGTACACTGATTTATAAAATAAAAGCTCTCTGATATCACAATGCTAGAGCTTATTTTGCTTAATAACAGCTTAGATTTTGCAGAACTCTTCAAAATGTGGGGAAAGAACCTCAGGGACACAATGTTCCCTTGCTGTGCAGTGAATTTGTGTTATAACTCATATTAACTATAATATATTGTACATCACTGAGAGAACAGAATCTTAAATCTCAAGAAGACGTGAATATTTTGTACAACAGAAATTTTATTCGTGTTTTTTATATGTCAGGATATAGCAATATCCACCAGGCCAGGTTCTATCTATCTTAGGGCTTGTCTACTCTGATGGCAATATTCAGTGGCAGTCAACAAGAGTTATGCAAACTACACAGAGTAGCTTGTGTAATTCCAGTCGACTTCCTAAGTCCCCTTTAGCATGGTGTCTTCACTGAGCTGTGCCAATGGAGAATGTGTTCCCATTGAAGCAGCACTACACCAGTTAAAGGAGTAGATTATTAAGTTGATTTCCAGATTGTGTCTTCGCTGACTGCTCAGTCGACCCAGAAAAACCAACCTGACTGTAGCACCTTTGTAGCTGTCAATGCAGACATTGCCTTAGGGTCTTATATAGTTGCCTTTCAATGCAATATCTGAACACATTTAATTTAAAGTCATTAGTAATAGCAATGTTGTTAGTGGGCTTTATGGAGTCTGTCACTTTTCCCTTTGTGAAATTAAAATGCTGCTAGTTCTAAATTTGACCGTATAAAAAGATGTATTAATTATCGATATTTTCACAAATTGGTATTATTGCTCTCCATTTCACTGATATGAATTTTGCAGTTTTATTTTGATAATTAGCAGCCTCTCAACTCTACTTAAAAAAATCATTTTCTACAATTGTGAGATCCATTTTGAATCAATAAGGGTAAAAAGCAAAAGGTTATTTTCACATCTTCAACTTCATGGTCTTGCCCCCACTCCCTCCTATTGATTGGGAGGAATGTTATTTAAAAAAAAAAATCTCTTAGTCAGGCAACTCGAGAATTTTTTAAGTTTGTGCTTACCCAGAGCCCCAGTTTGGCCCTCTGCACAACGTAGAACATGGTACACCTTCCACCCAAAAAGCATTTAATAAAATATGGGAGTGGTGAAAAAGTAGTCTGCCTGAGAATGGTAGGTATATACAGTCATAAAGGTTTATACCTACATACACCAGAATCACATTAAATAAAACAAGCAAACAAAGATAGTCAAGCAGAAATACACTGTATAGCCAACTTTTGAGTGCTGCAAATGTCCCATTATTTTCAAAAAGACTGCCCTAAACCATAATGAATAGCTGCAATGCTTTATTCGGTAGCAAACATTCACTCTTCACCCTTTCACTTACTTGTCACTGAACATAAAGTCTGTCTTTTGAATCAAACATTACAAATTTTGATTTGTTGATCCACCTGCCCTTCTTATAATGTTTTGATTAACATAATGCTTTCTTATTTATTGGCCTCAAGGCTGACTCTTCTGCCATGTATTGTACTTTAAAACCTCATCTTTAACATGGATTTATGATAAAACCATTGACATGTAAACCAAAAGAGAAAGTGAAAGGTAGCACTAAAATATTGTTGCTAGTACTGTTTCAAACTTAAACCACTAGAGAAAATAAATCATTGCATTTTTACAAAAATTCCATAAGTGACAAAAGAGTGCATTTAAACATGTTTATTTTCATAACAAACATTTTACACAGCTCCATTAGTAAATACAAAACTCCAGTTTTTATTCTATGCTCATAGAATTTATTATCCTGCTGATAACTCTATTGAATTTGGCATCATCGTTCTGAAGTACTTAAATGTCAAGATCAAGTACTTTAGGGATTTTAAAAAAAAAAATCTGATCATGTAATTTGTTGTTCCTTCTACTTGTTCCTCAGATGTAAACATGCAAATTTATTTGCATTCACATCATCTAAATTGTTTACATCCTGAAAATAATATGCATGCATACAAACAAAAATTGCGTATGGATTAAAAAGCATACCTGGAAGTTTGTGGGAGTAAGTCTTTGGATTTGGGTTTTTTTTGTTTGTGTTTGGTGTTTTTTGTTTTGTTTTGTTTTTATTTTTATTTCTTAAATATTTTTCATGTTGCAAAAGATTGCTCTTATAGTTTTCAATGACATGTTGCTTGTCCTATAATAGAGAAGGAATCCTTTTACTTTTCTAAAGAAGTACAACAAAAATCAATTGTGCTAATACCATTGTAGAGCATTTTACATTAAATACCCTGAAGTAGTATAAAATTAGTAGAGAAATATTTTGGTTTGGACGCTACTAAATACATCCAAATACAAGTAATTCACTGGCTGTTTAGGGGAAGGAACTATCTTTTTGTTCTGTTTATACAGCACCTAGCTCAATAGGCTGCTGGCCCATGTCTAGGGCTCCTACTTACCACAGCAGTAAATGATAAATAACCATTTTATAATGCAATCAGCAGCCATGATTTCTTAATCTAGGCCTTAATTTATGGAGCCCTTGCTGAGCAACACAAGCTGAGGTTAGTGAATTTGGGTATTAGAGAGCCAATCAGAACTGCAAAGGTATCCATGTGTGAAACAACCTGACTAAAAAGTTGCTTTAATACTTCATTATAGCAGTTTGTCTTTTTCTGTAGCACAAATACCACTCCATGTTTTATATTAAAAGGATTTTGTTTCTATTAAGGAGAGAGATGGGTATATGCTAATTTGCTAGACCATTTAGAAATTATTATCATGCCTTTGTCATGTACATATACAATTATATGCAAGTATTCAGATATATGAAACCATTCTACTGTACTCTGGGATGGCATAGCTACACCACATCACCTGATATGGGCTGAGAATACAATTAAACTGAGACTTTTAATTCTTCTTGGCAGAGGTCATCTCTGATCTATGTATGTGTATATCTATCTTACCGATGTATGCAGTCTTTAAAAATGCACTAAACTCCTTGTTTGCTATGTATGTACCGAGCCTTGCATAGCAGTATGGTTTGGTGGTGACCTCTAGGATTTATAGTGATTATAATAAGAAAAAGAAACTATGGTTACGTTTTGCTCATATAGCATTTTCCTAACATCAATTAATTAAGACCCTCAGTGCCCAAGAATTAACCCCAAATCTTAAAATGAGACTCAAACATTCTAAGGTTCCCAAAGGTTCTCCAAACATAACAATGAGAGAAAAAGAAGAAAAGGCCATTTTGTCCAACTCCCAGTCCTTTGATTTAACCATTTGACTTTTCCTGTTCTAAGTACAAATTCAATATTTGAATTTGTCAGCAAGGATGTTTTTAAGGGTATTTCCCCCCAGTCGCGGGCATTCTCTTCAGTGAGAATAAGAATTCTGTACAGCTAGCTCAAGAAAATGTAGAAGGCCTTCAATTTACTCAAAGTGGCATTTTCCACCTTTGAAGAGTTCAGCTGCTTATTTCCTCTTCCTGGTTTAGCAAATCTCCTCCTCCAAATCCTCATGCTCATATTTTCTCATTTCATGCTGTGGTAGCACTGGGATGCCTATAAGGCTGCTTCTGTGAACTGTATGGAACTACTTCAGAGTCGGTTGCGGCTGCCTTTGTTCTTGTTCAAACAATCAAACAAACAAAACAAGTTGTTTTGCCCAGTGACAGAGGGAAAAGGGAATGGAACTCAGTGCCAGAGCTACTGTACATTTTGCACATTGATGACTATCATTGAAGCTATACTTCTCCATGAAACACTTCTGATTGAAGTTACTCCCGTGACATTTGCCAACATTGCACTGGCCTGATCCTAAGTTAACTGAAGTTAGTGGAAAGACTCTCTGAATGTGGGTTCCTTAAAGACGTCGCAAGTCATCAAAAAAGGAGGCATCCAAAAATCACTAGTTACTTTGGAAAATCTTGATATGAAAGGTTACATCTCAAGGCCACCTCTCAAAAGGTTATATCTCAAGGTGTGAAGACAGGTGCCTGACTTATCCCATAAACCATTCCTTGAGCAAAAGCATCCTTAGAGCCCAGTCCTGGGGCATAGCTCTGCAGCTGCACCTCTTAGCAAGTCTACCCTCTTCTGCAGGTGCAGGGGAGGAAGACACAAAACAGATCAAATAAAAAGCAAAACAGTTTCCAGGCCAGCCAGGGGCCAGCCCCCCTACACACAAAAGAAGGGAAACAGGTTTTTAGGTTTCTGGAAGTCTCAGCTCCACTCTCCTATATGGCTAAAGGCCAAGAGTTAATTTGGAGAATTTTAACAAAAGAACCAGTCTCAGGCTGGTGATGCTCTCAACCTGTTCCTCATCCAGTAACAAATATTCTGCTCTGGAAATTCTAGCTCTGCATGTTTCACTTTACCACAGTACGTGGCTGAGCTCTTCCCTCTGTAGTGCCTTCTCCCATGCCGTACAGCTACACAGGTGCAGAGGGCTAGGACTGATTGTGACCACAGGACTTTTTTAAACCCTTCTTTGCTAGTGTGTAGGTTATCTATCCCATGACAGCTGCCTTTTCTTTTCTTTTCTTTTCTTTTCTTTTCTTTTCTTAACAACATTTAAAAAATGCTATTCCAAAGACAGTGTATAGGCTTCAAATTGCCGAAGAGCCACAATGATATTTTTAAAATATACTGAAGTGATATTAAAGTACAGGAATTTTAAAAAGATGCATATTCTTTCCTCCCAATATTCCTCACATGAACAGAGATTAAATAATAAAGTCACAATAAAGGAAAAGAGAAATGGCTAGTGACAGGATTTATCATGTCAACTTTCTTTCTTTCTTTCTTTCTTTCTTTCTTTCTTTCTTTCTTTCTTTCTTATTCAAGGAGCTTGAAAAGGATTGTTTTTTTTCTACTGCCATAGAAATACAACCCCAGGTTCTAGAGTACTATCAGGGAAAACAGATGTAGCAACAGGTCCTGAGGCCTGACCAAATTAACAGCACAGTTGGACCCTTTACATGTTCCAAGAACACTCGATGACACATTTCATATATGCCATATCTTGATTTCCTCTTGGTAGGGCATAAAGTAAATTCTGCATCTCTATTTTTGGATCCTTTCCAAGTACAGAAGTGTACTGGGGTGAGCTCAGTGGCAGTGATAGATGGAATTATTTCTAGAGAGGAAAACTACACAAGCTAAAGGTAAGAGGTTTTCAAATAATTAGCAAGTGCAAATGATTACTGTAAGACAGTGACATTGGTAAATGACAGCTCAGAACTCAATTTTCTTTTGACTGTGAGCAGCACTAGAGGATGCTGGATCAAAATATTGAGAAGTTCTCATTTTGTTTTGTTTAGATCACGGTTTATGATTAACTTGAATATTAATTCCAAAATAAATTGGTGATAAAGTAGAACTGTTTTCTTTACTAGAAAAGGATAGCTTAGTGATCAAAATTTTGAATATGAATCACATAGACCCCGTGGAACACGTTTAAATCTTATCAGTATTGATTTAGTCTCTTGAGAAAGATAAATTAAGTATTGTGTACTGTTGGTAAGAGAGCCTGTGATATAAGACTTAACTTGCCATCTGCTTTTTATAAACATTAAGGGTTTTTGTTGTTGTTGTTGTTTATGTTTGTTTGTTTATTTGTTTTAAGGAGATGAGGTTTTCCTCCAGTATTTTTGGCCAAAATCTCTGGAACATAATTTAAAATCTTAGGGACATTTTGACTTACGTCTATGGAATAGTGCCATCTTATAAAATTTAAATTAAAGTACTTTGTGACTGAAATTTAAGCATAATCTCTCACTCAAATAAAATATGAAAAGAGATTTTCAAATTTTATAACATTTTCATTATTATTTCCTTTTAAAAAAGGACTATACCATATACATATATTGCTATATAAGAGCTTAATATGGAGTTTTGCTAAGTTCCATGACTCCAAATGGTACTCAGCAGTTTTAGCATTATTATTAGACAATTACTGAGAAAAAATAGCATAATTTTGAACTAAACAATTGAAGATAACTTTTATAAGATACTCACACATACTCACACATACCATATTTAGAAATATCAGTCTGCCTCCTCATTAAATCCTTGACAGTGTATCTCACCTTTCAATATCAGATGCAGAAACAAGAATGGGTAGTAATAACTAGTATTTTTTGTTGTTTTTTAAATAATAGAAAAAATATTAATACTGTTGCCCCTTATTTTGACATCAGTATCACTCCTCTATTAAATGTTAGCAGGCATTCTGGGCTTTGTAAATCAGATTCCCATAGCTGATATGGCATATAGGTATACTATAAATGGAACTTATTTTATTTACACATATATATCAGTGATCGAATAAAAATGGTTAAACAGCATGCTGGCAATCTGTTTTTCCATGAAATTCAGTCTATTCCTCCAATATCAAGAATTATTTCTAACTGGAAGCTAAGAAAAAGAGTAAACTACTGCTAAGCAAAAAGCAGCATCTCAAAAAAAAGAGCACTGCTTTGTCAAGAGACTAAGGACAAAAATTGTCTTCCCAGCACTAAACATTTGCTTGAACATGATGAAAAAAAAACTTGGGAGACTGTGTAACCTATTGATCCCAGCCATAATAATATACAAAAGCAGAAATCCTTAATTTTTCTATATTATTCAATGGAATTTGATCCAAACTCTGATCAGACCTACCAACACTGATGAATTAAAAGTTGGAAAGGTTGGCTAGCACCATAAAATATATTCTAAATATATAAGATTACTGAACATCCCCTAATTATTTTTCCCTTCTTTTTAACTTAAAAGATACGAACACTTTTACAAACTTGGCGCTATGCAGAAGAATTGATCTACTTGGTCAGCTCTCTAGTCCCTCTAGCTCAGTGTCCTAGCTCTGAAAGTTACTATGGCTACATGCTTCAGAGAAAGATATAAACCATCCCATAATGGACAATTATAGAATAATAGGTCTATATAGAACCTTCTTTCTAATGTTAGCAGTTGGCTTATGTCCTGAAGCATGAGTGTTTATCTAAATTTTGTACAATTTAATATGACTACAGATTATATTATTCATGTAAATGTAGAACTCATTTTTGAACCTCACTAATTGTTTTACTTCAATAATGCCTCGGGACAACAAATTCTGAAAGTTAATTATATTCTGGGTGAAAAATGTATTTCCTATTATGCTATATATATTTGTGGTATATCCTTTGTGAGATGGGGTGACCAAAGCCTAAGGCACCTAATACAAGTTTCAAAGTGGTGGTCAGTGAGAACCTGAGGACAGTCTGAAACAATAGATCTGAAGAGGTCTGAACTGCACGAGGGTAGGGTAGTGCAACCATGAAGGGTCCAATGTCATGACATATTTAGGGCCTCAAATTTCCTTAAATTGGCATTGCCTCCATTAGTGGTTAAAGTTAGCAAAAAATGTGTCTGGCTACTTAAATCCAACTCTGTATCTCAATCTCCATTCTCCCATGCCCTGATTACTATTCTCCAGACAGGAGAGCTGACATGAAAGTGATTAGTGATTTTGTTTGCCTTCATTTTATGGTGCCAAACTTAATACAGTATAAAAGGCTCTGATTTTCGTCAAGTATTGAGCACCTGCTATCTGAAAATCACATTATCAAAGAATATTTCAGGATGGGCACAGAAAATCACTAGTTACTTTTGAAAATTTAAGCTTACTAACCCAGGCAATTTTGTGTCATACGCAGATTTTGCCACCTTACCTCTTTGTCTCCATCAAGATAATTAAGGAATAGTTAAATAGTTCTGGTTCCTAGTATGTGATCCTATTTTTAACCTCTGTTTAGGATGGTTATTGACCATTCCATGTTAGTCTTATTTTCCTGTCTCTTATCAGCTTTCTAATTCATGAGCAACTTTTCCTCTCACCTCTTGGAAACTTAGATTCTTTGCTAGATTTTTGCAAGGCATTTTAGCATGGGCTTATTTGAAAGAACAAATACATTATATCTATCTGCTTTCCTTTTTTTCCCCTGTATCCTTTTGTTGTCTTCCTTCAATAATTCTAAATAGTTGGACTGCTAGATTTTTTTATTTTGCAGATATTAAACTGACTTGTCCCTAATTTTCCCCAATCACCTCTCATGCCTTGTAAAATGTTGATTACCTTAATCTCCTCCAATATTTTATATTTTAATGATAATCAAGTTTCCCCCTCCTCCTTCCCACATACACCAGCTATGGTCCTTCATTCAGATTTAGAAAACCTTAGGATGAATAATATCCTGATGACTTATTTTAACTTAAATGACCAGTTTCTTCTGGTATCTATTCTTATGACATCTCAACCTGACAGTGCCACATACTTATTACCTGCAAAGAGTCATTTGGGGCTCTTCAGTGGTCTCTGTGGAGAGAATTGGTATGCTGAGAGCTGCCAGGCCAATTTAGCCTTACCTTTTCAAAGAGAGAATATACACCTAACAATAAGTAAATGTTCCTCTCTTACCTTAAGTATGCATTACATGATTTGACTGATTAAAAAGATCTATAATTTAATCACTAAGAAAAGTAAACATAATGTAATATTCGAGATCCTTAAAGGAGAGAAGTACCCATAATTTGCCAATGAGATTTATGATAAGAGATTTTTAAATAGTTGATGGAGCTCATTTAGAAAAAAAGTTAAAAGATCAAGTTAAGAAATTAAATCTTTAGACTTCATTTAGAGGCTAGTGCAAGGAAATCATTTTTGCTTATTTGCATTTCAGGTTTCTAACAAAAATAATCTACTTGTCTACATTCCTGGCTCCTTGAAAGCCCACCCATTCTCTCCTTTAAATTCATCCAGTCCAAACTGTATTTTAGTTTGAGTGTGGCTCACTTGGAGAAGGGGCTAAATTTCAAGCCACTTCTTTTTTTCTTTTTTTCCCAAGACAATTTGCCTATACCTAATTTCAACTAATTGGATGTTCTTTCATAATCTAGATTGGGTGGTTATATTCTGTTGCCCCATGAGAGAAAATTGTAGAACTGATTGACCTTTCTATTCACTCATATTGTGATTTATTGTGTGGGTTATAGCTTTATTGCAAATATGGAAGTTTAGATTGTAGTGTCTGTAATTTAATTATATTAAATCCATGACATATTATGAACTGAGTTAGTCGAGTTATTGACTACAGGCCTAGAGAGTAAAGGTTTGAGTCATGCTTGACCTCACACTGAAAAGGTCAGTTCAAGCAGCTTCAAAAGTGATACATGGAGTTAAGGAAGTCAAATTAGGTATATCATTCCCTGTGTACCATTGGCTATGGAAACTGAGATGCTTTAAGCCTGCATCACTCTGAAGCTCCGTCTTTGATTTGGGATAGACTTTGACCTGATATTGGATAAGCGGGGAGGGCTTTTTATGGATGTCATCTTCTCTCTATATCATAAATGCAGTTTTCTGAAGCTAATCTCAAGATTCATTTATCATTTTAGCAGAAGTTGGAGTTTTGTGTGTCTTGATTTGCTGTTAGAATAATATTCATTAGGATCTGAATTAACAGACAAAATAAGGTCATGGAAATAGATATAACTCAATTCAGGCTTCATGTGTTAAATATTTATATTTGTTAGTTGTGCCAGCTGTCAATAAAGCTGCTGTTTGAACTCCAGTAAGGACTGATAATTGATAGCAAGCAAAAAACAAAACAAAACTGTAGAAAAGGACCCTGGTCCGCCCGCAGGGATTATAGCCCTACTTTTGTCTGGTGACTGTTTGGAGGCCCTTGGCATAGCGCAGGAGGTCAGGAGGTATGAGCAGTAGAATATGGGACCAAGCCCACCGATAGCCCATATTAGTGTGAGGGGAACTGGATTGTTTTCCCATGAGAGGGGGAATGAGAATGAGAGGGGAACAAGGGAAATCAATAGTGACAGGAGAAATAGCAAAGAAATCACGAGGAGGGTTGTAAATAAGAGAGATTTATTTTCAATTATCATGATTACAAGTTTGAGGTTTTCGTTTCCTGTTCAAAAAGCTTTAAAGAGTGACAGGCAACAGTGACGTAGTTTCAAACCAAACACTTTGTGTGTGTCTATGCCTTTCTAAGCATATGTTGCAGCAGGTCTTAAAGTCAAAAATAAATGCGCATTGAAGGTTTAATTGCTGAAGCTATTCTTATTACACTGCCATTGCCCCTACCTTTAAAGGGGATTGCAGCCTAAGCTGACCTGTACTCCCAGGCGGGGGTTCTAAACTACTTTAGTCCTTACTTCTGGACTTCGGGGTGCTAAAGTCTTCCCGTTACAGTTTCTCCAATCTGTAGCTACTATTTATGAACCAGCCTTCACCGAGGTCTTTGTGTGCACTTGTAACTAGTTACTCACCAGCACTTCCCCGCCAACGTGTCGGGTCCGTCTCACCTAGGATCTGGATCGACCTTTCAGGTCCGTTCCTTCATGCCAGTCCCGTCACCTGTCCAGGCCAGGCCGCTGGCGCCTCTACCCTAATTCAATGGTCCCCACTGGCTTTCGACACAAGGGCAAGCCCAGGCATCGGTGCGTCTTGAGACCAAAGAGTCTGGCTAAGTGCTTTCCCCACTGGCTATTGACCCATAGGCAAGCCCTGGGATCGGGGCGTCTTGAGAAAGCACCGCCTCTAGCCGAATTCCCTGGAAATCGGGGCGCTCTTTTATAGGGATTTAGTCCCTCATGCCCCCACCTTTGTTTTCACACCTTTTGCAGAGGACTTCCTTGCAACTTTAGTTTGCAGAGCTCTTGCAGACTCTTAAGACGGCCGAGTTCTTGGCAGATGTCCAGGGGAGATGTTGCTGGGCAGACAAGACCCTTTCAGGCTAGCTTGGTCTTGTCGTTAGGCAGAATAGACCTTTGAAGGTTGGCTCAGCTGGGACCTATTCTACCATTGACTAAACTTACTTATGCCTAAAGCTATTGCAAATACCCCCATCTAACCCCCTTTTCTACAAAAACAAAATTAATAGCAAGCAAAGAAAAAGGAAAATAAAATAAAAAGTGGAGCTCTACAATGGATCAATTATATGCATGCTTTCAAACGAACACACACTTCCTACATACCTATCCAGATACTGTATATATGTGGACATACAGCATGGAATCACAGATCTTTTACTCCCTGGTGTCTAAATGGTAAAGCAAAAATAAAGCAGTCATGCAAAGCCTGGTGAAATGACAATAGGTAGGTTGGCACAATATATTTGGTGCATGAGATATATACTGATATGTTTGCCTTACTCAGACAGGAGGCAAGATTAAAACAAAAACAACCCCACAACAGCCAAAATCTCCATAAATTTTTCAGAATTAGTAAGTTCAGACACAGAATTTGTCTATAGGATTTTCTGTTTCATCCCATTTCCTTTGACAGTAGGGGGAGTGGTCCTGCTTTTTAGCAGGGGGTTGGACTAGGTGACCTCGTGAGGTCCCTTCCAACCCTATTATTCTATGAATTTACTTCTCATTATGTTTGGCTGTACACTATACCTTTTCAAAGGAGCACTGTGTATTTACCCCTTTTCATGTTCAATTATGCTGCTATTGGTTCCTACTCCAAAACCATTGCATGTGTTTTCTCTCTCTCCCTGGAGACTGAATGACTCCTCAAAGGCAGAAATATGGTCACAGTCTGAGATTCACTATAATGTTTGCCTTTTTTAATTTGTATCATCAGGGTATTCCTTTAAAAACAACAAAGACAAAAACCAACCACCCAACCACAGGTTCCCCAAAGGGGTATTAGTAATTCTAAATATAAACAAAATGCTAGTTTATTCCTTTTAGCCTTGGAGACCCTCCCCTCAAATCATAATTCCTGTTGCCCCAAAGAATAGTATTTTGTCACTGGCTGTTGCATGTGTAGCCCCTCCTGCCTACTGGTCCAGCATGAGGGTGTTCAAGATAGGGGAAGTCTGCCCTGGTGGCCTTTTACACAGCTTAGGGAAACTAGGCCTAACACTCCTCTGTGTGCGCTGCGTAGTGTTTGTGTGTGTTTACTCAGACCAGACCCACTCAGACCAATTCCCCAGGAACACGGTTTTATTCTGCAAGAGACATCACAGCAGCATTACACTCCATTGGCCTCCTCCCTGCTTGTCTGCCACATGGTCCCAGCTTCAGTCCATGCAGACACTCCCTGCTGGGGAGGGTAGGAGATGCTTCCTGGCAGGAGCCAGGAAGTACTCCCAACATGCCGCAGTTTGTAGTCCAGAACTTGTAGTTCTCACTGTTGCTGCTGAAGCACCCTGGACCTTGGGGATAAAGGTATGCACTGCCTCAGCTGTCCAGAGTGAAATATTGGATAGATGGCACTCATATATTTCCACGCACTCATGACCCAAGGTCCAGGTAGCTTGTACAGGAATGTGAGAGGGAAGTAGTAAGTTTGTAGGTCAAGTTAAATATAGCCCCAAAACACCTTATGACTAGATACTGCCATTCTTCTTCCTGCTGAATAGTATTGTTTCAATGGTTCTAGTTGTGGATTAAGATATTACCCAATGTAAACAAGAGGGACAGAATCCAGGTGCTATTTCCTACACTAAACAGGTGCTTTATTTTTCTCAAGTGCTGGGGACAGTACTATCAAGCTATGTGTCTATAGCCTGGTGGTTAAGATTTTCAGCTAGGCTGTAGGAAATGGAGGTTCAAGTCCCTGCTCTGCCTCATCCAGAGCTAAGATTTTTCATCCCCGATAACTTCGAAACAGGCAGAGCAGGTGCTTCAACTTGCATCTTCCACAGATCAGTGTCATAACTACTTGAGAAGTGCAAAAGACATTCTCACTCTCAACTTTGTGGAAACTGATCCATTTCAGCGAGATATTTAATCTTTGACAAAAAATATTTGACCAGCTTGTGTAGGCACTGTGATGAACAATGCAGTTGGACACAGCAGTTAAAAAACAGTTTAGTTAACATGTTTTTTCCCCTATAAGAAATGTACAATTGGAAGCAAACCCTGGTGCAAAGGGAAGAAGGGAATCTGATCCACTTGAAACTCAGTGATTGTGGAAAATGAACTAAATTATTGTTTGTTTATTGTTTTCTGTTATTTCACAATGTGCATTATTAATCCTGGATCTGATCATTCCATCTGTACTAACACTGAGTAGTATAATATATCATTTCTTTTGTTTCAGTGAGGTTACCTAAGATTCTCCTCAGTATAGATACAGGAAGTAGAAATGGGCCTTACTTTTTTTTTGTTCTGAAATATAATTTGGTAAACAACACTATGGCTGTCATTCCTGAGCCCTCCAGAAAACAAGTTAAAAATCATGAGGTTTTGAAAGGTAGCAAAATTGTGCAAAAATAACATTATACTATGGGTTTCAAATTGAACAATTAAATATTGTGCATTGGAATTAGCTAGGCTAACAGAAAATGTGACCCCAAAATCAAAGGGTGCATCTACACTAGTAAATTAAGTAAACTTAAGCAGGCTTAAGTCGACTTAATTTACTCTGCATCCACACTGGAGTTTCCTTAAGTCGACTTAAGCTGCTGCTTAAGTCGACTTAAGGAAATGTAAAGTCGACTTTATAAAACTTACTATAAGGTTGACTTTAATGCTTAAGTCGACTTCTTAAGTCGACTTAGGGCAAGGGGGGGAGGGAGCCCCTGCTCCCTCCTAGCCAGGACCCAAGGGGTCCTGGCTGAAGGGAGCCCCGCGCTCCCTCCTAGATGGGACCAAGTGGTCCTGGCAAGAAGAGACTGCGGGGGTTCTTTCTCTCCAGGACCCCTGTGGGTCCCAGCAAGAATGGAGGCAGGCTCCTTTCTGCCGGGACCCCAGAGGTCTGGGCCAGAACGGAGCTCTGCGGCTCCCTTCTGGCTGGGACCATGCTCCAGCTCCCAGGAAGCCCCTACAGGCTTCCCAGGAGCTGGAGTGCCGCTGTGCCGGTGCTGAGGGCAGCCGCGCCGGCAATTGCCAGCTCGCCAGCTCCCAGGAAGCCTCCAGAAACTTCCCGGGAGCTGGAGCGTGGTCCTGGCAAGAAGGGAGCACAGGGGTCCCTTCTCCCCAGGACCCCTGCAGTTCCCAGGAGAAAGGAGCCTGCGCTCCCTTCTAGCCAGACCCCCGTGGGTCCCAGCAAGAAGAAAGCAACAGCTCCGTTTTTGCTGGGACCCACAGGGATCCCAGGCAGAGGGGAGCCATCAGCTTCCTTCTAGCCGGGACCACTCAGTCCCTGCTAGAAGGGCTCCTTTCTGCCCAGGACCTGAGCGGTCCCAACCAGAAGGGAGCCGAGCCCTCTGGGGCAGAAGGGAGCTCCATGCTCCCTTCTCCCCCGGACCGCTCCGGGACTTGCTGCCTTGAGAAGAGCCAGCCCCCTGGGGGTCTGGCTCTCCCTGTACCTAACTAGTCGACTTAGAGAGTCTAGTATAGACTCCCTAAGTCGACTTAGTAAGGCCCACTTTAAGTCGACTTAGGAGTCCTGTGTGAACTCTCTATGTCGACTTAATAAGGTTGACTTAAAGCTGACTTATTTAAGTCAACCTAAATCCCTAAGTGTAGACATAGCCAAAAAAAGGCAACTATCCCAAGTATATCTTGATTTAAGGATATGCAATCAATAGGGATACATCTATTCAAGATCCCACTGGTGGCCTATCTGCATCTGTAGGCACCTAAATATATTTGAAAATTTGACCCTTAAAAATCTAAATCTCATTGAAAGTCAATGTCTGTGTTTTCTGAAAATGGATCTTAAGGATTCTTTAAATATTTACCAACATTGCTCCTCTTCCTTCATGTTTCCCATCCCCCACAGACCACGTGTACTCAGGTATAAATATTCAATGCTTATTTTCAGGAATGCTGCTATACTACAATTTACTACAGTAAAAGTGAGGATGAAGAAATCTATCAGAGATATTTTATCTTGTGCTTATTTGATTGCAGAGTCAACTACACAAGTTGTATTTTCGTCCCTTTTTGGCTATTAGCTGTCATGTCTGTTGACTGACAGCTCTGCTAGAATACTATTTAAGTACTATACAAGAGGGAGAGGTAGAAACTGCATTCTCAGCAGTTAATATAAAGAAATGTATATCTAAAATCCTGTAAAATGGGAAAGCAAATGTACAGAAAACCACCATAAAGCATCAACAGTTTAGTTTAAAACCAAAGAAATATTTTCACTGAATTATCTCCTCCAAGATACTGTAATGGATCCTATCTTGGATGTTGATCTCTATGATGTATTCTTATCATTGTTTACAGTTCCGTCTCTCCGCCTTCAAAAGGCTGCAATGTTTACAACAAAATGTTTATCGTTTTAAAAATAAAAGATGCTGTCCAACATAAACAACTTGACAAAAAAACAACTCTCTTCATTTGAATCAGATAAAAATTAAACATACCGATATTTGGGGGAGGAGGCTTTCAAAATGAAGAGACAAATCATGAGCCCCTACATATAATACAGTGGAAATCAAGAGGGAACCTTGACTGGATTACTCCAGGTATAAGCTCAATTTGAGTGTTAATGGCAGAATCCGGCCTATCTGATATAGCAGAAAATCATGAGATGTCTTGAATCATCACACCTAGATTCAACATTGGGACAAAACCAAAACCTTTCCAACGTTTTTTACTTCTTTTCTATAAAGTTTCCTGCTACCACAGGTGCAATTCCAGCAACAGCAATGGCAATGACTGGTGTTGAATGGAATCTGTAGGCCATATCCTGGGCTCCAGAAAGTGGAGTTGTTGTACTCTCCTGTCAATCCCACAATACTACCCCTGCCCCAATGGCTGTCCCTGAGCAGACTTAAACAATATGTCTGTTAAAATTCAGGTAGCTGAGCTACACTAGATCTCTCACTACTGCTACTCATCATAGTGATGATAGTGACAATGGGAAGTCTTAATGTACAAATAGTGTAATGCTAATAAGGACACAGAGTCATTTACTTTCACAAAGAGAGAAATGCTCAGATCAGTGCTACAGAGCATATGAAGGCTAGGGGGATTTCTTTAAAATTTCATCCTCATTTTCCAGTGAAAGACCCATCAAATAAGAACACCACAAATACCAAATTACCCATTTGCAATGCTAAGATACTCAATAAAGCACATTATACATACCAATCTATTTAATATGATAAAGATTTGAAACCAGTTTGAAGTCTTTTCCTTCTAGCTATTTTACTACCAGAGTTACCAGTGTAATAGCAGAGATTTTAGCATTCAGTCATTTTCAGGATTTCATGGAAAAATGGCTTGCTTACAACCAAAATATTACAAAACTTTTTTTTTTTGGATAGGAAAAGAAGAAACTGGAACCTCAATTAGTGGCAGCTGATGGGAGAACAGCAGACAGTAAAACTGACATTTGAACTAGAAACAGTACATGTAACGCGTATCTGTAACTGACAGTTACAAGTAATTACTGATGATTCAATCAGTCATGTCTTCTTCCACAGCCCAGAATAAAAAATATGGCAACTTACTGTAGAGTCTCTGCTGAGAACATGTTCTTTCACATATCAAGGTTTTTCCAAAGCATAATTTTAGAACTATGACAAAGTAAAATGTCATGTGAGATAAATGAATTCATATAAACAAACTGAAATCAAGCATGATTATCACAAATGAATATATCTGACAATTCTAAAGATTTTAAATTTTTCATACTGTCAATTTTGGAGGAACAAATATATATTATCCTTATTGTTTAAGTAAAAGTGCATCATAACCTATGAAAGAAAAGTCCATGTAGTTTACTCAGGACTGCTAATCTATGAAGTTTGGTCAAGAATGTTTTCTTTCTTGTGTTGGTCCTGGAGATTCCTGGCATGAAAACAAATTGTATCGATCAGGTTCCCGTACTATTTTAAAGAAAAAATCTTCCTTAGTTTCAGCAAAGATAAAAAACAAAATGGACTAGAAATTTATTGGAGACACTTGCAGAAGTTAAATAAGAATCTTCCAGAAGATGCCACAGTGTTAAGAATATTTCTAGGGCTCGCATTTGGTTACAGCAGTCCATGTGTGTTCTAGTATCATGTTTCTAAAGGCAGA
>ML685769.1:36213432-36318519 GCA_007922175.1 Pelusios castaneus | reverse complement strand
TAACTCAATGCAATTCGCTAATTCAAACTAAGCAAGTGCCATGAATGGCACTTGCTTAGTTTGAACTAAATTTTTCTAGTTCGAATTAAATTAATTTGAACTAACTAAAAGTAGTTCGAATCAGTTAGTTCGAATTAACTAATTTGAACTAACTTTAGTAAGTGTAGACATAGCCAATGTGGTTACATTTATAGTGTTAGAGGTTAACATTACCAAACAGTGCCTGTCTGTCACTATATTCTGTTAATGATCAAAAGTAAATAATATTTAGATGAAATTTGAATTTAATAATATTGTTGTCTTTATTTCTCTTTAAAGTTTATAGTAAACTACCTGTAAATGGCTGGAGACAAGCAGTTACCTTATGCTAATCAGTGCTGTTAATTACCTGTGTATGCATAAGAAACAGGAGATATTACTTCAAATCACTGTGATCACTTATTAATTAATCCACTCAAGTTCCAAAGGGGTAGCCATGTTAGTCTAGTTCAGCAAAACAAACAAGGAGTCCTGTGGCACTTTTAAAAACTAACACATTTATTTATCACATGAGCTTTTGTGGGTGAAAACCCTTGTTTGTTTTAATCAACTCAAGGAATACCTGCTGTCAACTATCAATAACCTGCCAGAGGTCTATAAAAGAACTCTAGTGCACTGATCCTGCTGTTTCAGATCTGCTTAAATTTGGTCAGGGGAAGTTTGAGTAGCAAGACTGAGGTCTCCAGCACCAATCTGGATTACCCTGATAATTCTCCTGGAAGACTTTGAACAAACTCTATTTATAGAATGCTTTTTGGATTATAATGTATGGAAAACATTCGAAAGAACTTTTGCAACTGAGCAGCTCAACATCTTCATTAAAAACTGACATAAGAACTTTATTCATGTGTGTATGTATCTTTTAACCAATACTCTCTATCTTTTTCTTTTTTAATACATCTTAGTTTAGTTAATAAGAATTGACTGTAAGAGTGTATTTGGCTATAATTTGAAAATATCTGTTAATCTAGTGGATAATGTGTCTAATCTCTTGGAATTGACAGAGGTTTATACAGAGTGAACAAGATTTTTCAGTAATCCTCATCCTATTTGACATGACTGGGTGGGAGCTGTAATTTTGGCTTGCAGGTAGCCAGTAGGGTATTGTAGAAACTGTCTTGTTGCTGGACTGTTGAATCTAATTTTTAGAAATAACTATCAGTTTGGAGGATTGTCTGTCCTATTTGTTGCAGTTTGCCCCAATTGAACAATTTCAGTGGGCCCCCTACTACTCACAGTGACCACAATCACATTCATATTAATTTGTGTTCATTTATTTTAATAAGGATCATAAAATACGTAGTAATTTCTAGAGTTCAGTACCTAAAATACTTTTGGGCTCAATCCTGCATGCCTAACTTGATTAAGGACTATAGGACAAGAGATTTATGGCAAGATTATGTCTGGCCACTCTGGGGGGATGTTTACCCCTTTGAGCACCAAGTGTAGTAGCCAGGAATGACTAACTGCACTTTCTGTGCTCCAGAGAGTGCAGGTGTTGTACCCCCTAACCAATCTCATGGTACTATCTCTGCTTCATATTGGCCAGTAGTGCTGGTTGGAAATGGAAAGTGTGCCAGTTACACCCTTGTTTAGAATGACGGGGAACTGATGTTAATTCTGCATGATGAGCAGTTCTAGAATGGATTGCTCATTGCCACATTCTGTGAAAAGCTGTACCTAATCAGCATGACTTAGTCCTATGCCTGTAAACCTAGATGGTAATAGACTGTGTGTATGAAGCATTACATTACTAAAAAACAATGTAATAAAAAAGCAATCAATTTAGCTCAGTAATTAATTTAGCTTCTGATCATTTTAGAGTCCGGTGGGTATAGTCCTATGGAAGGAGAAAAAATAAAATAAAATAAAATGAAGTTAAAACATCTATTTCTTGAACATCTATTCCCTTCATAACTATTATTACAGTTTATCTAATGCCTAACTAATTGCTATTGTAGGTGAGGTCTTAGTCTTTGAAAATTATTTAGTCATTTGCTGGCTCTGTTTATTGTTAGAATGGTAGCAAAATGCTTCCTATTTTTTTTCTGGAAGTGAGTCTTTGCCCTGTAGTTCAGTTTAAGGGACTGATGTTGTGTTGGTTGTGTACAGGTGGCAGCTTCTACATCCCCAGGGGAAGTCCCTGCCTTCTCTTTAGGTACCCAGGTTGGGAGAGGGAAGGGTGCAGGCAACGTTTCCTCCACCCACCCTGGAATAGAAGCCAGAGGCAGTCATGGACTGCTTCTCTATGGATCACACAAACAAAAACTTATTTCAGGGGCCAGTAGTGGGAGAAAGAAGGCAGGGAATTTATAAACACACATCAGCACCAAGTTACGGAATGTGCCAGGTGGGTGCAATGTGAGCTGGGGTGGTGAGGAGGCAAGGGGAGGAAGAAATGAGGTACAGCTTGAGCACACACATCACATATTAGAGAAATTGATATAGGGAGGTCTCTTCCTTGATACCTGCTCAATCTTTCTAAATATTTCTGTGTTTGAGATGCAACATCCTAAATTCAGAGTAATCTGTCACATCCATAGAGTTATCCAGCCACAATTACAGAAAATGTCATCTGTGCCCTTGAGCTGACTCAACAAGGCATTCTTATAATGCTCCCCCCATCCCCCAGGATGTTCTTTATGAACTGCTGAACATCTGCCCAGTCTGCACAATCTCATTAGAATCTAACCTGGATAGAGAGTTGGTATATTTGTTTTATAAGGTTGGTAATAGACATCACCAAGCCCCAGGAGGGATTCTACAGGAATTAAAAAGGTCCTGGCAGTCACTCTGAGTTCAGCTGCAACTTCCTCCAATACTGCAGGGTATTTGCACTTTAGCTCTCATAAAAATGACTGAGTTAACAGTCCTCAGACTTTCCGCAGTAACCTGAACCTCAAAGGAAAATGTATAGATTCTGATTTTCCTTTCATAAAGAGACACTCACACTGACCTTATGTAATGTTTTGTTTTCAAATTAACGACTGATAACACATGCAAAATATTCATATTGATACTTCAAAATTATTTGCTCTGGGACACAAATTATTGTTTCCAATTGTGGGTGACCTGAGTTCATAAGTAATATGGTTTTGTTTCTGTTCCAGCTCAGACAGCTATTATTACTGAGACTATATCTACACTGATGCTGATACAGGGGTGCTGCTGGTATAACTCTTCAGAGTAGCCACTCATTACAGCAATGGGAAGGATTCACCCTTTAATGTAGGTAAATCCACCTACTTGAGAGATGTTAGCTAGATTGAAGGAAAAATTCTTCCATCAACTTAATGCTGTCTACATCAGGGTTAAGTTGCTTTAGCTCAGAGATGTAGATTTCTCACACCTGTGAGTGACATAGATAGGTCCACCTAACTTCTTTAGTGTAGATCTGGCTGAACCACCATGGCTGGCATTTCAATTGTTGCAATTGCATATACAATTCAAAATTCACTTTCAGCAAACATTTGAAATTAAAATTCACTCCGGAAAACTATTTGTACAGTAAGACTCAGTCACTACATTGTTTTCCTTCTGCAAGCATGACAATTATGAATGTGACAGATCATAATTCATTTTAAATATTCAACCAAATATTCATGAACATTTTTTCCACTGTTTCCTCAAATGTAATGTTTACACCCTTCAAACATTTGCAGACTCCTGCCTTGTCCTCACTTAGGGCTTGATGGAAAGCCCATTTAAGCCAGTGGAAAGATTCACATTTACTTGAACTGGCTTTGGGTGAAGGACAATGGTTCCCAGTTCAGCCAAGTATTTAAGTATGTCTAACTTCAAATGCACAAGTAGTCATACTGATTTCAGTGAGGCCACTCACATGCTTAAAGGCCTTGTCCACACTAGCACTTATGTTAGTAAAACTTTTCTTGCTCAGGGATGTAAAAAAAAAACCCCAAAACATTGCCTGAGCATAAGTCTTCTGGTATAAGCACTTGTGTGGACAGTACTATGTCAATGGGAGATGCTCTCCTGCCAACATATCTACCACCCTGCATCTAGGTGGTTTTATTATGTCAGTGGTAGAGCTTGTTCCCATTGACATAATGAGGGCAACCCAAGTGCTGCGCCGCTGTAAATTTTAAATATAGACATATTATCCCTTGCTGAATCAAGGCCATAATTTCCTTATTGAATTCAATGAAAAGATTTTTGTTGACTTCCATTGTCTTTGGATCAGGACTTTATTGCATAGTGAAGATTGTCAAAAAGTGTCAGCAAAACATTTTCTATTTAAAAAAAATCAGTGTTAAAACTAAAATGTTTCATGGAAATATATTGGTTTTGATGAAAATGTTCTCAGATCTAGTCAAAACCAGGGATAATGACTGACTATACAGCTTGCTGGCTAGTGCACTTTCCTGTGATGTGGGAGATCCACTTTGATTTAGGTAAGGAACTTGAAGCTGAGTCTCCCATCTCCTGGGCAAGTATATTAACCAACAAGCTATTGGCTATGCTGGAAAAAACCCATAAATTTTAAAATCTCCAAGATTTTGTGGAACAGAACAGTTATTTTTCTGGTCAGCCCTATTGCATAGGTAAGATATAACTAGTGATAGATACAGGTACATTTAGTTCTGTAGTGACATATAACTGCCATACAGAGGATTCAATGGCAATCCCTGAGAGTTGTTGCCCCCTGGGCTGCAGCACACCGCAGTGTGAGGTTGTAGTGCTGTAGAGGTTCTTTGCTTCCAGAGTCTTTCTATTCCCATTGTTTTAGCTCTGCCAGAGCCTGTATCTTTCATGTCTTATTCCTTCGGCTAGGGTACCTTTCAGAGCCCTTCAAATACATCCAAACCAAAATCAAATGTCTTAATCATCACGTAGCAGGCTGTGAGCCCTTGTCTTTTCTCAGTGGATCTTGTGCCTTCCTTGAGACTTATACCTGTCCTCCTCCAAGCAGTTGGTAGGAGAACCCAAGTCCACTCTCTCTTGTTGGCTTCAGCCCAGGGCTCTTGTGATAAATAGCAATGATAAATTTCTGATAATCCCTTATTGTATCCTTGGGCTATTTCTTGCTTCCAGACATCTATCTTGGAGCTGCATTGTCCAGTCCCCTCACTCTAGAGCTTAGTACTGGTTTGTTGTCAAGGATGTCTTTTAGTCACTCTAGCAAATATCTGGAATCCCTTCACCTTTACTACCCTGGCTTTCAGAACCAAACACAAGGTATAAAGTCCCTATGGCAGCTGTCCATGCTTGGTTGTTCCTCATTAGCCTTGCAGTCTTCCATTAGAAACCACCCAGTCTGGCTGTCCCCAGCAGATCTAATCTTTAATTAGCTCCTCCTCGCCTTGCAAGTGCCACAAAATGGACTAACTGGGCATGTAGACACTTTATTAACCCTTTATTTAGAATATGAGGCATATACACGATCACAACCCTCCTGACCGAAGGCTTCCTAGTTCCATGTCCTAGTCAGAGACGCTAATGTGTTTCCATTTTCTGCCTCATCCTATCCTCACCGTCTCATGTTGGATTTCCTCGTTTTTGTTTGTTTCTTTGTTTTTAATGTCTCACTCCCCTCTGATCTCCATACCTGCTGTCTCTTCAGCTGTGCTCCTGCTGATTCCCTAATCAGTTGGGTATGTAGTGCTTGGAAGGATGGTCATTGGTGGCATGACCTTGTAACTTAACATAATGCACTGTGAGCACATAAGAGAAATTTGACAGGTTAGGCTAATGCCTGAGCTCCTAAAAATGTACATGTGAGCAGCTATTGTGGCCATCTGTATTAAGGGACCATCACAGAGTGGGGAAGGAAGGTAGAAGACTTTCAAAGTGCCTCCAAAGGCTTAATTCACAAGCAATATGATTGTATTGGAAGGCAGCATATATGGAGCTTTTCTTGTCCCTCTCTTTACTGTTGCTCCCATATCTCAACCCCGGGAATAGGGTGCAGTATACTTCAGGCTGAGAAAAGCACTATCTGGTTTCTTATATACCCTCTACAAATCAGTCAGATGTTCCCTCTACACTCAGCTTTTTTATGTTGCACAATTAGATTAATTATCTCACTTCACACCTCAGTTCACAGCACAGACACTCCAGTTTAATGGACTGAAGCACAGATGAACTAAGAAACAGTTCAACTTAGAGTTCTCTCAGTTTCTGTTCCAAACTCACTGTTCTATGCAAAATGTTAACATCGAATTTTCTCAGTCATATTTACCCATTCGGTTGCCATATTAGAACAAACTATCCTGTTGTTTGTCATTTCGCTCTGATTGCCTCACTCCACTGCTGGTTCCTCTCTCAGCTAAGCTCTCACATTAAAATATGGAGGAAAATAACTCAGGGCAAGATTCTGCTCTCAGTTATGTTTGTGCTAGTCTAGAGTCATTTCATTTGTATTTATTTATTTAGGGATATATTGGCATTAACTAAATAGAGAGGAGGGAAGTCTTTTACAGCCTTTACTTTCCAATGCTCTTATTTATTACCACTAAAACATTTCATAAGCATCTTCCTTCTTCAGAAATGTTAGTTGCATTCCGATATACATCTTACCTTTACAAAACTGTAGTCAAATGACAGCAGCATAATATAAATCAGAAGTAGGTGTACTGATTAGTTAGTGTAAACTACTTCATAGTATGTTTTCCTAGAATCATGCATTCAGTTCATAGGATCTACTCTATCAGAAGGAAAATGAAATAAAAAAGGACACAGAAATAGGGATCAGCATGGAGGTTAGGAGAAGGGGTAGTGTAAATGCCAGTCTAGCGAGAGATATTGTCTGTAGAATAACTGTGTCGAATCAGGCAAAGTATGTGAGTGAGGCCAAGCAGCAAAAAATAAAATGTTTATATACTAACGCGAGAAGCCTGGTTGACATCAAGTATTTGTTGAAGACTCTCAGTGTCATCTGCAATGAGGACCAAATCATTTGCATAGGTCAAGATATTTTGACCTGCCATATAGGTCAAAACCACTAAAACCAATGGAGATCACTCAAATGAGTGGATCCATGGCTAGGTTGAAAACAATGGAGTTGAGGGAACAACCATGCTTCATGCTACTATGGACTGAAATTTCAGGAGGTGATGCAGACTTCATAAAGTCTCTGGATCAGTTGAAGAAAGATTTCAGGCCCCCTTGAAGCCTGGCAAAAATGTGCTACTTAGGCATGGATCAGAAAGAATTAGCCACGACAAGCCATGCTATGGTGCATTGCCTCTATGCTTTCCTGGCCATATGGATGGCAGTTTGAAGGACAATCCTGTGTCCATAGCATCCTTAGCATGACATGAAGCCCTTCTGGATGGAGCAGATTACTCCTCCATTCACTGTCCAGTCTGTAATCCTAGAAACAAAGGCAGCTGGCATAGAATTTGTACATAGAGGAACAGAGAAAGATGGGTTACTGAGATTCTCTCATTCATTTTTCTTGTAGACAAGCACCATCATACACTTCTTCCACAGCTGGAAGTATGACAGAACTGTTTGCAGTTATTAAAAATGTTAGTTAGTACCTGACAACCAGAATCTCATTCTTTCAGGAAGTCATAGCAGATTCCATCTTTCCTGGGGCTCATAAATCTGGTCATTATTTCCTGTGATATAAATCTTTTTGAGTACCAGGTAAGAGTTCTTATGTTTTTTTTTATTTTTCAGCTGTAACAATGCTGATATTTTTCTTATGTTTTTTCCATCTTCTTTCTTGAAAATTAATATGTCTATAATTTAAATTAACGGGTGTCCAGTAAACCTTTAGTTTAGGTTAGGTATCATGCAGTTGTTCTTCTAATGCATAGAACCCATAAAATGAATTACATATCTCTATGATGTTTTTGTGCAATATGGGGTAGGAAACTGGTGATGAACAGGAGTTTGTTGACACCATTGTGTTCAAGATCTTTTAGAGGGTCTTTGGGAATGTGTGGAACTCATCCCCGAGTTCTCATGTCTTCCTGTGGGCCCAGGCTTAGGGTCAGATAGGATAGTGGCAAATGTGTTTGCCTTGGATGAACCTGGTTCATGACCTACTAGTTATAAAAGTTTATATGGCAAAATTTTCACACACACCTAAGTGATACAGAACCATAATTCTTATTTTCAAAAGTGACATAAACATAGATTTTTAATGGTTATGAGATGCTTAAAGATGAAGATAGGTGTCTAATGAGATTTAGAAGTACACATAGTAGGTTAGCAAAACAAACAAAGAGTCCTGTGGCACTTTTAAAGACTAACAAATTTATTTATCACATGAGCTTTCATGGGAGAAAAATCCCACTTGGAACTTAATATCACATTAGGTGCTTATTGTCCACTGAAATTACAAATTCCTACTTCAAAATCTTTGAAAATCTGGCCTTTAGGTACTTAGGAGCCGAAGTCTCATTGACTTCCAATGAGACTTAGGCTCTGAAGTATCTAAGTCACTCTGGGAAATGAGACTTACTGCTTTTACTCTATAATAATAAAATATTTTCAGTGTTGCTACAAACATTCACAGAATGTTGAGCTTCTGTGAATGTTTGTTGAGCTCCTTCAAGCTCAAAAGAAGGTTCAATCAACCCCTTTTACGTGGTAAAGACAGCTGCAAACAGTAGAAGTTACTGCTCAAGAGCTAGGCCATTTGGCATATCAGAACTAATCCATGGGGCCTAAATGGTTTCCCTGATTGTAAGGTCAAGGGAGAGAAGATTGGCTTGCAGCCTGTTGTGCCTGGAGGCAGAAGAAATCTGGAGACAGATTTGGGAGCATGACCTTGAAAGAAAGCAGAAAGACAGGGATTCTGATAGTCTCACCACTTGCTGTAATAATGATTATGAATTTTGGAGCAAGGAAATTGATTCCTGTTTGCTTCTACTGTGTTCAGAGAAGTAGGACTTTGTGAACATTTTTTGTAATGGATTATATATTACACTAAAAATATATCTGATTCATATAATTAATTTTGTATCCTAAACAGCAATAATCATGCTAGATGCTGACTATTGACTAATCGCATGGCCTCAACAAAGGCCTCAATCCAAATACACATTATTTTATAGTTAGGACTAATACTCAAGTTACAAAAACACCCAAGGCATCAGATCACAACTAAAATGCAATATGGGGACAATGGGTTTTTTTGGCATAAGAAAGGGACTCCAGTGATAAGATAGG
Source organism: Pelusios castaneus (assembly GCA_007922175.1). Lineage (NCBI taxonomy): Eukaryota > Metazoa > Chordata > Testudines > Pelomedusidae > Pelusios > Pelusios castaneus. The sequence goes on along the minus strand of ML685769.1, from coordinate 36,309,336 downwards.
AGAGAGCAGTGCTAGCATACAGATCTCTCTAGAATAGCCACATATATGTGTAGGGATGAGATTGTGAGACTGTTGCAAGAAGCTACCCAGGGTCACTCAGTTTCATCTTCTTCCCTGGGACAGAAATCCAAACACTTCTGAGGAAGTCAGGGCAAGTTCTGATAAAGATCTCTGTTCTCCATTCTAGTATTCTTATAAAGTCTCCACATGCAGTATATGGGATGCTTGTGTCAGCAGAAGAAATTAAACCATGGAGAGGAGAACAGAGTGCAGGCTGAGTTCTGGGGCTACTTGTTAGCCTTTTATTCCTTCCTGCCCCACACATACAGACTTTGTGGGGAAGTGTCTCTGGATTTTGATTAGTTTGGGTGATATTTCCCTTCATCCATTGACCACTTTCTAAAAATTGGGCTTTTGTTGTAGCCAAAACCTGCGCTCTAATTAGAAGGCTTCGGGAACAGTTTTGTCCTGTTTTCACTCTGACTAGTTGGACTGTTGGTAAATGAGCCTCAGTGGTGGACTGAGAGGGGAGAGCTGGGAGGGCAATGCATGAGCCTGGGAGGGGGCTCTGGGCTGGCCACCAATCCCTGCTCCGGTGCACAGCTGCGTCTGGCTGCCTGACTATCATTGACTAGAAGATGGCAGGAGATCAGATCTAACATGAATTCACTGGGAGGAACCAGGAGAGGGTTGTCCCCCTCCCCCAGGTTTCTCGCTACAGGGGTTAGACTGAAAAGCTGCCTCCAGCCCTGAAGGAGTTGGGAAGAGCAGAGCTGGGGGCTGCAACTATCCCCTCCATCAGCCTCCTAGAACTGCACATGGGGGATCCCAGCCCAACCACAGCCAGGGCTTCCAAGTTCCCTGACCTACCTTGCTGGGATGGGGGTTTTCCCTCAGAACTGTAATGTGCTAAATAAGGGAGGGGGAGTCCTGGATCTGGGGGACAGGGTGTGTGTGTGCGGGCTAAGGGCTGGATGGAACCTGCCTTGATGGGGGCTGTGAGCAACTACTTGTGGCATGCAAGGGAGATAACAGAGCAGTGCAGCCTCTGTTTCTTCAGCAGCCCCAATCCTCGGTTACATCCTCCTGAGCACACTGCCTGCCCATGTACTCCTGTGCCAGAGAAGTGAGCACTTCTCAGTGTGAGCCTTGGGCTAGTGTTCTCCTGACTTCTCTCACCCACTAAGAGTTCCATGGAACTGCCTCCCTGCAACGAAGTCAGAGAATCATCATAGTGCCCTCTCTAGGGCTATGTCTACACTAGGGAATTAAGGTCGACTTTAAGACTTTAAGAAGGTCTAGAGAGACAGCTGGAGCGCGGCAGCCCCGGGCTTCCTCCTGGCCGGACCGAGCGGTCGCGTCCAGGAGGGAGCGCGGTCTCCCGCGCTCCCTCCTTGTCGGGACCGTGGGGCTGGCTTGTCCCCGAGTCCAGCGCTCCAGCTGCCGCAGCTGGAACGCGGGTCCCGGGGACAAGGGACCATGGGGCTTCAGCTCTCCTTCCTCGTCGGGACCGCATGGTCCCGGCTAGGAGGGAGTGTGGTAAGCCTGGGGCTTCCTTCTCCCCAGGCTCCCCGCTCCAGCTGCTGATCAGCTGGAGCACGGGTCATGGGGAGAAGGAAGCAAACCCCGTGGTCCTTTCTTGCCGGGACCTGAGCGGTCCCGGCGAGAAGGGACCCATGCCCTAAGTCGACAAAGTCGACTTAGGGCCCCCCCACGTCTACACTGGCTTAAGTCGACTCTAGAGAGTCGACTTAAGCCTGAGGTCGATTAGGAAGGGGGTGTTAGGAAGTCGACTTAATTTTGCTTAAATCGACTTAAGCAAGCTGCTGAAGTCGACTTAAGCAAAGTGTAATGAAGACGCAGGGCCAATTAAGTCGACTTAAGCCAAGCTTAAGTCGACTTAATTGGCCAGTGTAGACGCAGCCTAGGGGATCAGCCTCCACTTTGGCAAGGCCAAGTTGATGTTGAGTACAGACTTTTAAATCACAGTTGAAGGGAATGGTGGGAGGTTCTAGGCTGTGGAGCTGGAGCAGCAGGTAAGTGTGGGTGGAAGGGATGCTGTCCAGCCCAGCCCATTTTAGAGATAGGGGCACAGGACGCACTGAGATGGCCTTCAGTGCCCCATCTGCACATCATGAAAGACTGGCCAGCCCCCCGTCTTTCCCTGGGTAGGAGGTGAGGCTGCCCCATCAGAACCAGAGCCAGGCTGAAGGGGAGAAGTGAGCAACATGTACTGGGTAAGAGCAGGGGAGACAGCAGAGCCAAGCCTGCATTTGCCCCCTCCAGCTGCCCCCCCCCCCCCACACCCCCACCGCAGCTACACCCCCCCCACCCGGGGGGGTCCCCGTACGCAATCTCCCCCCCTGCAGATTGGGGGGGGGGGGGGGGGGGGGGGGAAGTGGGGCACAAATGTAGACTTGGCCCCTGGGCGCTGGAGACTCTAGGTATGCCACTGATCAGTTTCCTAAATCTGGAGGGAAATAATGGCAGGACTAACTATCAATGGTGAATACTACAAGGTTTACATGGGTGCATAATGCTTTAATTGGGAAGAATGACATGTTATAGCAGTGGTTCTCAACCTGTGGCCAGGGTGGGGGGCGGGTGTGCATGTTTCAAAATGGCCTGTGATTTCCCTCCTGCTAGCTGCAGAAGGGAGCCACTGCCTAAGGACCCAGATGGAGAGTGTTTTTGTGGGGCTAAAAGACCGGTGCAGACTCCTTGCTGCAGCCAAAGGGGTGGGAGATCAGTACTTCCCTAACAGGGCCACAGAAAAGTACTCCACCTAGGTCCATAGATGCTGGGGTCCCTGCTGGAGTCAGTGGGAAGAGAACACTAACCATGCTTCCCCCTGACTGCAGAAGGAGCTACTGCCTAGGGACCCAGATGGAGCACACAGGGCTACAGGACATGTGCAGTAGCCCAGCTGCAGACGGGCAGGGGGCTGTGAGGGGGATGGGCGCCTCTTCTGTGAATTGCTTTCATCCAGCTGCAGTGGGGGAGGGCTGTTGGTGGAGGCTGATGGCCCTTCAGGGTTGTAAAAAATTATATCTGTGGCCCTCAAGCCAAAAGAGTTGGGAACCACTGTGTTATAAATATATTTTATAGGTAATTTAACCTCTAATTTAATTTATGGGAGAAATACTGAGGAGGTAAGATTGTTAATCTTAATAAGGATCATGGATTTAAAGTGTTCCTGCAACTGTGACTGAACTGAGACTTATTGCTCAAGCATATACATTTGGTTGTTATTAATATTCTTGCAAAGCACCCTGAGAATGCAATCACGAGAGGGTGCTCACTGTGCCTGTATCAGGCATCTGTCAACAGTTTCATTTTCAGAGATTCAGCTTTCATGGGTAGATGAGGTAAGAAGTGGTGAAGGGTCAGAAAATGTGATTTGGATTTTGCCTGTGTTTTCATTGGCTCTATTAAAGGAGCTGTTGAATCCAAGAACAGGGATGTCAGAGCATTATATACTAAAGGAAATCTGAGAATGGCAGTCTTTTTTATAGGGGAAGACTGATAACATGAACTGTTAGCATCAAGCAGTCAAGGTGGGAACATTGGTAGCTGCAGTAAGCAATGAAAGAATAGTTGGTTGTGTAGTGGGGAACCATTATTTCCTCAAAATTACTATTAATGACATGATGTTAGGAAAACTAGTGTGACAGATTTACAGCCTTTGTAGTTTTGATTGAACTGAGAGGGCTAAAAAGCCCAGTTTATTTTTAAAGAATCCAAACAAACAAAACCACACTTTGAATTAGGTGAATGGAAGTTTGAACTTTCATCAGATCTCTCTCAATGAAGTGATACCAAATGCAGAATTTGAAAGTATGTAATAACTATAATCCTGCTTGGAAAAAAAACACACTCTTCTTGGCTAGTTCACATTGAGAGTATCTGCATAACAACCTATGAAGTTTTAGCTTGAGTCATTTTTCAGTTACGTATGAATAAACAGTGTTGCAAAAGCTAAATACCAACACTTCTGTAAAGATGCAGAACAGAAAATAACTTATCCAATCAATTTCAAAATTTAAAAAAATCTCTAAAATGTCTCCACAGCAGAAATTATAAGTTCCGTCCTCAACAACTACTCCTTCCCAGATACTTGAATCATATATGTAAATGATGGTAAGTGCAACCTAGTGGAGTCTCAAGACTACACGAAATTTATGCTAGCAGGAATGTGCCCTGTTGCCTTTAGCACATTGTGAGGTATTCCTTCATGATAAGGAAATCCAAGCAACACCTTGTGCTGGTTTGATGAACTGGCCCTAAATATGAAAAATATTAAATTATGTATGGGGCTGAAGTTGGTAAATCAGGCATGTAAATAAAACTATCTTCCACCTTTAACTAAGTAATCACAATAGTCATAATATTGGTAGTCTCACATTAGTCAAGGAAGTTAATTATCTGATGGCTTTTATCATCTCAGCTATTCTATGACTATTTTCTGGTTTGGCTATATTCTAAAGACTCTACGCAATTAGTGAATTGATGAAATCCATGAAAAAATAAATACAATTACAAAATAAATGCAGTACTAATTTTTTTTCTTTGACGTTTCTATTTCAAATTTTTTTCAATGAAGCTTTCCATTTTTTTTTTTCACTTCTAGACATGTTATTAACTGCCACATATGCAGAGGGATAAAAGAATAATAAACTACATAGCTATGAGTATGGGCTTTCTGGCTGAATATAGAATATTGCCGTAATAGGATTTACCCATCAATACTCTCAGAAGGAAAAATAAAGAAACATATACCCTTATAAACGAATGAAGACAAACTTGACAATGACACTAATTATTGCAGAAACTATCCTTAAACTACTCATCACACAGAGGGCCAGCTTCCCTCCAAGACACGTTTGACTCCCTCAAGAACAGGGATATTAATAACCTCCCTCAAAACATCATTCTTGCACCATGGATGTCACCTCCATATACACCAATATCCTTCATACTGTGATGGAATCATTGTCTTCCTCAAATACATACAATATAATGCACAGAAATCCACCCAAAATACATAGCCAAACTCACCCATTTCATCATCACACATAATAGCTTCACATTTAACAATACTTTGTCCAAACCATGTGAACAGCCAGGGTACTAGCATAGCTCTCCAATATGCCAGCCTCTTCATAGAACACTTAGAGGAAGAATTTCTGGAAAAATGCACCACAAAACCAATAATATATCTGTGATAGATCAATGATGTTTTCAACCTCTGGACAGGATACCTAAATTCCTTCATAGATTTCTACCAACACCATTGTCAGCTTTCTGGAAACTATGATGAGTTTCAGCCACAGAACCCTAAAGACAACTTTATATAAGATCATCACTCTTACCTTCACACATTCACCCCAGACACTCAAAAAAAAAAAAAATCTTATCTTCAGCGAGGCACTCAGGCTTGGTCTACAATGGTGGCAAAATTTGGCGGCACTCAATGGGAGATATGCAAGCTATGAAAAGTATCTCATACATCTCCCATTAACTTCTGAACTTCTATGTACTGTGACATCCCCACTGTGCCAACAGGAAATGCCCTTCTGTCGATGTATTGTCACTTTTTTTGTGGGATGGATTAATGGCATCAACTTTCAGATCGATTGAATGAGTCTCCGCTGCTGCTCAATTGATCCTGCAGAATCAATCTCGTGGTGCCAACAGTGCTGCCGTCAATATAGGCATACCTTCAGATACCACAGAATTTGCTCTGAAAAGAAAAATCCAGGTACACACCTAAACACACTTAAAACTACTTTGACTTAACAAGACATAGATTGCATCATGGAAAGCACCACCTAAGTACCCCACGAAAGCTCATGCGATTAATAAGTCTGTTAGTCTTTAAAAGTGCCACAAGACTCTGTTGTCTTTCTACAATAGACTAACACGGCTACCCCTTTGGAATTTGACTAAGTACCCCAGGAGAACATGCTTCAATAAAGAAAACAAACAAACAAAAAAACCCTGATCGCATATCTCTAATTGTTACTTCCACCTCACATTGGAACCTCCAAAAGGCATCAAACAATTACAACCCATATTTGATGCTGATTATATCCTGAAAGAAATCTTTCCTAGTCCTCCTTTTCTGGTCTTCAAACAACCTCCCAGAGCTCTTTATCAGACACAAGCTCCCTACAGACCAAGGCCCACCAATTCAAACACTGTCAAAACAATAAATGCAAAACTTTCAGAAATTTCTCCACTGCTATGAAGAGAAAAACACCCTACAACATGTCTTTCAAGATTTCTGGGTGCTACACATGCTTATCACAACATGTGATGTACCTCATCTAGTGCATCAAGTGCCCCGATAATAACTATGTGGGTGAAATGAGACAATGACTACAGTTTCAAATGTACTCAGGCAGAAAAATTATAAAAGATAAAAACAGCATATCACCCATGACTGAACACTTTTCACAAGATTATCACACCATACCTAATCCTTCAACACATGTCCTCTGTGCTGCTGTTTGGATTAGGGATGACTATTTATAATATTATTAACATCAATATTGCAATATTACAATTTTGTAATATTCGTGGTCGTCCCACCCTGCCCCTGGGTCAGCTGGTCTGCCCCCTGGGGTTGGGGCAGGCTCGCACACATCCCTGCACTCCAGGAGCGGACCAGCTGAACGAGGGGCGGGGTGGGGGGAGTGCCTTGGAGTGTAGCTTCTGGCCCCAGGGCCCCCAGCACCTGCTTGTCCCCAGGCTGCTGTGGTAGGGAGGCGTGGCCCCAGGCAAGTGGGGTCCCATGGACGGTGGGGGAGCCAGGGCCCCAGGCTGTGAGGGTGGGCATGGAAAATGGGGGGCAAGGCCCTTGGCTGTGGAGGGGCATGGTGGTGGAAAGCCCAGGGACCCAGGTCCCCTTAATCTGGCCCTGTATGTATATCTGTACCCAAAAACCTGTGCAGTGCTCTTGGATTATACCCTCCAGGCATATTAATGTCAGTGATACAGTGAGCCCAGGAAAAGAAAACAGTGGTTCATTTTATGAGTCATTAGGACACAGGGAACAGGTCTATGGCTAGGGGCTTCGGAAGCTTCTCCATGCCATGTGCTGTGTGATTGTTTGGGACAAAGGATGTACAAGCCTCATGGCAGAAACTATAAAAGGCTGCTGCACTATCTCCATCTTGTCTTCATTATTACTTTTCCTCTGGATGAACTATTCTGCAACTGAAGCTGTGAAAGAAAGGACTGAGACCCACCTAGATACTTGATGAACTCCAGAGGAACTGTACAAACCTACAAACTCCAATATTGCTCGGAATCTGATATATATGGATTTTAGAGTCATTTTTAGGTATCTGATTGCTTTGATCATTTAACATGTCTCATCTTGTTGGTTTCTTTCCTATTATAATTAGGATTACAAACTTTCCATGGTCAATTAGGCAAAAAATCATGGGCCAGACATGGTAAAAACTGAACAAAATCATGGTGTGGTCACGGTGGCAAAATTTTCTGTGTATGTATCATCATTGTATAATAAATTATGGATATGTATGCAGGACTGGATTTAACAATAACAAAAATATTACAAAACGTAACAGACATGAAACAAACAATATCAATGCAATAGTTTTCACTTCCCTGACAAAGTAAATGATTTTGAAATTATATATGCATAGTTTGAATCATTTTTTAAACAAAGATAATGAAAAACTATATAGAACTAAAATATAGAACAAAGTAACAAAAATAGAAAAATAACAGAAAAAATTAAAAGAAAAGAAACAGAAAAAATGTACAAAAATATATACTCTTGCAATCCTACTGGTCTGCCCTGCTGGACCTAGCACCCTCACTCACCCCGCCCCACCCCTTGCAGCCCTGCAAGACCCAGCACCCCCTCTCACTCCCCCCACCCAGATCTGTCGGGTGCCCTGCCGGAGTTGGCTCTCCTCTCACTCCCCCATCCCACTCCCTGACCTGCCAGGTTGCCCTTCAAGAGCTGGCATACCCACTCACTCTCCCACTGCACCCAACATACAAAGTGGAAAGATTTTAAGCACTAGGACCCAGGAGGCTGCATTAGTTTGACTTTTTGCTTTCAGTACTGCAGCTCAGAGCTCCGGAGCTCCATTTCAGCTTTCATCTCCATTTCATAGCCATTTCATGGAGGTCAGGAACGTCACTGTAGGTCATTAGAAATCATGGTTTCTGTGGCTTCCGTGACCTCCATGACTACTTCTGAACCCTAATTATAATACATTTTTAGTTTTAGTTCCTAAAAGAGTGGCTGGCAGTGTGATATTTTGAGTAAAAAAAACCCTATATTGATCTGGTAATGTGATTGACCCTTTGGGGGTCAGGAGAACATTTCAATAAAGGGGATAGAATTTTAAATAATTTATCTCTTTCCTGGACCAAGTTGCTGGTTAAGAGCCAGAGACTGAAATGCAATAAAGGGGGATGTGTAACTTATTTTAGCTTCTTGATAACTGTGTGGGGAATCAAAGGCACTGTTTTTGACTGGTTGGGAAATCCAACTTCAATGTTAGCCACCACGTTGTTAGCAAAAGATATTCTTTTTCTAGCCTGCACTGCCTTTGGCATTTTCAGGTGGGCTAACCTAGGCACTTACAGGTCACATTCTCAAAAGAACCCTGCATAACATATTCAAAAGGTGAGGCTAAGACCTTAAATTTATAATGTTGTTAGACATCAAAAGCTATGGACTGAACAGGGACACTGGTTTTATGGCTGATTACAACAATTTGTAATATACCACCCTGCTTGCTACTCTTAATTGCCCACTTCAATCCCTCTATGCATAATAATCTAACCCCCAGCTGCCCACTTAATTTCAAGTGATTGCCTAAAACATGCATTACCCTTTCTGTTTAACCAGCTGTCTCAACTTGTATTTAGCTCAGACAGTAAACTTCCTTCCCCACACCTGAAGAAGAGCTCTGTGTAGCTAAAAAAAAGTCTACCTACTACACTGGTTCAATAAAAAAATATTACTTTACTCACCCTGGGTCTCTCAGAGGTTTCTCTATCAGCCATATGTCTTCGTTTAATCTTAACCTAAAGTAAATTATAAGGTCTTGCTAACATATTCTCAGAACTTCCTAAAAAACCTCTTCCTTTTACACCAAAGACGATATTTTTATTTTTAAAACTTTGAAGCAAAATCAATTCAGCACTCTATGAATGATGTGCTATATATATATATTACATCATTCATATATATATAAAATCTCACACCCACATCACACTATCTATCTATCTATCTCTCTATCTCTTTATCTATCTGATCACTCAGAATACTGATTCTGCTCAAATGTTTTAAAAGTAAAAATATCACTTTTCGTGTAAAAGGAAGAGTCTTTGTAGGAAGTTCTGAGAATATGTTAGCAAGACCTTTTAATTTATGTCTTGGTTTAATCTTAACTTAAGATATGGCTGATAGAGAAACCTCTGAGAGACACTGGGTGAATAAAGTAATACATCTATAAATACAATATATATATATTATTTTTTTTTCTTTTAAATACGTTTAAATACGTTTTGACTTTTTGCACTGACAGCTAAAAAAATGCCTGGGCTTTCCATACTGAAACTTTCTAAGTGTCTCATCCTTACTGAGGAATTTATAATTTGGGAGGAGTGTATTATGAAAAAAAAATGAACAGAAACTTAAAAAAGAGAGTGAAAAAATATTTTTGTACATCATGAAACTTCCACTAGATACATAATACTGGTATTTATAGGGCTAATGAATAATATAAAAGAAAACATACATATTGGGCCTGAGCCAAGTTTCTGCTTGGTGCTGCAAAATGTGTATGTTTGGGAGGGGCTGTGAGGAAATCAGGTAAGGGTCCCTGATTTTCAGCCATTCAGTGAACTGGCAAAACTCCCACTGAAGTCAAAGGGAATATTTTTCTAAAAATAGGGTCGTGTTTGGAATATCTAGGTACTTTGATAATGCAAATGGGCCTAAACCAATATCTCACACCCAAACATCTTTGAACTTTGGGTAACTTTTTCTAGATCCAAACTTTGTATCTTAGGAACACCTTTTTCCACAACTTCAGATCCTGCCAGCATTGACTAAAACTTTGCAAAGAAAATATATTCAGTATCAGTAGAATTCCTCAAAGTACACTTGTGTCTTATAGGACATGATCCTCTTGCCCCTGATTTCAGAGAAGCTGGCATGTGCCCAGCAAAATGGGGAAGTTTGAAAGCTGGTTGAGTGGTCCCACTGGGAACAGCTATCTTGGGGAATTAAAAATAGAGTTCAAAAGGATGTAAGCATTCAAGAGGAATTCACATTTAATCTAGGACAGGCAGGAAAGAGGGAATTCAGTTACCAGATAGAGAATAGATTGTAAATGAACCTGCAAAAAGTTTTGAGTTCACTCTAGGAAATGTGCATACTTTTTTTGAAATTTAGAACCCTTTGAGACCTTTGCCTATCTCCTAAAGTGAATGTGAAACACAACTAATGAATTTATGAAACAGGATACATTTTAATGGAAAAGCATAGGTAAGATGTATTAAAAGGAGAAAGGCTATGCACATCTTAAACAAATAAAAGTGGAGACTAAAAACAGTTTTTTTCAAAAGACATAAAAAGTAGTTTATTAAAGATTACCCTTTCAGATGGCTGCCAAGTCTGGTGGAGTTGATCTGCAGCAATGGAGGGAGTGCTACAATAATTTGTTTTTCATCTCTCTTTTGAAATAACCCAGTATAATTTTTAAAATTAAAAAGATAATTTAAATGTTCAAAGTACTGGGTGAGTGCTTTGGAAATCTGTGTCTTGCTGTCACATAAGGTTTGTGTGCAGGGAAGCGGAAAGCATAGAGCTAAAGGACAGCAACAGAAATGACTGTCTTTTACTCACAGTCACACAAAAATGGATGCTGCAGACACAGATTTTTAAGGTTCATGTCCCCTTCAGAAAGGGCAATATTAGTGCAAACTTGGGATCTTTAATGTTTGCACCTGCAGCGTCAATATGGGGAAGTTACAGCACAGCACTTTGTTATGCGAAGCTAATTCATGCCTCCTTAGTCTGAACTGCATGGCAGTGTTGACATCCCTAAAATGGAGCTTGAAACATTTATTAATTGTATTATTTGACAGGGCTGCCTGCAACAGAAGGGGGCTGGACATGATGACCCACAAAGTCCCTTCAAGTCTTATGTCCCTATGATCTTTTCATTTAATTTCTTTTTTGATCCCCCAGGAATCCAATGATCTTCTTTGCCTTAACCTTATCCCATCAGTTAGAACTGGCAGCTCTTGTTCTTTAGCTGCTATTGTTCTTCACAAGTGCATTTCTAAGCTAACATTAACTTTCTTCATATTCTTGTTGTCTTGAACCAGATTTTTCTAGGTCTTCCTTGTGGTCTTTGTCTTGAAACTGCTAGTTCTTGTACTCTCTGGCCAATATCCATATTTAGTCAACTCATATAACCTAGCTGCCTCATCAATATGCTCTTTAGATTACTTACCATATTTTTATTAGAGAATTCCTGTCAACTCCCATATGCCCAGCACTTTTCATGAGGCTCCTAACACCTGCGTCCGCATTCTCAACACTGAACCAAGGTATTTAAATTGTTGACTAACTCTATACCATCTAGTTGGCCTCTCATTGTCCCTCTCAGCAAAGTATCTCATGTGTATTTGTCAGCTGATTTTTGTGGTCCTTTTCCAGTTTTCATTCAACTTCATGGTTCAGTATAATGTTCTCATAAAAAAAATATAGTCCATGGAGCCTTTCCTCGGTCGCATGCACTAAGGCATCCATTGCAAATCACAACAAGGAAAAGGCATAAATCTGATCTTTGTTGTAGACTTACTCTCACAGAGAATGAATCACTTTAGCCACAGTGCATCTCATTCTTGCTGCGCCACCCTTGTAGGCTCAAGCTATCATGGACACATACGACTCCAGTCCATTACGTAGCACCATAACATTTCTTCAGAAATTGTCATAAATTTTTCTAACTCTACAAACACTAAGTCCTTGTGTTTCTCCATGTATTACTTCTGCAATATTTTGGCCACGAACTTGGTATCCATTATGGACCTTCCTGACATAAATCTGAATTGCTACAACTTATTTGGTGTTCCAGCTCCTCCCAAAGACTTTTCATGATAATTCCTTCTAACCATTTCATTCTGTGACTTATCAACTTGATGGATCAGTAATTACTGCATTCTTACACATCTCCTTTATGCTTGAAGAGGGATCAATTTGCTCTTACTTCACTCATTGGGCATCCAATTTCATGCAATGGAATTCACACAGCAGGACAGGAAGATTTTAAAGAGGTGGGACTATACATTTCTTAGTATTGCTAGAGCCTATGATAGAGTAACCAAGTGAGTGACGAATGGAATTCAATAAATTTGCTTTACTGTTCTTCATTTTAGCTCTTGCTTTTGGATATTTTATCAATGGATCATTTATGGCTTTTTTTTTTTAAAACCCTATAAATTTCCTTTGTTGTGATTATTAGAGTAAAAACATTTATCTCTTCAAGTCTTATGTCCCTATGATCTTTTCATTTAATTTCTTTTTTTATCCCCCAGGAATCCAATGACCTTCTTTGCCTTAACCTTATCCCATCAATTAGAACTGGCAGCTCTTGTTCGTTAGCTGCTACATTCACAATTTTCAAAAGAAAATTCGTAAAAAAAATATAGCATGTATTTAAGTTCTTGTGCAAATGCATTCAGTTTAAGGCAAGTGGAAGTGGTGAATTCATCGTGGTAAATATGAGGTAACTTCAAAACATGGACATTACTACTCTGAAACAACTGAAGTAGTAATATAAAAAGACAACATGAATGTCTACTATAAACTAGAAGGACAAAGTATGAGATATGAAATCAAAATACTGATTAGAATGGAAAGCAATTCAATTATTTACAATGGATTCACTCTTCAGACATAGGCAATACAAACTTGTGTTGCATTGCATTGATATCATTTTGCATTTGCTTACATGGTAAAAATCAGTAATAGAGTTGCACTGGCATTGTTTTGCCTTTTCTAAGATCATAAAGTCATCTTCATAGATTTGCATTGACAGTGACTTCCCATTTCTTTACATTGCAGTGTCATTTTCTAAAGGCTTGCATTGACAACTTTTGCCTCACCACATAATGTAGGATCATCCCCACTGACTTACAGTATGAAAAAAAGACTGAATATTACATATAACAGAAAGGCCAGAATTGCATTCACTATTTTTTTTTTTTGCTTCATATCTTAGCTTTGTTACTATAGTCCTTAGAAGCCCACTCATGTATACTTGCTCCATATACAGACCTAACAATGATGCCAATTTTCACAGGAAGTCATAATGAAATTTTGGGAAAGTATCATGTCAAAAATTGTGAAAAGTTATTGCTATGCATGTCTAATAATTACAATGGCCATGAAATTTAAGTTGGAAAGTTGTATGTTGGAGATGGTAATAAGGGTAGAGTCAAGGCTTCATTTACATTCAGGACTAAAAGAGTATGATCCTTGAAATATTTATGCACACGTGTAACTTTAATCCTATCAGTAGTCTCACTGGCTTCAGTGGGAGACTTTATTACATATGTGTTTGCAGGATTGGGGTTTAGGAGCTAGATGGAATTATTCAGTGCTGGGGTTTAGGAACCAGATTGCAATGAAGTAACGTTTTTAGGTGCTTTTAAATATCCCACTAAGTGCTAATTGCATCTTTAGGCACCTAAATAACTATGAAAATGTCTCTAAGTGCCCAGTTCAAATAAGAGGTATGTGAACTTGAACATATAACTAGTAGCTGATTTTACAAGACAAGTACCAATAAATTACTATCAGCAGGGCCAGATTAAGGCAGGGGTATAGGGGCTGCAGCCCTGTGCCCCGGCTCAAAGGGGGACCCTGCCAAAATCTGGCTCTGCTCAGACTGGTAGAGCACTAGACAGTCAGCCCTCCCCAGCACACCCCCCTCAAGCCTAGTCATTGCTGGAGGGGGATGCAAGGCCCTAGGTTGCAGTCTGTGGCACTCCCATCCTGCTCCTGGACTGGCTGGTCTGCCCCAGGAGGCAGGGCAAGCCAGTGCAGGCCGGTTGTTCTACAGGGGCGGGGCTGACTGGTGAGTGGTGCGGCCTTTGGCAGCAGTGCTCCAGGGCCAGGAATACTGTCAGGCTGCTGTGCCAAGGCCCCCAGGGTCAGGCCTCAGCACAGCAGCCCAACAGCACACCTAGCCCTGGAGTGTTGCTTCCAAAGGCCACACTGTACACCAGCCACCCCTAGCATCCCAGACCTGCTGGACAGACCAGTTAGCCTGTGGGTGGAGTGGCAGTGCTGTGAACTGGAGCTTCTGGTCCCAGGTCCCTCCCACCTCCCGCATCAGCTGCCGTCACTCAGCGTCAAGCTCCAGGAGCCCCCATGGCCAAGTGCAAGCCCCAGGCTAGGTGCCTCCATGGTGCGGGGGAGGCCCAAAAGAGTGGGCAGCCCCAGGCCCCAAGGAACTTTAATCCAGCCCTGATTATCAGAATGAGAATTCAATCAGGGTTGCTCGTTAGGAGTCATTATTGAATGAGGATATTTCCAGTGGGGTTGTGAAGGGATCAGTACAGGGCCAATGAGTTTCATCATTTTCACCAGTGATCTGAAAATATATGTAAAATTCCTGCTGATGAAATTTGTGGATGATGCAAAGATCAATCCTCAACATTTACCACTCCACTGAACAGACATATTGAGCAATCTGGATCACTTGCCAAGTTGGGCCCAAAATACCTTTTAGAATAGCCAAATGCAAAGTGACAATCCAGGAAAAAGGAATGCAGGCCATGCTTACAAAATGAGGACTGTATCCTGGAAAGCAGTGTCTCTGAAAAGGATTTAGGATTGGTAGTTGACAAACAGCTTAGCATAAGCTCCCAGTGAGATGCTGTGCCAAAAAAATGGGGGGGGGGGGCTAATGCAGTGGAGTAGAAGGTGATTTTGCCTTTAAACTTTTGCGGAATTAGGGCACTGTGGTCCTAAATGTTAATGAAGCTTTGAGTTTACTCTCCTACCTCCCACCATTAACACACTGAACTTTCCAAAGATTTACATGGAATTGGTGAGACCAGTAGTGTGCCCAGTTCCGGTGTCCATATTTCAAAATGGATGTTGAAAATTTATAGGGGGTGCAAAGAAGAGCCACAAAAAAATGATTCAAGGGATGGAGAAAATGCCTTGCAATGAGATAGGTAAAAAGCTTAATGTCTAGGTTATCAGAAATAGAGCTGTTGGAGGAGAAAATCCGAGGGTTAGAGATGCTGGTGGAAACTCTGGTTGAGTTTAGAAGGGGGTTTGAGCAGTTGATGGAGCAGATGAATGGGGAGGCTGGAGGAAAAAACCCAGACCTGCAGATGGACACAATAGCAACCAATTCTGAGGGGAGAATGCTGGGTGAGGAAAGTGACCAGTGGAAGCATGTGACTGTGAGAAGCTGGCAGAGGAAAAGACCAGCTAGTGAAGGAGAAATAGAGCTCAGAAACAATTTTGATGGGTTAGCAAATGAAGAAGGAGAACAGCAGGTGGTTACTGAAGGTGGGAGTGCAAGGAAGAAGAGGAAAGCAGCTAGTCCTATACAAAGTGGAGATGAGCCAATGGAGATGCTGCTAAATAAGAGCCCCAGGGAGGATTCAGGAGCAGATGCAGAGGATTGCAAAGAGCAACTGTAGAAGTCATGACTTGCAGCAGAAAGAACTGGAGAATTGCACCGTTTTGAGGAAAAGGCAAGTCTATGTGATTGGAGATTCCCTGCTGAGAAGGACAGACAGGCCTATAACTCGAGCTGATCCAGAGAACAGAAGTGTGTGCTGCTTGCCTGGAGCTAAGATACACGATGTGGATCTGAGGCTGAAGAGGATCCTAATGGGAGCGGGAAAGAATCCTCTGATTGTCCTTCATGTGGGTACAAACGATATAGCTAGATTCTAATTGGAACCTATCAAAGGAGACTATGCCAGGCTGGGGAGGACTCTCAAGAAACTAGAAGCTCAGGTGATCTTCAGTGGGATTCTGCCTGTCCCTAGAGGAGCTCAACATAAGTGTGAGAAGATTCTGATGATCAATAGATGGCTCAGGCAGTGGTGTTATAAGGAGGGCTTTGGGATGTATGGGCACTGGGTGGTGTTCATGGACAGAAGACTGTTTGCTTGGTTTAGACTTCACCTGAGTAGGGAAGGAAACAGACTTCTAGAAGAGAGGTTAGCTCAACTGATCAACAGAGCTTCAAACTAGGGAGTCCGGGGAGATAGTTGGGAGATGCCCGGACAATCTCCACACCTGATATTAGCATTGAGAGGAAGGAAAATGAAATAAGAAAGGACATAGAAGCAGGGAGCAGTATGGACGTTAGAAAGAAGGGAAGTGCAAATACTGGTCTGATGGGTGATGTTGGCAGTAGTACAACACTGCCACATTGGGTAAGGAATGTGAGTGAAGCTAAGCAGCAAAAACAAATGTTTGTATACTAATGCAAGAAGCCTAGGTAACAAAATGGAGTAACTGGAACAACTGTTAGAGGAAGTGAAACCAGATATTATAGCGATAACAGAAGCATGTGGAATAGTAGTCAAGACTGGTGTATGGGTATTGAAGGCTATATGCTCTTTAGGAAAGACAGACGTAACAGCAAAGGTCGGGGGGTGGCATTGTATATCAATGATGCAATAGAATGTAAAGAAATTCAAAGTGATGGAATTAATAAGACAGAGTCTATCTGGCTTAAAATCACATTGGGGAAGAAAGCTACTAGAGTTTCTCCTGGGATAGTGCTTGGGTGTGTTACAGACCACCAGGATCTGATTTGAACATGGATAGAGACCTCTTTAAGGCCTTTAAGGAAGTAAACCCTACTGGAAGCTGTGTGATTACGGGAGAATTTAACTTCCCAGATACAGACTGGAGGACATGTGCCAGTAGCTATCAAAGGGCCCAGATTTTCTTGGATGTGATAGTGGACTAATTTCTCCACCAAACAGTTTCCGAACCAACAAGAGGAGATGCAATCTTAGATTTGGTATTAGTCAGTAGTGAGGACCTCATAGAGGAACTGGTTGTAGGGGAAAACCTAGGTTCGAGTGACCACGAGCTAATCTAGTTCAAACTGAATGGAAGGATAAACAAAAATAAATCTGTGACCAGAGTCTTTGACTTCAAAAGGGCTAACTTTAAAAAAAAATTAAGGGTATTGGCTACGGAAGTGGACTGGACCAAAGAACTCAAGGATGTGAACGTTGAGGATGCTTGGAATCGGTTCAAGTCAAAGTTTCAGGAACTATCTGAAGCCAAAGAAGGGGGAAATAGTTATAGGCAAGGGTTGTAAATCAAGCTGGATGAGTAAACATCTCAGACAGGTGATTAAGAGGAGGCACAAGGCTTACAAGGAGTGGAAGATGGGAGGGATGGGAAAGGAGGACTACGTCTTGGAGGTCAGAACATGGAGAGATCAAGTGAGGAAGGCCAAAAGCCAAGCAGAGTTACACATCACAAAGGGAAATAAAACCAATAGTAAAAGGTTCTTTAGCCATATAAATAGGAAGAAAACAAAGAAGAAGGAAGTGGGACCACTAAACACTGAGGATAGGGTGGAGATCAAGGATAATCTAGGCATGGCTGAATATCTAAATAAATACTTGGCCTCTGTCTTTAATGAGGGTGATGGTGAGCTTGGGGATAGAGGTAGGGTAGTTAACGGGAATGAGGACGTGGAAGTGGAAATTACCATATCTGAGGTAGAAGCCAAGCTTGAGCTCCTTAATGGAACTAAATCGGGGGGTCCGGATAATCTTCATCCAAGAATCTTATCTTAAAGGAACTTATTCAATTTTTTTATTACTGACCTTGGCACAAAAAGTGGGAATGTGCTAATTAAGTTTGCAGATGACACCAAGTTGGGAGATATCACCAATACAGAGGAGGATCAGCATATCATACAGAAAGATCTGGATGACCTTGTAAACTGGAGTATTAAGAATAGGATGAAATTTAATAATGGGAAGGGCAAGGTCATGCATTTAGGGGCAAATAACAAAAACATTTCTTAAAAGTTGGGGATGCATCAGTTGGAAGTGATGGAGGAGGTTAAGGACCTGGGCGTACTGGCTGATCACAGGATAACTATGAGTCGCCAATGAGATGCGGCCGTGAAAAAAGCTAATGCGGTCCTGGGGTGCATCGGAAGGGGTATTTCCAGTAGAGATAAGATGTCAATACCATTATACAAGGCACTGCTGAGACCTCATTTGGAATATTACATGCAGTTCTGGTCCCCCATGTTTGAAAAAGATGAAGTCAAACTGGAACAAGTGCAAAGAAGGGCTACAAGGATGATTCACGGAATGGAAAACCTGCCCTATGAGAGGCAACTGAAAGAGCTTGGCTTGTTTAGCCTAACCAAAAGAAGGTTGAGGGTAGATATGATTGCTCTCTATAAATACATCAGAGGGATAAATACCAGGGAGGGAGAGGAATTATTTGAAAATAGTGCCAATGTGGACACACCAACAAATGGATACAAACTGTCCATCAGGAAATTTAGGCTTGAAATTAGATACAGGTTTCTAACCATCAAAGGAGTACAGTTCTGGAATAGCCTACCATGGGGAGCTGTGGGGGCAAAAACCATAGTTGCCTTCAAAACTGAGCTTGACAAATTTATGGAGGGGATGATATGATGGGATGGCTTAGTTTGGCAAATCTCCATTTTTTACTATTGCTGATAGATATGCCAGTGACCTGGGAAGGGGCATTAGATGGGATGGGTTCTGCCTTATTACAGAGAATTTTTTCTTGACTGGCTGGTGAGACTTGCCCACATGCTCAGGGTTTAACCAATCACCATATTTGGGGTTGGGAAGGAATTTTCCCCCAGGGCAGATTGGCTTGAGTGCTGTGGGTTTTTTGCCTTCCTCTCTAGCGTTGGGCATGGCTCACTTACTGGTTGATTCTCCGTATTTTGAAGTCTTTAAATCATGATTTGAAGACTTTAATAACTCATCATAGATTAGAGGTTCGTTACAGGAATGGGTGGATGAGGTTTTGTGGCCTGCATTGTGCAGGAGGTCAGACTAGATGATCATATTGGTCTCTTCCGACATCAGAGTCTATGGCTATGTCTACACTTGTGAATTTAAGTGGACTTAGCATGTCTACACTCAAAAATTAAGTCGACTTAAAGGGGACCCTGCAAAATCAACTTAGAGTGTCCACATTGGACGCCTAAGTCGACTTCTAGGGGCTAGGTGGACCTGGGACTGGTCCACGGTGGCAGGGGCGGCATCCTTTGCCAAGTGCCAGGGAGCTCAGCATTTGCTCCATGGTACCTGGGTACAATGGGGGCTGAGCCGGACAGGGACACTGGCAGGGCATAGGAGCAGGGTGGGCAGGGCTCTGTCCTGCCCTGTGGGGGGACACGCCAGACTCTGCCTGTACCAGCCACCCTGGCAGGGAAGGCAGTGGGGGAGCCCTGGAGCCCTTTAAGTTGATTTAAAGTCAATTTAGGGCTAATCTGCATCCATACTGGCTAAATCAACTTAATAAAGTCGACTTAGCCAGTAAAGTTGAGTTTAAAATAGGTTTTATAAAGTCGACTTTAATTTTCCTTAAATTGACTTAAGCTGCTGCTTAAGTTGATTTAAGGAAAATGTAGTGTAGACACAGATTAAATTAAGTTGACTTAAGCACGCTTAAGTTGCCTTAATTTGTAAGTATAGATGCACCCTATGAGTCTAAATAACTTTGAGAGGTGGCTTGGTAATAGTGCCTAAATACTTGCATGGTGAGAAAATATAAATTACTGAAGGGGTCTCTATTCTAACAGAAAAAGTCATAACAAGAACTAGTGGTTGGAACCTGAAGTTAGACAAATTCAATTTAGAAATTAGGTGCAATTTTTTAAGGGTGAGGATGATTAAACATTGGAACAAACTACCAAGAGAAGTGGTACCAGTTAGAAGATGGATTCTCCTTCTCGTGATAGTTTCAGCTCAAGACGAGATTCCTTTCTGGAAGATATGCTTTAGTAACAAGCATAGAGATTCATTAAAGGCTAAAGGGGTGAAATGTAATGGCCTGTGATATACAGGAGATCACACTAAGATCCCTTCTGGCCTTAATCTCTAAAAATGTATAAAATGGGAACAGGACTTTAGACTCCAGCAAGTCTCAGCTGCCAGAATGGCCTTTTGGGACCATGGACAGCCAAGCTGCTGTAAATTGCAGAAGGGATGTGACTAGCCCTAGGCTAATCCTAAAATCTGGGAACAAAAATATGGCTTTCTCTTCACTTTCTCAGCTGTGCCAGCTGAGGATCCTAAAGCGTCACAGTTTGCTAAAGGCAAGTAAGCATACCACAGAGTTGGTAGCCACATCTACCTGAAAGACAGACCACTATCAGCTAACATAAGCAGAGTCAGTGCATGGTGAGTGCATTTGGGATCATGTCGTCCCCCTTGTCCATTAGCTGCTTCAGGCATACTAAGCATGCTTGCTAACACTGCTGAAGCCAGGGGTTCTCAGTCTTTCTTCCAAACTAATGGTAGCCATGGGTCATCTCTGAATATGTATAATTGATGTGCGCTCCAATGTATAGGTACAAACCTTAGTACAACAGAGAGCAAATCCTAACTGTACTTTGAGTACTCTTGCAATATAAATAAATAAATGTTATATAAATGAGCAAGAGAGCGTGCTCCTCAGTATTTCCTTCAATATACTACATTCCTTTACAGTCACAAATGTTTGCGAATTGAGAAACTCTGGCAGGAAGTGTATTAATACGCAGCTTAAAAGCAAGGGAAGAATATACGGGTATTGAGTAAAATAAAACCTACACCAAATTCTGTTAGAAAATAACACATTTTACAAACACTGTGTAAGAACAAGTGTTTTAAAGTTGATTGATTAATGGCATTTAGCTTAAAATAAGTGTCTTGCTTTTCTTAAGCACAAACAAGCTAACTGTATTCACATATGTGTGCGTGGGCACGATCAATAAAAGGAAGATAAGCTTGGTGGAACAATGAGATAATGCACTTACTTTTCACCTCTATAGATTTGAGTTCAAACGTGGTTGAGCTCACAGGTGAAATGAGCTCAGCAATCTCCATCTCATTTCAATGAACATTTGGGAACATCAGTAGAATCACAACTCAGTTCAACATGATGTGTGGTCTCAGCTCAGTAGGGGCCCATTAGCAGAATAAAAAAGGTATTTGGAATCAGCATTGATGTGAATTGGCAGAGATATGTGATGAAGCTAGCTCAAGGACTGCCTAAATCCATTCAATTTTTTTTTTAAAAAGCAATAAACAACAAGAGCAATAAGTAGATGTAAAGAAAGAGCTTTGTACCTGAAACACAATTCATACTATAATGATGCAGAATGTATTCTGAAAGTACATACAGGTGAGATGCTGCAAAGTCTATAAAAGGATATCCACATCCTCTTGGTACATTATAGAAAAAGGAAAATATTATAAGACATAAATATCACTATATTTCTACCTATACCCTTAAGAATTTAGCTCTGCAAAGAAACAGCTCAAAACTTTTTTTCAGTGGCGTAACGAGGGTGTCCAGTGCCCAGGGGCCAAGCCCACATTTGGGCTTCCCCAGGCACCCCATGCCACCCTATGCCTTGCACCCCCCACACAGGGCAGGAAGGGGTTGCAGCCCCCACCCTGGGAGGGGGGACCTGTAGAGGCCAGGACCCCAGGCCCCTCTGAGGAGCTGGGCCAGCTGCATAGCAGGACCAGATTAGTGGGGCCCTGGCCTGCCCCCCCCAAGCAGGGTAGATTGGTGGCAGGGTGGCTGCAACCCCAGCACTAGAAGGGGCCTGTTCAGCGATGCGGGGGGGAAGAAGAAGGGGGCAGAGGTCACCTTCACTCTGCTGCTCTCCACACAGTATTCTGGCCTGCCTGGTCCACCATGGAGTGTGGGATGGTCCGCCCCCAGACCCTGCAGAGCAGTGGCCACAAGCCGGCCCACCCTGCCCACTGGAGTAGATCAGCCAGCAAGGGTGGGGCTGGCCTGCCTGGCCAGAATGCTGCGCGGAGAGCAGCGAAGGAAGGGCAGCCTCTGACCCCGCCCCCCGCCACAGCATTGAATGAGTCCTCTCCAGCATCAGGGGCCGCGGCCACCCCAGCACCAGTCTGGCCCTCCCAGAGGGAGGTTCGTGGTGCCAGGCAGCACCCCGAAGTGGGCAGCCCGGGCCAGAGCCCCTCTAATTTGGCCCTGGTGCAGGGCCGCCCCTCATCCTTCTCCTCCCCCTCCCCCCCACAGCCCATTTGGGAAAGCCACTTCTTTTCTTCCTTAGATTGATGAAAGAGGAACTTTCCTTTAGTCTTTTTAACACATGAAAGAGGCAAGATCATGAACATCAAATGCCACCTCCTTTTCCTCTTAGAGTGGGTCTTTCAAATCTTCAGATAGGAAAATACTTTTCTCTGTTATCTCCTGATCCTGCAGGAGATGGTGAGCCACATACAGAGCTTTAAAGTTACAGGATTTTTTTTTTTTTTGGGGGGGGGGGGGGGAAGGCGGGGAATACTTTTTTTTTCAAGCTATTTTGAAATTATTAATATTTTATTTTTACAATGCATTTATTTAGCTAGATTTTTCTTTTAAAATTCTTAATAAAATGCCACACCATATATTTTAGGCAGGGATGTGTGCAAGGGAGAGAGAGGAAGAAGGGGAAGCCTCCAGTAACTGGCAGGGAAGCCAAGTGTTCCTTCAGCTTTCTGGCCCTGGTTGGGAGGGCATGAACTCCTCCCAGCCCCTGGCAGAAACTGACAGCTTCTCCAGCTCTGGGAGCCCTGGCAGTCAGTCGGGTGAAGGAAAACACAGAATGTACCCCTCCAAAAGTGCTAGAATTTAAATTCCTGTGCAGGCCTCTAATTTTAGGCACAAGTACAATAAAAAAATAATGCATTTTGTAAAGAAAATAAAACAAGCAAATGTAAAGTTTAAAATGTCACTCAAACAATAAATCCATTAGCTAGTGGTTCCCAACCCTTTTGGCTCAAGGGCCATAGATATAATTTGTATAACCTTGAAGGGCCACCAGTTTCTGCCAGCAGGATGCCCTCCACAGCAACCAAACTGAAGGAGTTCAGCGAGGAGGCTGCCCCCCTCGATGATCTCCCATCTCCCTGGCTGCAGCAGTGTTCTATAGCCCTGTGTGCTCCACCTGTCTCAGTAAGCTGTGACTCCTTTCTGACGCCAGGTGGATGAGAGATCAGTGTTCCCCTCCTTCTTGATCCAGCAGGGACCCAGCGCCTATGGACCCAGGAAGAGCACTTTGCCATTTTTTCTGCTACAGCTAGGGGGAGGGGCCAGATCAAGACTCAGGGGTCCTTGTGGGCACCCCGATTCCTCCCCCTGTGCTGGGGTATGGGGTCAGGGGCTCCAGGGCCCTGGCTGGTGCTGCAGAGGGGGTTGTGGGGCTGCGGCTGGTGCTGCCTCTGGCCGGTGCGGGGGGGCGGGGGGAGCGGGAGCACACAGGGAGAAGGCTGCAGTCCATTCTGTGGAGGAGGGAGGCTGCAGCAGGGAGGGCACAAGCCGGCATTGCTGGGGGAGGACTGCTGGCTGGCACAAGACTAGGGCTGCTGCTGGAGGCTGGAAAGGGTGGGGGGTGTGGTCAGAGGCCACGGTACTCCTGCCCCACCCCCAGGCTGGCTGGAGAGCAGACTGGGCAGATCGGGGGCTGGACAGGCAGTGTGAAGGTGGCGCAGCAGCTCTCCACTCAGGCTGGCTGGGCTGGATTTCTGGGGGGCTGCGGAACCCCTCTTTAGGCTGGGGCCAGGAGCTGCAGCCCCTAAAGCTCCTGCCTTAATCTGGCCCTGATCTCCCATCCCCTTTGTTGCAGCAAGAACCCTGCGTCAGTCTTCTAGCCCCAATGCAAGGTGCTCTGCCTGGGTCCTTAGGCAGCAGCTCCTTTCAGCAGCCAGCAGGAGGGGAACCAGGGGCCACTTTGAAAGTCCCCATGGGCCTCTTTTGGCCCCTGGGCCACAGATTGGGAATCACTGCATTAGTCCTATGAATACGTGCACATGTATACTCGTATACATCTTCTTAAAATTTACCCTTTTCTGGGTAACCTTGGAAAAGACAGTTGTGCATAATTATTTGAATATATAAACTACATTCATTCATGATGGGCACCTACACGAGGCTGTCAGCAACTCTGCTATAAATTACAGAGGTAAATTAAATTAAACAGCCAAGAGAATACAAAACTCTCCTCCTCGACACAGGTGCAAATCCTCTCACAACCCATCCTTTCCACCAATTAGTGGAAACAAGTGCCTTGAACTTCAGCAGATACGGCCTATTTCAAAGAGAAGGGCAAGCTTATGATGCATCTGGAGGTTCTTCTAACCAGAATCCCATCCATTTTAAATTCAGTTGTTTGTAATTGTTCAGTGTGGCAAGAAGAGGAAGGTAGCCTCCCAAATAGCTAGATCCTAGGCAATTTGGGCCATATGGACTTCAAACTAGGGCTTTAATCAGACTCAGGTAGTGCTTGGGCCTTATACTGGTCTTGCACATGGAAGTTAATTTCCCCTTCTATTTTCAGAGATTCCCTGTCCTCCCCCCAACCCCAAATTAAATTGTACATGCAGTTTTAGGCACCCTGAAAAATGCTCAAACAACCTTAAAAGAAACTGAAATGTAAAAAATGTTGCTCTGCTTCATCTCTGTGAACCCTTACTGAACTTTCCCAAAGTGTTTCACACTAAGAACAACTTACACATAACATATACAATACAACATAAAGAAAAGGATGAAGATCTTCAGATTAATCTCAGGGTAAAAGTTTCTTTCCTTATCAGACAATTATATTGCTCTGAACCATCTGATTGCCTGGTTGATTGCTTATTAACCTGTTTTATTAAAAAACATGGTTAATTAATAAACATATGCAGTCATCACATTCACCATATTCACTAGCACAGTGTCTCAAGTGGTGTATATTGGCTTAGCTCCACTGAAGCTATGCCAGAATACTCCAGGTGAGGACCTGAATTATTTACAGTAATGTCCAGGCAACATGTCTGAATAATTGAATTTAGTTAAATTTGGTCTTTTCTGGAAGCAGATATAAGAATCTTCTAGGAATTGACTGGAATTACTTCCAAGTGCAGCAATATAGTCCAAGAGGCACACATGTGCTGACCTCTAATAAAGGCAATGTACATATAACATGATCTAGCTTAATTTTTTTTATGTGCACTATCTGATCATTTAGACAAAAATACATTGAAGATATAAATGCTGCATAGACTACAGTATGGTTTTGAAATACTGAAGGTTAAAGCAGTTCAGAAATACTGCATATTCAGACCATCTGGATAATTGAAGTTAAATTGCAAGTGAATAAATAAATCTATTGCAATTGCCCTTAGGTGACATAAACCTTTCTTTTAATTACTTTAAAAGCATTTACAGTACCCAAAGATTTTCAGATCAGGAGTATTTATGTTTTCCTGGTTAGTTAATAAAAATATTGAAAAAGTGAAAGCTTTTATTATGGTTTTCAATACATTTATGTGGTTACTTAATGAAGCTTTCACAGAGGGTCTAATCTTACCAGACTTTTTGTAATAGAGTTGCATTGTCCTCAGGGTAACTACCTTCAGATGTTCAATTGAAAGAAGGGAAAGAAAATGAAATATAACGGTTTAACTTGCTTATACGTCTGGCAGACAACATAAAAGGCAATCATTGTTAGAAAATTGGAGCTTTTCAGCTTGTAAATTCTGATCGTAATCTCCACTACTATTCAGTAAACGAAAACTGCATCGTGTGAACATAGCATACTATATAACTTACGTTTTTTTATTAACAGAAGGCATTTGTTTCGCACAAGTCATGGTTATGAAGGACCAGATTTTCAATCCTCTTGGGTGAAATCCTTTAACCATTGATGCCAATAGCAAAACTCCCATTTTAGTTACAAGAACCAATATTTCACCCTTATTTGGAGCCAGACTATTACATGAAGCACCCTAAACATTGCTAAGGAAATACTAATAAATTTGCAATTTTGAATGTGTTTATGATTAATTGTAAACAAAGAAACTGATTGTTATTATTAATTATTTATATTACCATATTGTTCAATATCTTGTGTCATTGAGGAGGTTCGCACTGGACTAATTAATGTAGAAACAAAACAAAAGGACAGTCCTTGCCACAAAGATTAGTTTATGGTTCATATACCCATGGCTCCATAGCAATAAGAAAGAAAAATTCTAACTTAAAGAGGCAAAGTGGATGAGTTAATATCTTTTATTGGATAAACGTCTGTTGGCAAGCTATACAGACCTCTTCTTCAGGGCCTGAAGGGGTGTTTTTTCAGGATCTGAAGAAGAGCTCTGTGTAGCTTGATTGATTGTGCTTTTCACCAATATAAGATGGTCCAATAAAAGATATACCTCACCAACCTTGTCTCTCTCATATCCTGAGATCAACATGCCCACTACACTACAAACAAGTAACTTCAAAATTTGTTTTTAGAACAATTATTTAAACAAAAACAACCAAAAAAAACCCCAAACAGTCATTAAACCAAATAAAAGGCCATGCAAGTGGAAAAAAATATTAATAAATACTTTGAAAAAAAACCTTTTAGGGTCACTTCTATCTAATCAATATGATCTGAAGAACTGATTTTGCTCTGTCTTGTTATTAAAATCTAAGCATTATACACATGACTTGCTATACTATAAAATTAAAAAATAATATTTATTTCACTATTCAAAGATTCGACCTAATTAATTCCATGGGCCACTTCCTGATCAGCCTTACACCCCATGCAGCTCTACTGACTTTAGTGGAATGTCACAGGAAGTGACTTCTCTCAGTGTTTGTATAACTATTTGTGCAGAGACGCTCCTGTGACATATTCACAGTGCCAATACATTCCACAAAGTCACTACATTATTCCTTGTCCATCTTTCTCCTTAAAATCATCTTCCTCCATGAAGCCCCTCACACACCCAACAATGGCCAGGCAGCTGGTACAATGTGATCACTGCTTATTGCACTTATAACAGACAAGGAATCCTGTGGCACATTTAAAGATTAACAAATTTATTTAACACATTTATTAGTCTTTAAGGCTATGTCTACACTTACTAAAGTTAGTTTGAGTTAGTTAATTCGAACTAACTAATTCAAACTAATTTTAGTTAGTTTGAATTCATGGCACTTGCTTAGTTCGAATTAGTGAATTGCATTGAGTTCAATGGACCGGTTAGTTCGAACTAAGCAATTAGTTCGAACTAACATGGCCACATTGGCTAATTCGAACTAAGTAGTTCGAATTAACCCTTAGTTCGACTAGCATATTCAAATTAATTAGTTCGAATTAAGGAAGCCCTTAATTCGAACTAATTAAAGCCTAGTGTAGCCATGGCTTAAATTAGTTCGAATTAAGCTTCCTTAATTCGAACTAACTTGCCAGTGTAGACATAGCCTAAAAGTGCCACAGGACTCCTGGTATGTTTTGCTGAACTAGACTGACATGGTTACCCCTCTAGAACTTACTGCACTTGTACTTTCTTCATGCTTATCTTGTCCCCAGACTCTCCCCATCTGTCTGTTGTATCCACATTTTGTGTCATCTTATACTTTAACTGAAAACTCCTTGCGACAGGAAACAAATTTTGTTAGATGTGCACACTGCTTAGCAAAATGGAATCCCGGTCTCAAAATGGGACTGCAATTCAAATACATTACAATCCTCATCAACAAAATTTTGGTCTCATGAATTCCTTGATGAACTCCCATGAAGGTCATGATGTTTAGGATTTGGTTGAACAGATTTAGCTGTCCCTTTTAAAGTTTATCCTTTCCACAAAGAGGGAAATCAAGTTTAATTGTACAAAGTTAAAATAAACTGGCTTTGATAATGGGGTCCTATTCATGACCAGGATAAAGAATACCTATGCAGCCTATCATGTGCTGTAGTAGCGCTGTCAGCTTCCGTTCCCTCTCCCCCAAGTGGTTTTTGTGGTGAAAAAATAATATTTTGCAGTCCTATGTACGTATCCCTGTGCACAATTTTCTCCATTGTTACAGAAGTTCCCTAAACTTGTCTGTTCAAAATCACTACTACAGATTTGGAGGGTCTCCTTTATATCAAACAATAGATAGCTCTGCTTTTGGTTTTATCCCTGGCACTGCCTGTGCATGGTGTAGATGCAGGTGCAGTTTTTTTACAACTCTCTCACTGTCACATATATTCATTGCTGCAGTTCCTTACCTAGTTTAATAGGGATACAGAATGGTGAGTCTGTCAGAATGAGAACAGGGTGGTTCCTTATTTGTGACATTCACCTCCGGCTGCTTACAATGACCTGAGGCCACCGAACATCTTTCACTCTATTTCCAACTTGAATCTAAGTTAAACTGAAGTGAAATGATAATGCATTGAACCAATCTATTCTTGGGGTAGTCCCTTGAAAATAGCTGTCATTTTAATAGGCTCAATCATTAATCAGATGATTTGAGTGGCTGAGTAATAAGGTTATGACTTATTTTTGACTTTGTCTTTTATGACTATGAGTTGGATTCAATCTGGACAGCGAATAACCAATGGATTTCCTTCACTTTCCATCACTGTCCTTTCAGCAAGATGGAAAGAATTACCATTTTCACCAAAATAAATTAAACTTGGTGTAAAAGAGCTCAGATCTTTTCCCAGATCAGTAATGCTCAGGAGCCGATATTTACTGAGCACAATTAAATTCAAAACAGTATTTTAAAATCTATTTCATTGATATTTTTGTTAATTTAATTCAAACATTTTACCCTTAAGTGGTTGTTATTGTTTTTTTACCTCACCTCTTACCAGATAATATATAGAAAACAAAATGACTTACATTTTACTAAGCAAGATTTAAATAACATTATGGACTAGATTCCAAATGACAATATATTCATTTTTAATTATCAGACAGTTATGGAGAGAAGAACCTCAATCTAGTCTTCAAACTTGTGATCACAACCACATCATTTTACATACGCAACTGTTACTTGTGTACACAAATGAGGTTGTTAAACAACGTATTAATTACCTCATTTAAATGAGCAAGACTGGGTTTTTGTATATAGGCTATTTGCATGTGCAAAACTGAAGACATATGTGGAGCATCTGTTTTTGAACTTTGGCCTGGTAATAAAATGACAAGTAAAAATAACATGAATGTCATATTAATATTTGAGCATTATATTAAGATTATTGAAAAGCAATACTTTCTGATAAAGCAAAAATATTACATTTAGTAATAATTCTCATATTCCTCAGACCTGTTTGGCTGACTACCAATTCCACCAGTAGGTGAGACAAGGGAGGGCGTTGCCCCAATGTCGAATAAGAGCAGAAGAGTTTTAGCTTTACCTTTATCATTAATATTATTCATAAAGTGCTGATAATCATAGTCAGGGATCAGAGGCCTGTTGTGTTAGGTACAGTACAATGATGATTATCTATCTGTAACATTGATAGACCTGAGAAATTGTTGTACTAACAGTGAATTAATTTTCTTCCAAACATTGAGCCAAAAGAATGTCTAAGAAACCCGTTGAACACACAGAGGTTATTTGTCTGGAGTTACTGATATTAAAGTTCATTCTCAATATAGTAATAAATAGATTTATTTTTGAAAAACGATTTTTAAAACATTTCCTTTCTTTAAAAGTAGATCTGACTGAATACTGCCAACCTCCCCCCAAAAACCTGGCTCAAAAAAAAAAATCATTTCTGCTATGTATTTTATTTTCATTAGTGATCAGTTACTCACAGCAGAAATGGTAATTTTTGTATGGGATGAGAGATTGCTTTAACACAGTAGAGAAATAGGATTTCTAAAACCTCTTTGCCTACTCCTGGCAGAGAAGCAATGAAATGAGCCAAACAAGCATCTGACCACACAGTTCATTACGAGGGTAATGCATCCAATTACAATTAATTACCATGTGGTAATGTGACAAGAGAAATTAAATGTTAACCATGTTTCTGGCCAATAAATCTTACTTGAAGGTTGTCAGGACAAGAATGGAATAGGTTTAAAAAATGTAAAAACTTTTCAATCCTGTTTATCTGCTACCTATTCATGAGTTTCCACGTACATCTAACAGATTGTTCAAGATGCTTAGATATGAACTACCCAATCAGAGAAGAGAAACAATACTGCATAACATATGGACCAATCATAATTAACCAACGTAGTGGGGAAGGAAAGTTTATAATGTATATTAAGCAAATATTGTTGAAAATCTTGCCCTAATGTTTTCCCTCCTACAGTAGGTTGAATAATTTTTTTTAAACAAAAAAGTCAAGTAAATTGAACAACAAGTACATTATAGGAAATGAGAATTGGCTTACAAGCTTTCCCAGGCAATAAAGAGGCTAAGTTCATTGACTAAGTTATTTTCTCAGCTGTGTTTTAAAAATATTTTTAGAGCTAGCACTTTTGGTGCTATAGAAATAATAAATAATAACAGCACCAAATTAGTGAGACCTTGGTTCTCCAATCCTGTACTTGTACCATTAGATCAAAATCAGAGATTAAATCACAGAGGCATCACATTGTTCAGAATTAGGCCATGTACACACAACAAGATTACAGGGCAACAAGGCAATCATGCTTTAAAAATCATGTGACCTTTATTGCGGGTGAGTGCATACACACGTCGCCCCTTGTAACACAACACAGCTCTTTGCAATCTCGCAGTGTAGCGCAATGAATTCTGGGCACCTATCCCATAGTTCAATTTTTCCTGATTCAGCACTTGGAATCCTGGGATGAAAGGAAAGGAACACAAAGTACCATGGGTAAACTCTCAGTTTCCCATGGTGCTCTGTGTTCCCCTTGCAGCTTCCTCATTGCTAATAGCAACTTGCGCCTATTTTCAACAGTGCAGTGCCGCACTACTTGCCAGCAATCACAATTGCGACAGCATGGATCCTGCTCTAATCTCCACTGTCGCCCTCAGCATTCTAAATACATCTCGGCTGGTTGTTCAGTACGCAATGAGCTCCGAATCAGATGAGGACGCCGAGGACCAGGGGCTGCTGGATGCCCTGCAGAGCAACAGCACCGCATTGCTCAGCTCCTTCACAGATCAACTGCACACAGTGCACTGCCATTTCAGGTCATGAGAGATGAGCATTGAGTGGTGGGATAGCATTGTTATGCAGTTGTAGGATGACAAGCAGTGGGTACAGAACTTTCAAATGCAGAAAGCAACCTTTTTGGAACTGTGTTCAGAGTGCCGCCCTGAGATGTAAGGACACCAACACCCCTGCCCTGAGATGTAAGGACACCAACATGAGGTCCGCCCTAAACGTGGAGAAGCGTGTTGCAATAGTTGAGTGGAAGATGGCAACTCCAGACTGTTACCGGTTGGTTGCAAATCAGTTTGGAGTTGGCAGGTACACCATCAGATTAGCCCTCTCACAAGTGTGCCGAGCCATCAATCACGTTCTGCTAGGGAGGATGATGACATTGGGCAATGTTCGTAAGATTGTTGATGGCTTTGCTGCCATGGGATTCCCTAACTGTGGTGGGGCAATAGATGGCACACATATCCCTATTTTGGCTCCAGACCATCTTGTGACTGAGTACATAAACAAGAAGGGCTACTTCTCCATGGTGCTGCAAGCACTCGTGTATCACAGGGGACGTTTTACGGCCATCAATGCTGGGTGGTCGGGAAAGGTGCATGATGCTCACATTTTCAGGAATATGGGTCTGTACCGGAAGCTGCAAGGGGGGACCTTCTTCCCAGATCAAAAAATTATTGTGGGGGATGTGGAGATGCCCATAGTGATCCTAGGAGACCCAGCATACTCACTGATGCTATGGCTCATGAAGCCATACACTGGGAACTTAGATCGCAACAAGGAGCGGTTCAATTACAGATTGAGCTGGTGCAGAATTACTGTAGAATGTGCCTTTAGCAATTTAAAAGGG
Source organism: Pelusios castaneus (assembly GCA_007922175.1). Classification (NCBI taxonomy): domain Eukaryota; kingdom Metazoa; phylum Chordata; order Testudines; family Pelomedusidae; genus Pelusios; species Pelusios castaneus. Next base: position 36,277,287 of record ML685769.1, on the reverse strand, counting down.
CGCTGGCGCTGTTTGTATGGGAGACTGGACTTGAACGAGGACAACATCCCTGCTGTAATTGCGGCTTGCTGTGTCCTTCATAACCTTTGTGAAAATAGAGGAGAAAAGTTTTCCCCGGGGTGGGCTATGGAGGCTTAGCACCTCGAGGCAGCATACGAACAGCCAGCCACTAGGACTATTAGGGGGGCCCAACGTGGAGCTGCCCGCATAAGGGAGGCACTCAGGGAGCATTTTAATGATGCCCTCCCATAGTTCACATCAAGGATGCATCAAGTGCACCTGATGAGATTTTCAATCAGCAGTGAATGGATAGGATTGAAGACCTGATTTGTGCTACTTACATGAAGCAATTTAGGGGACTAAGATCATAAATATTCGCTGTGTACAAATAAAGCCACTCTTCATAATTTTTGTTACTGTTTTATTAAGAGATGAAATGGGTGTGGGTACAGAATCAATAAGCATGATGGTTGTGGGATTATGGGAGATGTAACAGGTGTGTGTAACTGCGGGTCTCTAAAAAGTAGCTCTGTGAAGGACTGGATGTTGCAGTATACTAGGGGGGGGGGTGCCTTCAAAGAAATGCTTTGAAGGACTACGGGGTGTGGGAGGCAGACACGGCTGAACTGTCTGGAGGGGAGCCCGTACATTAATTGCCTGGGTCTGCAAAGCAATCATGCTCTTAAGCAGTTCTGTTTGCTCCTTCATGATGCTTATCAGTTCATCCCTGTGTTTCTGCCTCCTCTGCTGGGATTCCTCTCTGACACTGAAACCACTGAGCACCACACAATGGGAAAGTCGAGTGGAGGCAATAAAGCCTTTCAAACACCAAATTAGGAATATAGATGATGCCATAGCTGTCATTATGGAGGATAATGCTATTACAGAAACTGTTTGTAGGAGAACAGTGGCAGAGAGAAATGGAATCATCAGAAACATACGTAATTTCAAATTTCTGTGTGGCTTAGTGTTGTGGCATAATATACTGTTTGAAATAAATGTTGTAAGCAAGAGACTCCAAGGTTTTGACCTTGATGTATCTGAAGCAATGGAACAACTAGACAAAGCCAAGTCATACTTACAGTCTTACCAGTCAGAAGAAGGATTTCAAAACATTCTGAAGAATGCACAGAAGTTGGCAGAGGAACTTCACACTGAAGCTATTTTCTCACTCATTCAAGAATACAAGCATCATAGAAGAAGACGACATTTTGATTACGTGGCACAGCTTAATCACATAAGAATCACCAAACAACAATTCAAAGCTGAATTCTTTAACCAGGTACTAGATCGTGCAATACAGTCCATTGAAGAACGTTTCATGCAGCTCGAGGAACACAGCAGTATATTTGGGATGTTGTATGATATTCCAAAACTCCTCACTATACCTAAAGACCACCTACAACAGCAATGCAGGGCACTAGAGACAGTGTTGACACATGATGACATGTGCGATATTGATGTGAGTGATTTGAGTGATAAACTGACAGCCCTTTCAAGATACATTTCAGCAGGATCAACTCCAAAGGCTGTTCTGGAATATATATGCATAAATGCTTTTGTTGCTCTGCACATAATTCTAACATATCCTGTAACAGTTGCCAGTGGAGAATGCAGCTTCTCCAAGCTGAAGTTAATAAAAATACATCTACCCTCCACAGTGACACAGGAGAGGCTGGTGGGCTTTAGAACCATCTCAATAGAGCATGAGCTGGCCCAGACGATGGACCTTTAGGAAGCAGTTCAAATCTTTGCAATCAAGAAGGCATGGAAAGCACCACTTTGATTATTCACACAGATAAAAATGCCTGTGTTTACTATGCAGACAAGAAAAGTTACATTTGCTGTTCAGGCATTTGAAAGTCACTTAAAATTTTTGAACAAGGCATTTTAAGTTGTTAGTTCTCCTTTATTGAGGTAGGTAGCAGAGCAGTACCATGACAGGAGTAGAGCAGGAAGAAGGCAGAATTGAGACCTTTCAAGGTTTTGGCCCAAACGAGGAGGTTTCGGGGCATCATTTGAGCTCCCCATCTCAGGTGCCAAAATGTTGTGGGCCGGCCCTGCTCTCTGACAATAGTATTGATCTCACTATTGGCAATCTGAACAGAAAGGCCAAATATTGAACTGGTATAGAGCTAGAATACAGCAGCTAACTATACCTTTATACATCACTCTGAATATTTAAGTGTTCCATATTATTTCCTTTCAGTGTACTTCACTTAGTGTTGGTAGGGATTATGTATGACTCAGGACAAAATTTATGAATGAATTTTATAATTAAGTCTATATAATTCCTACTGAAGAAGCAGCTTTCTATTCAGTTTAGTTAAATTCATGTAGTGACTCGAAAACTACACTTGCACTTTTAAGTTGACTTAGTGTGTCCACACTTAAAATTAAAGTTGACTTAAAGGGGAAGTTACAAAGTCGACCTAGAGCGTCCACACTGGATGCCTAGGTCGACTTCTAGGGGCTAAGTGGACCTGGGACAGGTCCACGGTGGCAGGGGGGGCACCCCTTGCCAAGTGCCAGGGGGCTCAGCCTTTGCCCCATTGTACCTGGGTACAATGGGACAAAGGGGGACAGGGACCCTTGCAGGGCATAGGGGCAGGGAGGGCAGTGGGGAAGCCCTGGAGGCCCCTAAGTTGACTTAGGGCTACTCCACGTCTACACTGGCTTAAGTCGACTTTCTAAAGTTCAACTTAAAATGGGGTTTTACAAAGTCGACTTAATTTTTCCTTAAGTCAACTTAAGCAGCTGCTTAAGTCGACTTAAGGAAAGTGTAGTGTAGAAGCAGAGTAAATTAAGTCGACTTAAGCAAGCTTAAATCGACTTAATTTACAAGTGTAGACGCACCCTAGAAGCTCAATTCTACACCCATCTCTCACAATAAATAGCACTTACTGGTGAGAGTAGCCTCACTGATTCTGCATAAGGATTGATGAATCAGCGGCTAAAGGACAAATTGACAAATACATAGGTGGAGTATGTTAAAGATCTTTTAGCCCAATATGGAGATTTAGGGGAAAATAATAGTATGGAATTTAAATAAACATGAGTCGTCTAACCAGAGAACTCACCATTCTGGTTTGGCCATTGAATTCTGGTTGCAGAATATGATATTTTATCTCACCTATGGATTTAGTTAACATGGAGTGGGTTCTTGGGAGGTTTATAATGGAAGGCCTATAGAGGGAACAAGAACCTATACATACAAAAGCAGCATCTGATATACATGGGTTTCCTAGCAACATTGTACAATGTCGAGCTGAGAGAAAAAGCCATATTTGATCAGATTAAAGTACTTTCTAAGATTTCCAAGTCTCTTAAATATTCTTCTTCATCTTAAACCATGGGGCTGCTTAATGGAGCTATAAGTAGTGTAATCCAATATACGTTTTGCTTATCCTTTTATTTCATGATTTCTTTACTGCTTCTATTTCAAGGTTTTGCTTCCTTTTCGAACAAAATGGCATACTTAATTATATAAATTAGTATTTTTTCCCCAAATCCTTTTTAAGCTCTCTGTCTCTTTAGTATTTTGGCAGTGAGTTCCACAGGAAAAAATCCAGTTTCTCCAAACTTCCCTCTAACCATTTGCTGTGATCTCTGATTCAGTGTTGATTGATCAGAAATGTCCTTCTGTGCTTCCCAGTTTCAGTCAGACTTAAAATGAAAGTATCAAAAGCAGAACACCAAGAAATCAGGGCCGTCCTTGGGGGGGGGGGGGGGGAAAGGGGGGCGCCCCCCCCCCCCCCCCCAGAAGGGGGGCCCCCCCCCCCCCCCCCCCCCCGCGGGGGCCCGGCGGGGGGGGGGGGGGGGAAATAGGGCGATCGCACCGGGCCCCACAGTAATGTGGGTCCCGCGCTGCCCCGCTCCCAGCTGGGGGCAGTGCCGGGCCCATGCCACGGCTCCCCCACGGCTGGCTTTGCCCTGCTCCCGCTGCCTGGCGGTGAGCCAAAGGCAGCGGGGTGAGAGGCTTCGCCCGACCTCTGGCCCTGGGCCGGCCCTCCCCTCCCCCAGGGCAGAGCAGGCAAGCCTAGGGGCAGGGCATTTCTCGGGGCCCGGCCTCTCTGGGCTGGGCTGGCCCAGCCTGACTCACATGGTTGGCCCCGGCTGGGCCTAGGGTCGGCCTCAGCCAGCGGCATGGCCTCACCCGGGGCTGGCCCCCCACGGTGGCCTCAAGTTCCACTCCCTAGCTGGGGCGCTGGTGGCGGCAGCCTGGGATCCCAGCTGGGACCGGCTCGTGGCCGTAGCCTCAGCTGGGGCCTGCTCCTGCCAGCCCCGGCTGGGGACCCGAGGCCGTGCCGCCTCTGGGAACCGAGGCTTGCCGGGCTCCCGGGGGTGGGGTGGGTCGACCCAGGCCTCCCTTCCCCCCTCCAACGTGAGCCCCCACCCAGGCCAGTTGGTCCCGGGCCTCGCTCCCCCCCTAGGGACGGCCCTGCAAGAAATTCTGCTATTCTATAAAAAGCCAGAATTATGGAAATATCAACAGAAAACATGATCTCAGGGTGTTTCCATCCTGATTTCCTAACCAAAATGGCAAATATGCATCCAAGTTTTGAGCAATGGTTAGGAAATACATTATTTGACTTGTAGGAAAGTAAGAAATAATCTGCCACTTTTTCTCTTTAGAATGAGTTTTAGAATTTGATATAATTTTATTTAGTGCAATGGCATTTTAAATGGGGTATTTGGTTGGTAATAAGATACATTTCTAATGTAATTAGCCAAATTAGGTGGGATATTGAAAAGCACTCAGTGCTGGCCAAAGACTGCTTTTATCACAGGCAATGTAAAGAGCCCATTGGATTAAGTTGGAACAGAATTACATTAGCACTGAATCCTTCCAAAAATTCCGCACATCATATTTAGCAGGACACACATTGAAGCTTCTTTATGCCTATCTACTTGTAATATACTTTAGTAGCAATTTGTATTAATTAAATTTACTATTAACATCTGTTTGTTGACATGTTATTTTTCATGCTGCCTCAGAAATAGTTACCTATTCCTCAGAAGAAGATATCTATCATTTTTCTTTGAAAAGAATCACATAGTTATAAATGTACTTTGTTTGGATTTCCATCCAAAATTGTAAGATGAAAAGAATGTATGTTATTCTATTGTATTAGAATTCTGTTAGAAAAGAGGCTAGGCTGACTGTTTTATTATTTCTTGATCAGTGAGATTTATGTTAACTGTGACCCCTGAGTATATTTTAATAACCCTCCTGTTAATAAAAATCCCCCTTCACCAGCTTTATGATTTTTTTTAACTAATACTCGTGTTGAAAAAATATCGCTACACATGGAACTTCTCTAAGGGTTTAACAGTGTGAGATCACAGCTCTGAATAAGTTTAACTCCAAGGGAAGCTAAAGGTAAGCTTCACTACCATGCTGCATGAGTTCTAGCTATTCTTTTTTTTGAGAGTAGGAGGCTATTTTGTCAAAAAGTACAGGATGCTTAAGTTAATATTTCAAGGGCTATTTGTAGGTTATAACAGCGGTTCTCAACCATCAAGTGGGGACACAAAAGTGTGTCTCGAAGAGCCGGGAGGCATATCACAGAAAACTGGCCGCTCAACTTGGAGCCAGCTTAGGGCTCCTACCACTCTCTGCTACCCTCAATAGCCCACTCCTGCTATACAACACAGGCAGCAGCCAGGGCCAGATGAGTAAAGGGACTTAGAGGCTGCAACCCAGAGATCCAGGGCTGGGGGCCGGGTGGGGAGGCATCACCTGCCCCACAAAAGTAAATTCAGCCCCATCGAGCCAGACCACCAAGGCACCAGCCTGCATTGGCTTGAATCTGCCCCCACATGGGTCCCGGAGTGCTGCATCCTCCAGAGCGCCACAGCTTCCCAAGTGCATCCAATCCGAACGCCAGCAGCACCGACAGATTGTAGTGTGTCACGCAGGGGAACATCATCTGTCAGGTGTGTCACGATGGAAAAAAGATTAAGTACCACTGGATTATAACACTCAAATGAGTAGTTTAAAATAACAGCACATGCTCTACTCACAGTACTTTAGAAAGATCTCTCTACATATTTTTCCACCACAGTAGTTACAACATCTCATGTTTTCTACTCTATCCTATGCCCAACCAAATAGACTCAGATTGTTTTGGGGTGAACTTTTATAATGCTTCAGAGCCCACAGTGCTTTGCAATGCAAATTAAAATTCACAACACTTATTTTACTATTAGAATTTCCTCATATCCAACATTTTTAATTTCTCACCCTAAATTCTCAGAGATTAGAAAAGGGAAAAAATAAAAAATAAAATTTACAATGTACAATTGAGTCAGCTCTGCCTTCTTCTGGGAGCACGGTCCATCTGAATTCCTTTAAAAGCAAACATTTGTGGAGATCCTTGGCAGTAAGGTCTGGAGGGGTATTGTTTTTGATGCTGTTGTCTGAGCACACCCTCACACCCCTCCTTTGAAAAATATATTCAAAACTAAAAACAGAAAGAAAAAAAAAAGAATCAAATACTTATTTTCCACCAATAGACAAGCAAAATAGAACAATTATTTATCTCTGGAACTACAATCTTTTCTGCTGCAGGACCCTACTGATTTTTAGGGCTATGTAAGTCTACATTAGAAAAGTTAAGTCGACTTTTGTTAAGTCGACTTTAAAAAGATCAACTTTAAGTTGACTTAAAATCAACCTTATTAAAGTCGACTTAACAAGTGGCAACACTTTAAGTTGACTTAGTCCACTTTGTTAAGTCGACCTAACTGCCCTTAGGTCGACTTAACAAAGTGGACTTATGAGTCCACATTGGGCTTAGGTCGACCTAAGAAAGGGTTAAGTCGACCTAATGAGTGGTAGTTATTAAGTCGACTTAAGCTTTCATTAAGTCGACTTAAAGAATTTCTTAAGTTGACTTAATGAAAGCCTAGTGTGGACGTGGCTTAATTTAAATCGACTTAAGCCTCCTTAAGTCGACTTAAATTGCCAATGTAGACATAGCCTAGGAGCCTTCTGATATTTTTGCTATGTAAATGATTCCGGTTTTATAACAAAAGCAAAGGCGGCCTTAGGCTATCTAGGGCCCTAGGTAAAGGCCCGCAGAGGGCCCCCATAGGCTCCCTGTGGCCCCAGCTCCCTGCTCGGGGTCTCATGCCCCCACTTGCTGCCTGCCAGTGGCTTTTGAGGTAGGCAAAGTAGATGACCGCCTCTGCTGTCAACTGAGTTAATGGGGACAGAGCCCCTTACTGCTCAAGGTCCTAGGCAGGCACCTCCTTCGCCTACCCCAAAAAGCTGTCTCTGAACAAAAATCTGTTCACATCCGAGGATGCGGGGCAAAGAGTTAGATGGATGTTCTACATACCCTACCACCTCCTGGTAGGTTAGATCCTTTTATTTGCAATTGAATTGTCATTGCCTTTTTTTGTTTCCCCTTAATTCACTGGTCTCATTCTATTTCTGTCCTGTTGCCTTCCCTCCCCTTCCCTCCCTATCCCAGTCCCTTCACATCAGCTTGCCATTTTGTGGGATTTCTGCAACTTTTTAAAACCCCTTATTCATGTTGGCTTCAGGTATTGTAACATGACTTGCCTAAAATGCTAATAAAAATCATTCTACTGAGGTGTTTTTACATTGAGAAGTAACCTGCTGTCTGTGGCATGTTTGATCTTAGAAGGTGCTGTACAATAGACACTTCAGTAGTAGTGTTGTAATAGATTATTAGTTTTTGTTACAACTGATGCCCATATCCATCTGATTTAAGCAGTGGGCTGTCTTATGTTTCAGTGGTTGTATTCTATTATGTTACTTCTAACATTGGTGCAAAGCAGAATTGCGTTAGGACACAAGAGATGGACAGGGCTGTTAGTTTAAATTAAGGTTTAATTCAGGCTCTTCTGAGATCTTAGGGTTTGGTTTTAAGATCTTATCCTTACAAAGTAAAAACAGATAAAAGTATCATTGATTCTCTTAATTAAAGTTTCTGCCACTGAGCAACCCTTAACAAGAGAAATACAATAACAATTATAGTTGCTCACAAAAGATTTCACAAATTGTAAAGGGACTGTGTGAAATGTCTCTTTTTTAATCTCCCTGAGTGAAACTATACATTTATTTTCATTTCAGAGGCGCTCCAGAATTCCTAATCAATGGCACGTACATCTCTCTCTAAAGTAATTTTCCTTACTTTCTCCTTCTCCCCAGCACGGCGGGGAGGGGAACAAGCATTCTGCTCTACTTACTCATTGAGACTAGTTTCTTTTTCCAAGAACTGTTCCATTTTTCTTTGTTTGCAGAGTGAGGTGTTACTCATTGGGACTAAATCTGGTTCAATTTGACCCTAAGTATACGACATTCACTCCCCATAGTTCTCCACTTCAGTGTAAAGTTATCCCATAAGTAGGGTGACCAGATCTACCAATTTTATAGAGACAGACCAAATATTCACGGCTTTTTTCTTCTGTAAGCCCTATTAGCCCCCATCCGCCTTGATTTTTCACACTTGATATCTGGTCACATTACCCATAAGGGTGTTTCATTGCCAATCTGTCTTTCTCTTTTCCTAACTATAAGGGAGGTTTTATAAAATAAAATATATTAAAGTTAACTGCAATAGCTTTGTTTATTTTTATGGTTAAAAAAACTTACCAAAGCCAAGCAACTCTGACCTCCCTACCCAAGAAAAGAAAGTCCCCAAAAACTTTATAGATCCTGATCTTGCAAATATCTGCTTAATTTTACATGCGTGAGTAGTCCTACTGAGCTGAACTTGAATGTCACAATACCAAAGTTTGGCACTAATACCTGGTTTTGCAGACATTCTAAATGTATTTTTTCATTGTGCTTCTCAAATCGCTTGTCTTTTTGATCCCTGTTTTATTTGACTGTTTTATTTGAATCTGTATGGGTAGGCTTAAGTTAAGCCTCCTGTGGTCAGCATGTTTACTCTCACATGCATGTCTTTCGTTACTAGTTAAGTGGAATACTTCAATGTATTATTCTTCATAACTGCTCCGTAAAGTCCTTCCAGTTAAGCTTTGAATGAAACTGCTAATATTATCATCATTAGTATAGGTAGCAGTTCACGTTGTTCTTGTACTTGGCTTGCTGTCTGATTTTCTGTGAAGCTGATTGTTGTTTCTTTAAATATTACTAGTAATTGGCAAAACCTTTGTCTGACCTATACACTCCTTCATATCTTGCAAAGAGATTTTACCTCCCTTCCCCCAGCTTCCAACTTGTTCCCTTTGGTCCTCCATTATTGTCCTCTGATCTGACCTAGATCTTGCAATGTGTGAGCAATTCATGTCTTGGCTGTGGAGAAAATATAAGTATGTTCATAAGCATTAGTTTAATGTATTATTATTTTGTATATTATATTCTATGTGATTGAGTCAAACAACTGAGTCACATAAGTTGTAACATCTCAAGATAAATTAATCAGGACAATTATTTAAATGAAAAGCATAAGAGTTTAGACAGTAGACAAAAGCTGAAACTTTTACAATGGAACACAAGTAACTTATATAGCTGATGGATTTATATAATCTAAAAATAAATAACTTTTTGGGTCATGGTAAAATATTTGTCTTACAGATTTATTTCATCTTGAAATGGAATTATGTTAGATTTTATTATATGATTCTTTGGTGGAAAAGATATTTAGAAAAAAGTTTAATAAAAAACCCAGTCTAATTATATTTTTGCAAAAAATAATAATCTTTCGATATTGCTTGTTTTTCCCCCACTCCTTTTCCAGTGGGTCTTACTTAGTAAAATGTTTAGGTAGCCTTAGGCTGTGAAATCTGTCATTTATTGAGCTAAACAGGGTGGGGTAGAATCCTCCCCATCAGAACTGATGACACCTAATTATAGTCCAGAAAAAGAGAACTCCCTAGGGAAGAAGAGAATTCAGAGCATGCTCAGGTGAAATTGTTTAAGGCTATTTTAGATGGTGCAAGTATTTATGAGTAGTATTAATAATAAATGAACTAATGTTGTAGCTCTACAATTTGCAAACAACATTATCTGACCATTGAGAAGATGCATGCTTTTCAGTAATAATGGAAGAACATAAATATTAATGCATTTCTTTAAAAAGACTGCTGTATATCTGGTAACTATACATAAAATTTAATGAACAATATGAAGATAAGCAGCCATTGCACTATGGGGTAGCTATCTGTGTTTCATCATTTATTGTTTTAAAAGTACATTAGTTATTCCTTTTGTAATAATACTTTATCCATGAGCCTGTTATGTATCCAAAATAGCCATTACTTATTGAACCATAATGCAAGTGAATTGTAGGCATATATAGGAACTTTAGAACTCTATTCATATAGCTTGTTCGTGTGCTTTCTAAATTCTGACTCACAGCCGCATACATATTTTATAATCTGAGTAAATTAAACAGATGAACTGCATTCAAAATCTCACTGACCAGATATACAAACCCCAGTAAATGCAATTTATACATTTAAAAATTATTTCTAGTTATAATCACAAAGCTATTTTTCAAACTTTGGTTTGTGGGCATTCCTTCCTTATTATAGAAAGTCCACCAAACATTTGACCCATGCCCAACAAAAAGGAAATGAAATTGAAATGGTATATTAAAGGCATTGCATATCTCTTAGACTCAGAAGTCTACATGTTCAGGAACACCAAATGAGGTATTAGAAATCTTTACATAGTTTTGTTTATACAGCTATTATTTTTCTGATAGTGCTAATGATGCAATGCAGAGTTTTTTTATTTGATTCTTCTGAGGGCTAAACTGTCATCTCTTATCACTAAGTCCTCCATCATTGTACTGCACTTTCTTAGTTCTAAACTCGATGAATGTTGGCAGTAACTAGAAAAGAAAAATTGGAACCATTACATTATTTTGTCTCTGTCGACTTAATGTGATTCTATCTCCAATAAATTAAATGAATATTTCTTTTCAGTGGCATTCTTTTCAGTTTTTATTACTAAGTATTTTCAAATGACCATGCAAATATGCATACTGACCTAGTTAAGCATAAAATTAGTGTCACTAATCCAGCCCACAGTCTTCTCTGGGTGTACATATACTAAGACATAAGGCTATCCAAGTAGGACATGGGGAGTCCACAGAAAAAGTATGTCAGGTGAGGTTAAAACAGACACAGCCAATAAGCACAGGAATCCATGGATCAAACACCAGTGCAAAGTGGGATCCAGCAGCCATGGAGATGACAATAGCCCAAAGGTTATAGCAGCAGTCCTGGAAGAGACCTAAATTTGCTCTGTAGTTTGCTGAAAAGAACATGTTTCCCCATGTGCTTAATATTTTACATTGGCTTGGGGCAAGGCTGAAGATTTGACTCAGACAGAAAGCCTGATGAATGAAAATTCCAGTCTGTCTCATTTTCTTGTGGTTCTTATCCTTCTCTTGGCAACTGTCTGAAATGCTCCTTTGCTAAATAACAAAACTTCTTTGTAAGTGACCATCTTTTATCTAGTCAGTAGCTCTCCCTCACTAGCAGAGAGTTCATAAGAATCAAGAGCCAAGCACATCAGTTGCATAAGAAGTCTCTCTTTCAAGGTCCTTCTTACTACAGTATTAAAAACTTAAATAAAAAATCCTATGCTATCACCCACATCAAGTACCTGAAACAGATATGGGGCAGATGTACAATGGTGCAGATCATCCCTATAGGCCTCAGGATAGGTGCTTAGATGCTTTTCAGCTGCTATGTAAATATACTCCCAGAAGCAGCCCTTTGCACCATTGGTACAATACAAAGGGCTGGAAGATCCCTCGCCACACCCCTGTAATGTGATCTGTATTTTTCCTGTTCACCTTTGAAATATAATTGTATGGTTTAATGGAAAATATAATCACCCAAAGCCCTGTACTTATGTGGGCCCCGTGCTACCCCACTCCCAGCAGGACAGTGCGGGGCCCGCACCCCTGCTTCCCGCCCCATTTTGTCTCTGCGCTTTGCCCTGCTCCTTCCCATCCTACTGCCTTCAGCAGCAAGAAGCCAAAGGCAATAGGGCAGGGTGGGAGCACTTTGCCCAGCCTCTGGGCCAGCCCCCCCCCCCAGTGTGGAGCAGGCAGACCCAGGGACTGGGAAGGGAAGCGGAGCCCAGCCTCCGGGCCAGCCCACCCTGCTCCACCCCCAGGGCGGAACAGCTGGCTCAGTTCAGGGGAGGGGCAGGTGCGCAGGGCCTGGCCTCTCTGGGCTGGCCCGCACAGCCACCTCCCCAGCATGGGGCCACAACAGGCCAATTGGCTCCAGGACCCACCCACCCCTGCTTAGGGACGGCTCATAGTGAGCTTTACATTATTGTTATGGTAGCATGTTTCGCGGAAATCATACATGTGTACAGACATAAGATATGTCCTTAAAAGGATTTCACATGGCTCATATGGAAGCAGACAAACTGGTGTTTCCAGTGAAGAGGTGCATGACAAAGACACTGCAAATTAAGCTGCCTGACTCAGGATGGAAAGCTCATGATACAAAGGATCACCAGACCCCAGGGTGGGGGGCAGGGGAATGGTTGGAGAAAGGAGAAAAAGGTCACACTTTAAACTGGTCTGGGGCTTTCTTGCTTGGATCTCTATCTTGAAGCAATTTTCAAGACTTGTACCTATCCACATGGCCAGAAGGGACAAGATGCAGAACCATTAGTAGCCAGGCATGTGGACTACAACAGTAAACTTTAGTTTATAATGTGCATTTCTTTTTATTTGGTAGTGATAACTCCTTGACTGATTAATTGATTGTGTATTGATTTGCCATATACTCACTTAAAATCATGTTTTAATCAATACATTAATATTTGTTTTATCAAAAGCAATGTGGATTTTGGAGAGAGAACAAATGGGTGGACATTTAACTTAGAGCGAAGGCTAGTTGCATATCAGTTTCTTTGTTAAACTGACAGACCAGAATATATGAGCCTGCAGTGATCAGGGAAGGGTCCTAATCACTACAGAATGGAAGTTACTAGCGTGGCATTGGGACTGGGGTGTTTTCTGGGGGACCATCTCCTGAGTGGCTACTGAGCATATTCCCACTGCCTGCGACTGATTACATGCAGCAGGCTGGTGTAGGCTGACACAGGAGTGGGAGTCACCTAGCAAAGTGGGGTAAGTTAGGGGCCCAAGAGAGCAATCAGGGAGGCACAGTGGCACACCAGACCAGACTGTGGGAGGGGAATGTCACACTGGACAGCACAGGATCCTTGAGTTCTATTAATCTCATGGCTAGTCCATGTGTGCTTTTATGTAGAGTTGTATGATTCTCAAAATCCTGTGCCGGGCAACGAACCAAATTCGAACAATAGGAAATCATCTGCAGTTTACATGGAAGGGTTTGCCCTTGACACTGTTGCATTTAACATATATAGTTGCATACATATTTGCTATCTTTAAATAGCTAAGGGAATCTCCCTATTAATAATTTATTTAAACCATTCACAAAGAGATGTTAATGTTGAAACTCTGAAATAATTTGCCCTTTTTAACTCTCTTCTTCAATTTTTGAATCAGGAGTATAATCCATGTCTATTTTTAGCTGTTTTCAGCCTAATGCAGAAAGTCCTCTGCATTGCTTTGCAAAAAATCTCATTCTAACTCTTTACTGTGACAGTTGGCCAGTGTGTTTTAGAGAGGGTGTGAATCTATCTTCTTATTCTGTTCATTAAGATTTTTCTGACTATAAAAACACATGAAAGAGCATAAAGGCAGCATGTCAACATCTGTGCAACCAGGGGCGTCATTGGCACTGGGCCAACAGGGAACACTTAATGAAATTGGATGTGCACAAGTCCATGGGGCCAGATGAACTGCATCCGAGGGTGCTGAGGGAGTTGGGGGAAGTGATTGCAGAGCCACTGGCCATTATCTTTGAGAACTCGTGGCGAACGGGGGTGGTCCCAGAGGACTGGAAAAAGGCAAATATAGTACCTATCTTTAAGAAAGAGAAAAAGGTTGTGCCATCACAGAAACCTCATGAGGTTCAACAAAGACAAGTGCAAAGTCCTGCACTTAGGACAGAAAAATCCCAGGCACTGCTACAGGCTGGGGACCAATCGGCTAAGTAGCAGCGCTGTAGAAAAGGACCTGGGGGTTATGGTGGACGGGAAGATGAATATGAGCCAACAGTGTGCCCTTGTTGCGAAAAAGGCCAATGGCATATTAGGCTGCATCAGTAGGAGTATTGCCAGCAGGTCGAGGGATGTGATAATTCCCCTCTATTCGACACTGGTCAGGCCGCATCTGGAGTACTGTGTCCAGTTTTGGGCTCCCCACTACAGAAAGGATGTGGACAAATTAGAAAGAGTCCAGCGGAGGGCAACAAAAATGATTAGGGGGCTGGGGCACATGACTCATGAGGAGAGACTGAAGGAACTAGGCTTATTTAGTCTACAGAAGAGAAGACTGAGGGGAGATTTGATAGCAACCTTCAACTACTTGAAGAGTTGCTCCAAAGAGGAGGGAGCTAGGCTGTTCTCGAGGGTAACAGAGGACAGAACAAGGAGCAATGGTTTCAAATTACAGCAGGGGAGTCAAGGTTGGATATTAGGAAAAACTTTCTGACTAGGAGGGTGGTGAAGCATTGGAATGGGCTACCTAGGGAGGTGGTAGAATCTCCATCTTTGGAGATTTTTAAGGCTCGGTTAGACAAAACCCTGGCTGGGGTAATTTAGGGGGAGTGGTCCTGCTTTTTAGCAGGGGGTTGGACTAGATGACCTCGTGAGGTCCCTTCCAACCCTATTATTCTATGATTCTATGCCCCAAATGTTTTGCCCCAAGCCTTGAGCTGTAGCAAACTCCCTGCCTGCGTTAGCCAAGCTAAATGGAGGGAGATTGCTCTCTATTCAGTTAAGTGCTCTGGACCCAGGGTTGGGGTGTTTTTAAATCCTCTACAGGGAAATCCTTAGACCTGGACGGGTGGGCACTTAAAAAGTGACTTGCAAAAAAGGTGAAGCATTAAGTGTTGCCTATTTTGCAAATCATTGCTATCTGGAAGTCTGTGTACTGAGTAAACTTTAACCCTTTCTACTTAACTGTTTGAATTTCCATGGGAGGTGGGGCGGGGAAGCTTTTACCTTTTTTCAGGAGAGAGCAGTGCCTGAGCAGTAAGCACTAGCAGGGACAATGTTAAATGGGTCCCTCTGTCCTCCCTTGGGTGCAGCCAAAGTGCCATTCTACCTGGAGTCCCTGGGCCCCAATCCTGCTTGTGTTGGGGTTCCTATCACTCCCCAGCCTTCGCCATCTCTCCCCACTGTGCGTCCCAAAGAGTGACATTAAGATATAATGACGTTATTGTATTGTTTATGTTGTTTTTAGTTATGTCAGTAAAAAGTTTATCATGTCAATTTAAAAAAAAAAATCAATTTCAGCTCTTTATAACAGTAAAAACTAAAATGCAAGGTTGGCAACCCTGGGTCACTGTTTCCAAATGTGGAAAGGTTGGGCTGACTTTGGGGGAGGGATGGACAGATGGAGGGTAGAGATATGGGGTGGCCTTCCCAGAGGGATGGGGTAGCTGATGAAAGGGAGCAGGATAAAAGGCAAATGGGGAAGGAATGTGAGGGTTTAATTTGGGGATCTCTGGGGGAAGATGCGGAAAGGGCATTCACAGAGAAACCTGGTGGAAGGGAAGTGTTGGTAATTGGAAAATAGAGCTGTGAGATGAAACTTGGGGATTGGGGTACATGTAAGACTAAAATATATGCCTCCCTATGTCATACATATGGGTCTGTGGGGGAGGGAGTAAATGAGGAATGGGGGACTGTGGGAACTGGGAGTAAGGGGTTTCATCTAGAGTGAGAGGGAAGTAGAGGTAGCTGGGGGCACGGGGGCCGAGGGAGAGCTGGGAGTGGAGGTTGGACCTGATTCAAATGGGCTCTGTTATGGGGGGATGTTTCTAGGGTATCAGTGGGAGCTAATGAGGTGGTCCACACCAGTAGGAGCTTATGTAGACAGTCTAAACGGCTGGGATTTATCAGGAGGTATAAGGGGAAGATGTATGGGTTGTGGGCTGGGGGGGAGGGGGCGTATATCACAGGGTCTCTGCTGTGTATCTAAGTAACTTGGAAATTAAATGGGAGCAAGAGTGTTGGGGGTTGCTGTGGCATCCATTCCTTGGAGGATTTGGTGGGGGGTACCAGATGTCCAATCTAGGGAGTGTTGGGGGAGTGGGCTGGAATCAGGAGCCTGGCATGGGCTTTGAGTGGCATGTGGCAGCCCTCTCCGCCTTGCTTTCACGTGGTGGAGAAGCTGGGGGGGGGGGCAGCATTGGGCTTGCCCAAAAGACAAAACTTAGACAAAACTCTGGCTGGGATAATTTAGGGGGAGTGGTCCTGCTTTTTAGCAGGGGGTTGGACTAGATGACCTCGTGAGGTCCCTTCCAACCCTATTATTCTATGATTCTATGATTCTATGATTCTATGAAAAGCCAGGTGGGGGTGGAGGGAGGTTCTGAAGCCTGGCAAGGTGGAGGAAGCAGCGGGCAAGGCTAGGGATGGAAGGGTTGGGGCCTGTACCCCAAATCTGTTTCCTATGCAGCAGCTGCGTGCAACTAAGGTCTGCTAAATGAAAAACTCTTCATAGGAAATGGAGTAAACCATTACAGGCCTGCGGGAGGTACTGTTATTAGAACACATGCTTATACAGCTCTAAAAATACAATATTGGTATTTATTCAGAACTAAGTTTTGATCCTCTTACTAATGATGAATAAAATATTTCACTGAAATCAGTGGACCAGATCTTCAACGGGTGTACATCTCTGAATTTCCACTGAAGTCAGTTTGTTGCAGGTGGACGCCTGAAGACAGGCAGGGGCAAGCAACAGTGGGTTCGTTGCCCGGAGTGCGCATCACCAATAATCACACCAGGGCGGAGAAGCACACTAAGATTTATTTGAGATCTCAAGCAGGCACATGGAGACAGGCACATCTCAAAACATGCGCACCCCCACTCAGTTACAGTAACTTTTATATAGTTTTCTTTTGCTGTGTATGTGAAAAGATCCCACCCCCCTCCTCTTTGGGTGAGAAACAAGCTTTCAAGGTTGTGTTATAATTGCAAGCGGAGACCGGCTGAGACTGGTACTGTTATTTCATTATGAGGAACAGGTTATCAGTTCCTGCAACTGGGGAACATCCTTATATGGGGCTGTTGTTGGGATTGTTGGGCACCAGTTATGTCCCAGTTGTGTCCGAGTCTGGAGCGAAGGGGATTCATCAACACTGTGGCCTTCCACCCCCCCCCCTCCCGAGTTACCCAGTGCGCGACCCCAGACACAGCCAGGGGCATCAACAAGTTGAATTACCTCAACATACATCATTTGAGGATCTGGTCCAATGGGGCCACTTTTGGCAGGTGCTAAATAAATATTGGCATCAGACCCTGTCACTATATAACACTTAAAGGGTGCTAGGAACATTAGACAATTATAAGAAGATAGATCGCTGTGCTGAAGAGGCCTTCATTCTGCACCTCTCACTCATGCAAATTGTCTGAAGACATTCAAAAGAACTATCTGAGTGATTAAGGATTAAGTATGCAAATCAAGCTTGCAGGATTGGGCGCAAGGGAGACAATATGCATATGCAATTAGAGATTACTTATTTTGAATCCTGTTTTTAACCCTATGAAATAACTAATTTTTTAATTTTGTTATTAACCTTTTCCTTTTTTCTACTTTTTGGTTGACTATTTAATATTTTCCTGTCTGCTGCTGTTTAACCAGTTACTAGTTGAAAACAACCCCCCCCAACCACTTATTATTATTAATCCCTCCTTTTTCCTTACTAGATTTTACCTAATCTTCCCCTACCACAAAGCACAGAATCCCCTTCCCTTTTAGAACAGTATCCTTAAACATTAGGAGCCTTTGGGACTGTAGCAGCTTTGTAGTTTTGTATTATCTCATCTTCCTTGAGGATGCAAAACTGTATTCTTCCCTTCCACCTTACCACCTCCCTTTGTAGTCTCATGTCCAACTCTAAATGGTAGTTTGCCTAATTAAGATTTAAGTCACCTACTAAACCTAAAGTAGGACAATAGCACAGAAAAGCAAGAAAAAGAAGGGCTTCACCAAGAACCACATTCGGATTGCCTAATTAGCAGCAGCTAACACCACAAGTGGTCTCAGAGAAATCAGTGAGACTCCTCATGGAATGAAGTACTCTCAGCATGGAGAAGGGATCACAGTATAGACATAAAAAGTCAGTTTAGTGTAATCTCTCTCCTCTTCTTAGAAACGTATTAAATTTTTGTCCAGCTCTATAGGTAAGTTACTCTATCATTCACAATGATTTTCCACATGGCGAGGGCTCTTTTATATATTCAGATGAATTATGCAGAAAATAATTTCTTGGAAACAGCTAGCACAATTCGGAAAGCCTCATACTTGAATATATAATAGGCCCAGAAAACAGATGGCCTGTGTGAGAAAAGCAAGCTACTGTTATTTTAAAACCTTTGCTAATGTTTATTTCTAAAAAAAGGTGGGAAATGAATTTATTGTAAATATGTACACTTACTATATAACAAGATGCTTTTTATTTAGGTCCACATAATTCAATATTACAAACACACAAACTATGTTAAGAAGCCATTAAAGATTCAAAAACAAGATCTCAAAAGTTAGGATATGCCAGAATTAAGATTGCTTGTGATAACTTTAATTTGGCCTGTTGTGCAGCATGATACAGTGTTTGTTTTCATCGTCATCACACACACATATTTTTGGCAGGATCCTTGCATTCTTCAATGCACTGGTTGGATCTGCTCTGAGAATGAATCAGGTGTGTGTGATGAAGGAGACCTGTTTGTAGACTCTTGCCTCATTTGTTGTAGGAGTTGGAAGGTATGTAGAGCAGTCCTATTTTCTGCCCCAGCTCCTAGTCCCCATCTTCTTCATCAGCCATTTCCAATCTTCTCCCCATATATACTCCCAACCACAGTTTCCCTCTTCTCCCTGCCAGACTCCAGTCCCACAGCCTAGGATCCTTATCCCAATATACTTTTCCCAGATTGACTTATGTCCCTTCTGCATTGAAATCAAGCAGCATCCTCTTCTTCACTGCCTGGGCCAAACAGGAGGGTCACTGAGAGCACATGAGAGATTGGCTCCTATTAGTCACGTGCTCAGACCTGCCCCACAGCAGCAATTGCTGGGATAGTTGTGATTACCTGTAGGTTGGAGCATCCCCAGTGTGAGTGGAACCGTCAAAGATTTTACCTTTCTAAAATGGACGTTTGGAAGTTTCTAGTGAGCATGTGCAAGCTGTGATTTTTCAAAAGGTCTATACCTTGGCCAAATTTCAGGTGAATTTTCATAGGGTGGTAAAATGCAAACACATCCTACTTTTGCCAGATTAAAAGTCCCTGCTTAAAAGCATGAGGGCTTTTCAAAAGTGGCAAGATTTTAAACATGGGCAAGCAGCATGTTTCCCTCAGTCTTGTTTTCAGAGATGGGTGAACCATTTTGGCTGAAATTTTTGCCCAACCTGGATGATTTCAGTGCAAGTAGTTAAATATCAGCAAAGTTATAAACAAAGAAAAGCAGGGTCCTATAAAGGGAGTTATAGAGCAACCTTAATCATAGGAAGTGATACTATCCCACCTCTAATAGTTTTTAGAATATGCTTGGTCTAGACAGGTGGCAGCATGTGAACCATCAGATGGCACTTGCTGGTGATGGTATTTGGAAATGCGCTCAAGTGTCACCTCTGTCTGGTGGTCAGTACCCCATCTCTCCACAGACTGTAGTCCTGAATCTAGTTCTAGGACCTCAGCAATCTGGTCGAGTCCTCTTAGTCCTCCACCGCCCCGCCCCCCCCCCCCCCCCCCCCACACACACACACTCCAAGGTAAAGTCTAGCTCAGGCTGGCCAACTTTGAGGCAGAGGCTAATACCAGTCTTTGCACTGCCCACTGGCAGCCTGGGGGAGGCAGGAGAGACCCAGGCACCATCCATTTCTCTAAGCCCCAGACCATGGACCCTATGCACCTCAACCGGGCTATGCCTCAACCCCTAGCTCAGTCCAGCCAAAATCTATCACATCCACACTACCCCATCCACGCTTCCCCAGAGATCTTTCCACCCTTGTATCAGGGTGGAAAGCTATCCAGGCCCCTGCAGTCCACAGTGCACTGTCCTTGGTCCTGCCATCCAGCCAACAGCCTCTTTCCTCCCTACTAGCCAAAGAAAGACTGCTCCAGAGCTAGTGGTGCAGCCTGCTTATATCCAGGATCCTCAGTCATGATTGGACCAGCAGCCACCGGCTCCCCTTTGCCACTCTTCTGCAGTGCTTTTAACTCCTTCAGCACCAGAGCAGGGCAACTACCTCGCTACACTGTTCTATGGAATGAAAGTCAATAGCAATTGGGCTGAGCAAAGGTTACTAAATCAAGTACCAGTATCTTCTAGACTTCAGACAAACTATGTTGCTAGAACCATTTTGTGCTCTTTCATCTTATGGAGTTACAACAGATATGACTGAACTGTGTCCACACACTGTATTTTTCACCATATCAGCATTTGATAACTGTGTGTCTACACTGCCTATCATGTTGCCTAATCATGTTTGAATCAGGGTACAATCTTGGCCACTCTATCTCCCTGGCTGAAACAGAGAGGACACAAACCCAAAGCGGCACCAGAAGGACATCAGATAATGCATTCTGGAACATCTAATAGCTCCCTCTTTTAACAACTAAAAACTCAAGCATATCAAGTTCAAAATTTGTTTTCTTTTTTTTTTCCATTAAAAAAAAAATGAGCCTGCTCCTCAGTCCTTCCATGGCCTATTTCCAATGCTCTGATGGCACACAGGATCTATAATACTAGCTGAATCATGATCCTGTGGATTCTTCACTTGTAAGGGAAATGGCTAGATTGTGTAGAATTGGTATAGCATATGGGATGTTACGCGCACTCCCTCCCAGAGCTCAGCAGACAGTGAAT
The DNA here is from genome assembly GCA_007922175.1 of Pelusios castaneus. Classification (NCBI taxonomy): domain Eukaryota; kingdom Metazoa; phylum Chordata; order Testudines; family Pelomedusidae; genus Pelusios; species Pelusios castaneus. The sequence continues at coordinate 36,256,339 of ML685769.1, read as the reverse complement.
GACTGGGAAAAAAGAAACATGGCCTGTAGTCTGGCAACCTCCAGCTGTTGTAATTGTCCTAGTAACTGCAGGCAGTCATATACACAAGATAGACAAGCCCTGAAACAGCTATAAGTTGTGAGATGGGCAAAACAGCCTTCCTGGCACCAGGACTGGGGGTGTTAAATACAACTTAGCTGGCTCAGAGGATCCTGCCAAGTGCTTACATTAAGAGAAAGAGGAAAAACACCTCAAAATTATGTTCCAGTTAATATCTGTTTTCAACCTCACTCTTATAAATTGCTGTATTTACCAATCTGTTGACATCTGCTTGTGGTCTCTTTATTAAGGTCCTGGACAGCTCAAGCTGAAACAGAAAATTTCTAAATAAACTTCCTTTCATGATAAAACCACCTACTCATTTTGTTTCCTAAAAAAGACAAACAGAATCCTCTGACAGCTCAAGGAAAATTTAACTATTTTCTTCTATAGATATGATTATAAAATAGAAACACTCGCAAAAGGCCAAATTACATGTTTAAATTACCACCATTTCAGTATACTTGAATTTCACTGAAATAAATTCTACCAATTTCCCATTCAATTCTTCAGTTGCAAGCAACCCAAAATGTCCTGATTAGATAACAAATTCAGGCAATCTAGCTCAAGGGAAATAACTTTTTTTCTCTCTCTCTCTTTCTGTGCCTCCAGTTGCTGTTACACTCACATGGACTCCATACACAGAAAACAACTCTCAGTCAAATGTCCCCTGAAATTGTAAATATCCCCCCAAACAGCGCAAGCCTCCTGCCTGTAAACTAAACTCCAACTGGTGCTAAAACCCAGTATTTCAGAGTGTCCCTGCAACATATGCAAAAGGGAATCAGCAAAAGGCAATGTGATTTTAAGAAACCTTAACTCCCATTAGAATATTGAAGGACTACTACAATCTCTGGCTACTCCTCTATTCCACCTTTCTCCTGTCCACAATAAAGTTTGCAGAACAGTTTTGGTGAGACATCTGTAGAGTCTCAGAGAGAAGGGGTGGTGCTAGTGGGGGATGCAGCACTCCTGCCTTATGGGGGAACAGATAGTTACCCACTGCTTTCACAGTAGTGAAGGGATAGTTGGAGCCACTTCACTTTAAAGAAGATGAAATAATTACTAAGTCACAAATCCTCTCATATGGAGCTCTAACTACACCTCCCACCTCTCCTACTAGCATAGTAACTAAACAGCTGCTTTGAGGATGCAATAGCCTATTATACCACCACTGTGGATGAGGGAAAGTGTACGATGATCTACTATTCTTCTCCTTCCCCTTTTCCTGACCCCACCCATCCCAAGGAGTATGCACCACCTGTTCTGCTCAATCCCGACCAGTCCAGCTAACTGAAATGCCCAATGGAACCACACCAGTTTGATTAACCAGCGACTGCCCACAACATTAAAGTGACAGTATAATATCTCTATAACTATCCTGGAAAACAAAAGGGAATGATCTACTTTTTTTTAAAAAAATGAATGTGGTGATTAAACTAATCAGCTCATGGCTTCTAGGTGGAAATAGTGGCAAAAGTAAAACAAAAAAACAAACAAAAAATTTACATTGCACAGAGCTAGCCTATAAATCGTTATTTTAATAAAATATCAGAATGGCACAAAGATATTGAAAGTGTTTTATAAATTCTGTTTGGCTGTTTATTCCCAATTTCAATAAAGGCAATATGGTTTATAAAAGTAAATCCTGCGGGGAAAAGTGTAAGCATAGCTCTCTGAAATACAGAGATGCCTCTTCCTGTTTGTCGTGGGAATGGATCTGTTTCATTAAAATGTTTCTCTTATCTTTGTCACCAACATAAGATATTAAAATTTTATGCTTAATATACCGTGTGCATTATACTTCTGCAATAATATGTGCTATTATAACATGCCATGTTATCTCACACTCTTATTTTTGTACCCTTTGCTCTCTCTTTAAAGTTCCAGTTAGCATATGGTGAACACATGGGATCAATCCATATGGAAAACAGAATACAGAAAACTACCAAAACATCAGAGAAGCACCAGAAATGGAAGGCATTACATTCGCCTACCTTATTCTTAGCATTAGAAAACAAAACAAAAAACCAAAATGTCACATAATTAATCTATTCTTGAGACAAAGGTTGTGTAACTTCAATGAGAAATAGAAAAAGTCCATAGTAATTTAATTATAATGGGAAGATTACAGTCTTGCGGTCCTCTTTAAATACTGTGACAGCTCCTATTTAAATATTAATTCAATTCATAATCTATTTTAATTTTAATTAAATGTGCAATCATTGCTATGAAGGACTAAAAATGCACATCTATTTTAGGCTTGTGAAAATGTCTGCATTTGGCATTGTTAGCATTGATGCAGCTCTACTAAAGTATGTGGCACCTTCAAACACGATGACATAAAACAGCAGAAGAGGCAAAATCATTTCTTTGGGTTTATAGTTAAGAGCTCACATTAAGAAGGCAGCGTAGAGCTACAGGGTTTACTAGCTGCAGTTTGGAGCTGTAGTAATTTAAATAAAGTTTAAAGTAGCTATTAAATTTTATTTACTTCAAAGCAATAAACATTTAGGGCCAGTAGTATAAATCACAATAGCACCACTGAAGAAAATAGAGTTACATTAGTTTACACCAAGTAGGAAGCTGTTCTCTTTAGAGTTTTTGTGTTGCAGAATGTACTGTTTTCAGAAAGGCCAGCAAAAGAAAAAAAAAAAAAATGACTGCTATATATTTGCCTTGCTTCATCATTCCATGACACCAACTTTACACCAATGTACTCCATTAATGTAAATAGGTCCATACTGGGGTAAATCTGGTGTGACTGAGAGAAGAAGCTGAGCCATTATCTCATTTTTCCACCATGCTAGAAATATATATATATATATCCCTTCTTCCTCCTCACAGATCAAAACAATATATTGCTGGAATATAAGAAAGGGGGGAAAAAAGGAAGAGCTAGACAGCTGAGAGCAACTAAGGCTAAGTTTACACTTGTTCAAATAAGTCGCCTTTGCTAAGTTGACTTAGCATGTCTACACTGTAAATTTAGGTCGACTTAAAGTCGACCTTGCCAAACCAACTTAGAGCATCCACACTGTGGCTGCATCTACACTGGTAAATTAAGTCAACTTAAGCTTGCTTAAGTCGACTTAATTTACCCTGCATCTACACTACAGTTTCCTTAAGTCGACTTAAGCAGCTTGCTTAAGTCGACTTAAGGAAAATAAAGTCGACTTAATGGAAATTAAGTTGACTTTATTAAACCTGCTTTCTAGTAGACCTAAGGCTTAAGTCAACTCCCTAGAGTTGACTTAAGCCTGTGTAGTTGACTTAGGGCTACCACAGGGCTACACCAATGCCCTCCCTGCTGGGGGGGGGGCACAGGGGGAGCCTGGCGTGCCCTCCCACAGGGCAGGGCAGAGTCTGCCCACCCTGCTTCTATGCCCTGCCAGGGTCCCTGTCCCCCTTTACCGCATTGTAGCTACGTACAATGGGGCAAAGGCTAAGCCCCCTGGCATTGAACAAGGGGTGCCCACCTGCCCCCATGGACCAGCCCTAGGTCCCCCTAAGCCCCACAAAGTAGACCTAGGCGTCCAGTGTGGATGCTCTAGGTCGACTTTTTAAGTTCTCCTTTAAGTCGACTTTATTTTTAAGTGGAGACACACTAAGTCGACTTAACTAAGTCGGCTTATAGTCGACTTAGTTAAGTTGACTTAAAGTCGACTTAAATTACCCAGTGTAGACATAGCTTGTATGCCTAAGTCGACTTGTAGGGGCTAGGTGGACCTGGGAGTGGTGCATGGTGGGAAGGGGGGCACCCAAGAGGTGCTCCCCTTCCCCGGGCACCCCTCCAAAAGTGCCAGGAAGCTCAGCATCTTCCCCATTGTACCAGGGTACATGGGGGCTGAGTAGGACAGGGACAAGGGCAGGGTACAGGAGCAGGGTGGGAAGGGCTGTGTCCTGCCCTGTGGGTGGGCACACCAGGCTCTGGCTGTGCAAGGCAGGTCAGTGGGGGAGCCCTGGGGACTCTTTAAGTCGCCTTAGGGCTAAGCCACGTCTACACTGGCTTAAGTCAACCTAACCAGTAAGTTGAAGTAAAACTAGGTCTTATTAAATTGACTTAAAATTTCCTTAAGTCGACTTAAGCAGCAGCTTAAGTTGATTTAAGGAAACTGTACTGTGGACACAGAGTAAATTAAATCGACTTAATTTACAAGCGTAGAAGCACCCTGTCTGTGAGGGTGGAGGGAGCAAACTACCGAAGCCCAGATCCCCAAATGTATTTAGGCATCTTCCTTCCACTGAAATCAGTGGGAGGTGGGTACTTGGCGATGTAAAAGAGTAACTGTTTAAATAGTGATCAACCATTTAAACATTTTAAACAGCTGATTACTGTTTAAACTAGGCAGGGGGAGGGGAACAGCAGTGGGTTTAGATCCCCCACCAGGGAGAGCAGCTGGGCAGCTCTTATTGGCAGAGAAGCATGGAGTCCAGTGGGGGACTAGTCGCAGCAGGGGGAGACATGTAGCCGAGGGGGGACGCGGAGCGGCAGGGTGGAGGAACGAGGGAAGAGGTAGTAAAAGTTAGATTATGTGTTTGCATAGGCCTATGTTCTCCCTGTCCTTTTATTTTCTTCCCAGTAAATTTCTCCCTTAGTTTCCCATATGTATCGCCTTTTAAAAATAAAATATCAATATCTATACATTTTTATGAAGCCACTTAGAAGAGGCTTCTCTTTTTTTTTTGTTAATTCCTTTCTATTGTAGGTCTTAAATTTGTTGCACGTACTGCCTCTTCCAGGGTTGTATGCACTTAAAGAGAAGAGGGAAAATCAGATTAAAGCTCTTGAGATTCTGAAAAATATAATCAACTCAATCTCTTGACCTTTCCACCACAGAAAATGTGTAGTTCAGTTAATTTAAACTTAATGATACAGAACTAGATTTTTATGTAAAAAGAAACCCCTCCCCCCTGACAAGTTCTGCATTTTAAATTGTATGCAGTTTTTGTTGTTTTGCAAAGATTGCACCATGCATAGATATTTCCCCCACCACCAAATTGGCGAACTGGCAAAGGAGCAACATTCACTGTTTTTTTGTTTGCCTTGCAACATTTTGCTTAGGAGCAGCCAATAGACTATCAAAAAATTGAAACAGGAAATAATTGCTTGAGAGCTCTGTATATTTTTTATTTCCAGGAATGGATGGTGAAGCAAAAGTTTTCCATCAATAAAATAAAGTAGAACCCCAGAATTATGAAAACCTATGGAATGGAGGTTGTTTGTAACTCTGAAATGCTCTTAATGCCGAACAAAACATTATGGTTGTTCTTTTTAAAGTTCACAGCTGAGCACTGACAAATACAGATTTGAAACTTTACTATGCAGGAAAAAAAAACCTCTCCTTTCCCTTTATTTTAAAGTTGTTTATTGTAAGTACTGTATTGTATCTTCTGTGTGTGTGTCTGATTGCGTACTTCCAATTCCAGGTGAGGTATATGGTTGACTGGTCAGTTTGTAACGCTGAGGTTGTGTAATGTCAAAATAGGCAAAAGGAAAGTTTAGGACAGTCCTGACTATTTATGGGATACTTTTATGGCTTTTAAAAGATGACATAGAAAATCAGTGAGAATGTGGCTGTATTACTCAAATAACCCCTTTACTTACTGACTCTCTCTCTCTCTCTCTCTCTCTCTCTCTCTCTCTCACACACACACACACACACACTTTTTAAAGGATGATGCTATTGGTCAAAAGATCCAAATTGGGTGGGTGTTTTATGTACCAGATTTGATAAACACATCAGAATATCAAACATGAAAGAGTCATTACATCTTTGCTACCTTATCTGATACAAGGTTAATAACTCTTCTAGTAGTGCCAATCTGGATTGGTATACAAAACTACTGGATTTAATTACGAATACACTATCAAGACATAATGTAATGTAGAGGAGAACAGTGGCCTATCCAGAATTAACCATTTATCTCCCGTCTCTTCATCGGCTTCCTCTAATTCTTCTAGAAGCTCCTAATTGTGGCCCAGAGCTGAGAAAAACAAATTTTGTTGTTGTGGTCAAAAGGTGGGTAGCTGGATACTGCCTGCCTCTTGTACTGTGGAATAATAATGAAAGAGCTGTATGGAAAGATAAGCCTGACCAAGTTTGTTTAAAAAAAAAAAGATATATTGAAATATATGGAATATAATATAGAAAATGTAACTACGGTTTTATACTTCCTTTTTTCCCAGTATTAGTCAGAACTCATTTTCAGGGAGTTGCTGGAAACACTACTACTAGAAACTGAGCAAGTCTGAATTTCAAGAATATTTTTAAGAAATAAAAATTAGAATTGATTTGTAATATCAAATTTGCTGCTCGAGATACAGATTTATGGTAATGATACAATAAATAACCAGTGTTACTGCAAAATAACATTACAGTGTTACTGTGATTTACCATGCAGTTTATGCAAAATACCAAGTGATTTTTTACAGCAGATCAGTAAATAATGCTACTCTCCACTGTAGCGTCTGACACTGACAATGATTTGTGATGTCAGTTGAAGATGAGAGGCTGTAGAATGAGTCCTCTGGTCTTGAATCTTCCCCCAGCAGCCCAGAACCACTTAAAAGTCTGGGCGTCCCTGACTGGAAGATGTCTGAGTAATTGGCTAAGCATAGCATTGGAATTACTTCATTATTAATCTATTTATGTTTGACTGGGAGAAGGTATTATACTCCTACTATTCCTCCTCCTTAATTTTCAAAAGTGACTAGTTATTTCCATTTTTAGGTACCCAACATGAGACTGTTTTTAAAAGGTGGGTGCTCAGCACATCTAAAAAGGAAGCTACTTTAAGGTGTCACTCTGGTTCTGACTAGTAATTATGTATATATTTTGTATTAATATAATTTTAGGCAGAGGGAATATTCAGAATGTGGCTGATTTAAAAATAGAAGGAAAGGCAATGGAAAAATTGAGGGAAGAAGTATTTGGAGATTTCCAACCAGCAATAATATAACAACAAATGATAAAGTACGAATAAGGGGAGCGAGCTCACGGCTTTGTTTTCAGGCACCTAGCAAGGAGGTTTTTATTCAGAGAGGCTGAGCATTCACAGGTCCCATGAACGTCAGCTATAGAAAGAAAAATATGTCCCAAAGAAAAAATTGAACTTAATATTCATTTCTTCAATTATAAAGATAAAACTTTGCTGAGACAAGTACATGAATCTGGCAGGGCCTATGCAAAATATTTTTAATTTACACATCCAAAGTTAGGCTCCTAAATCCATGTGTAGATACTTGTGACCTTCAAGTGTTCAGTACCTATGAAACTGATGAGATTTCTATATGTGTTTATTGTTTTAGGTGAGTAGCTTTCAAAACCTATGGCCTGATTTTAAAGGCACCGAGGCTATGTCTACACTAGAAAAAATTAGGTTGACTTAATAAGGTCAACCTTAAAGACAACTTAAAGTGGACTAAGTCAACTTAGCTTTAAGTCGACTTAGTCCACTTTAAATTGACCTAACCACCCTTAAGTTGACTTAATAAAGTTGACTTAAGGGTTATTTCACGTCCACACCGTCCTTAAATCGGCTTAAGGAGTCGACTTAAGGGTTAAGTCGACCTAATGAGTGGTAGTTATAAAGTCGACTTAAGGAAAGCCTAGTGTGGATGTAGCTTAATTTAAGTCGACTTAAGCCTCCTTAGACATAGCCCGAGTGCCTGCAGCTCACATTGGACTTCCATGGGACGTGCTGATGTTCAGCACTTATGAAAATTAGGCTACTAAGCATGGCTATGTCTACACTTGGCCAAATAAGTCGACTTAGCATGTCCACACTATAAAATTAGGTTGACAAAGTAGACCTTGCCAAATCGACTTAGAGGGTCCACACTGGACGCCTAAGTCGTCTTCTAGGGGCTAGGTGGGTCTGGGAGTGGTCCATGGTGGGAGGGGGGCACCCTTTTAAAAGTGCCAGGGGGCTCAGCATTTTCCCCATTGTCCCAGGGCACAATGGGGGCTGAGCAGGACAGGGACAGGAGCGGGGTGAGCAGGGCTGTGTCCTGCCCTGTGGGTGGGCATACCAGGCTCTGGCTGTGCCAGGCACCTTGGCAGGGAGGTCAGTGGGGGAGCCCTGGAGGCCCTTTAAGTCGACTTAAAGTCAATTTAGGGCTAAGCTGTGTCTACACTGGCTAAGTCGACTTAATAAAGTCAACTTAGCCAGTAAGTCAATTTTAAACTAGGTTTTATAAAGTCAACTGTAGTGTGACGCAGAGTAAATTAAGTCGACTTAATTTACAAGTGTAGACGCACCCCATGTAACTTTTGACATAGCCAATGCTTTCATAATTCTCTTGGGAGCCAAATAAAAAGCTATAGGATTTTCTTTTAATAGCAGTGCATTGTGTGAGCAGAGATTCACAAGAAGGGAACTTTTGCCTTTCCCCTCTCCAACCTAGAACAAGGGCTGAGCAGTAGCACCAGTGTTTTTTTCCTCAAGTAAAATGTTCTTGCTGTTTCTCAAAAAGCAAAAAGTAAGGCAAAGCTTGAAAGAATGAAATAGAAATAAAACTTGAGAAAAAGAAGAGCTGTTAATTCAAAGGTCTATCAGTGTTGTACAGAAATGCTCGCTCCTATTTTGCCATTTCACTGTGACAGCCTTGGCTGAGTTCCCTCACTGCTTCCCCCCTCCTCCCTTTCAGAGCACTGTGTGCATGTGTAGTTACAGAATGAGTTCATTAAATACAGGCAAATGTCCAAGTCATTCTAATGACACTGATCTTGACCAGGTGAAAAATTTACAGACACAACAGGAGAGAGAGCCTGTGTCTTTAAGAGTCAGTCTGGAATTTTGTTTGCTTATTTGTTTTCCCCTTTGAGATTCTGTTCTCCTATTCTGGGTTTTCTTATTGTGTGTGCCATGAATATGAGAGTGAATGTGATATAAAGGAACAGTGAAAGATAATATAATGATCTATCTAGTACCTACCCAAGAAAAATGTCCAAGTTCCAAGAAAGCTAAGAAAAAGACAAATAGGCAAATACATACTGCTGTGCAAAAGCTAATTTTTGATGGTTACTCATGTTTGGAAGAGCCAGATTCACCAAGCTCTTCTGTAAACGCATAGAAATCAGAAGCAAGAAGTAGGATTAAAAATAAACCTCAAGGCAAAGTAACATAGGAAGAGAAGTTCTGGTTTAGAGATGGCTAGTGGTCTTCACATCAGTTGGACTTTAGTCCCTTATATTAATTAACATGGTAATCTTTGGTTTGGTTTCTTTCTTTCTCCACATATAGAAAATTATTAAATTTTATTTCCTTTAGCTCTGGTTGGTCTGAAACCCCTCTTTCTTTATAAGCCACCCCAGCACCTTAGTCTCTGTGAGAACACAACATTGTGCTTCTGGGGGATAACCAGTATATAAATAAAGCCTTTAAGCAGTAGACAGACATTTTTTTTTTAAAGTCTGATTTTCAGAGGTGTTGAATGCTTGTAATTCCCAGTGACTTTACTGGGGGTTGTGCAATTCTGCATCTTTGAAAACCAGGCTACTTATTTCAATGTCTAAATATGAAGTTAAAAGTGCCAGTTTAGTTTATTAAGTTTGAAAATACTGGCCTAGCATTTTCTAGAGCAAGCTGCATCCATTGATCAAGCTCTATGGACTAGATCCTCACAGGATTTAGGTGCCTACTGCCACTTTAGCCATCTAAGTCAAAAAGAGATCTCCAGGATCCTCCCACTCAGCTGTTTACTAACTCTGTAGGGACCTACTTGGTCAAGTCCTTGCGACACTTACCTTTCTGCTATTTTGTTTCCTCCTGGGCATGCAAATAGCTGCTCCACTCCAAGGCACTTGGCTTATGTCTAACTACCAGTGGGATCCTGAAATATAGCAATACCTCAGCTAATCCCACACAAAAGATGAAGATGTGGCAGTACCAGTGTCCCCCTTACAACTCTTAACCCTGTGATTAGGGCACTTACTAGAAATGTAGATGTGCGAGGCTTAGATTGCTGCCCTATATCAGGAAATGCATGGTTTAAAATTGGATCTCCCATGTTGTAGGTAAGTGCTGTAAACACTGGCCCTATTGGGTATATACATGGCCCTACCCAATTCACAGCCATGAAAAATGCATCATGGCATCTTGTCTCCCCTCTAAAATCTGGTCTTGTGTGTACTTAAAAATAAAGAAGTGCGTAGCTTTTCTCCAACTGGGGATGCTGACCCAAAAGGTTGTTGCAAAGCTATTGTGTGTGTGTCGGGCGGGTCATGATATTTCCATCCTTACTTTTGTACTCTCTGCAGGGCTGGGTGTCTAGTCAGAAGAGCCGCTTTCCAGTCACACAGCTCTGAGGGCAGCACAAAAGTAAGGGTTACCTTTTTCCATTTTAAAGTATGTGCTTTGGTACAACACCATGAAATTTTAAGATTTAAATATCCGAAACCATGAAATTCAAGGATTTTAAAAGCAAAATTGATGAAAATGGACCATACATTTGGTAGGGCCCTTGATATAAGGAGATGGTGAGTGGGGATACCAGCATTGCCACCACCACCATTTTTTTTGCGCGCACACAAAAAATTAGGTGCCCAACTACCTTTCATGGTTAGGAATTACACCACACATCTCTACTCAGCATTTTGTATTGGCTAGCTTAGACTGTTCCTTTTCCAGGGTCCTGGTTTCTGTGTGTCCCATCTTTGGTACCAAATTCTCTTCATCTATTTTATACGAAGCCTCAGTGCCTAACTCAGCACTGTGGATTCCATTAAGTGACAGCACACCTAAAGTTAGGCACTGTACCTCGGAGCGCAAGACACTTTTGTGGATATAAAGCTCTCTTTCCTCTGCATATGGAATGAGAATTGCCGCTGCTCTGCTCTTGCAGTTTCAGCACTAGCAGGGCATAGATTCCAAGTAAATGTCAGACATTTTAATTAGTGAGACAGGGTAGATGAAGTAATATATTTTATTGGACCAACTTCTGTTGGAGAGAGAGAGAGACGATGTTGAGCTACATAAAGCTCTTTCCCTATGTGGCTAGAAAGCTTGTCTCTCTCACCAACAGAAGTTGGTCCAATAAAAGATACCTCATCCACCTTCTGTCTCTAATGTAGAAGCAAACCTTGCAGGCCTCAAATTTGCTCAGCAACAGCATGACTTATGGAAGAATGGGGGAAGTGTAAAGAGAAGGATGGTATAGTCTGAGAAGGGAAAGAAAAACAACTGGCCTCTCATGGTTAAAGTGCTCTAAATAAGGTAAGCTGTCTCTGAACTGTTTTTCTGTTGTAACCAGTTTGTAACCTTTCTCTTGCACCTAATAGGGCAAAAATTGTTAACTGTCTATCTTTATAAATACCTGCAAAATCTGCCTGCGATCAGAGCTCACTTAACTGCACAGACTCTGTGTTGTTAACAGACTCTCTTCCTGCATGCCGGAATAAATGTCTTGCTAAAACTTGATTACATAGGGTTAAGTTGTATTTCTTTAACACTAATATCTGGGACTAACAGCTACAACTACCTTCTGTATAAACATTTTACTTCTGAGAAATATAGGTTTTATTTTTCAGTTTTAAAGAAAAGAAAAAACAAACAAAGACAACCAAAATAAACATTTGGAAATTGAAGGTCCTGACTTTTTTTTTTTTAATTATTATTATTATTCTTTTTAAATAACCCTAACCATAGGAATAGTCTATCAAGGCATACTTTTAATTTACAGCGCACTCAATTTACTATATGGAAAACACGATCAACTATAGTACACAGAAATAGGTTTCTCAAAAAAAACATTGAGCTCAATATGCTTTTCTTCAATTATAAGGATGAAGTATTGCTGACAATAGACAAAGCTTTATGGAAATTACTAATGCTGTAATCTAGAGAAAGCTTGTCAACTGTAAAAATGAGATGGAGCAGCTACTGAGATCTAATTTCCCACTAAATAATCCTCTTCACGCAGAGTACAGTATGACATTTTTATGATGAAGGATCAGCGTGTGATTTATATTTTAGACCCCTCTGAGGCATCTGACTTGGTAGACCACCATCAGGACTGCTGGAAATATAAAGTATGGGAATTCTGTGCTATAGCATAGTTTTTGTACTTGTCTGAGATTTCTGGTGTATCTAGTACTTTCTAGAGATTTTAAAATGTGATGTACACTAAAAATAAGTGCAAAAGTGTCATTGTGAGGTTTATTGCTTTTCAGTGTCAACTAGACTAAGGCCATTATCTTGTAATCTGATCCCTGTGGGTGGCCCTCTGGCCCTGTGCAGAGTCCTGCTGACTTCATTTGAGCACCAAACAGTTGTAAAGGTGTGCTTGACTGAATTAGCTTGCGTGGTGTAGGCCTAAATTCATTCAGTTTACAAGTAAAAATACATCTTGCCACTCTAAATTTGTAAAATAAGATTTGTTTTTTTACAGCTCCTTCACCATCAGTAACCCTTAGCTAAATGAACTGCAGAATAGTTATGGTTAAGGTTTTAATTTCTGACCACAACAAAGATAAGATTCTACATTTATAATTTAATTAAATCATTGTGTTGATGTGTGCAAAACAGACTAGATTATCAGTCTTTCATTAGTTATTTTATTCTAAAATGTAGATATAAAAATGAAGTAGATTTTTTGATAGTTAAGTACACAAATATATCAGAATTAGTACAGTGTGAATAGTGTAAAACAAATATTTCAATTAATTGAGGAATTGTGCTGGAAAATACAAAAAATCACCAAATTATGTTTTTCATTCAGAGTATTAGATTGAGTCTTTTTAGAACACACACAAATAGCAGATCCCATTACTGACTACAACCACAGACTACTAGCAAGTCAAAACCTGAGATCAGATTTTAAGAATTGTGCACATACAAAACAAATGAATTGAGTAGCACCAATAAATGAGGACAGCATTTGGTCAAAGATGTATGACTGCATGCAGCAATTGATAACTGTCTATTTTCTGATGGAAAAAGCAGAATGAAGACATTCTCTTTTTATGTTATACTGTGAAGTTTTGACAATTAATACCAGGATTTGCTTATCAATATCAGTAAGTGTATTTATCTTTTTAAAGCTAGCTGGAATTATACATGTGAATCAAAGAACTATATGCTTACAATATGAATTCTTTCTGCATTTTAGTTCTAACAAACATAACCTTATAGTTAGTTAGTTATAACATAACCTTATAGTTCTAGGTCACATAAAGAAGAAAAAAGTACTTAAGTCAAGCTATTCAGTTTTAGTTCACCTATAACAGACAATAGTATCAATAGATAATAGCAAAAAAAACCCCAAGCTTATGCATTTGTAACCCTTCTGCCGTGTCAAGACCGCAGCAGCAAAGGGCTGGGTTCTATATCTAGGGAACTCTAGAAGAGTGGTTCTCAACCTTTTGTGGGCCGTGACACACTTCTTGGCAGCATATTACAACTCTACAGGACACACTGACCCACTCCCTCCAGGCCAAATCCAGCCATCTCCCCAGCTCCCCATGACACACCACTGCGTGGTGACCCAGTAATGTATCCCAACACAGTGGTTGAGAACCACTGCCCTAGAAGACAATACTTCCCCTCTTCCAAGTACGAGTCTGAGTGTTGTATATAAGCCTTTCATAATAATACAAAAGTGTAAAAGAAGGTATCAAAACCAGCACTGATTTGGGAAAAGACAGCACAGTGCAGAATTCACAAAACCAATAAGCAGAACACACTCCACCCCAGTGCAGAGTGTGTCCTTCACTTCTCCCTTATCCCATACTGACCAACATAACTTGGTGGGTGCGGGGGCTCAAACAGTCCCCTCCAAGTGTCTTCTGCTATCTCTGGGTCTCGCTGAGTCCTGTCTGCTGGCTCTCCCCATCAAATGACATCAACTACTTGGAACTCCTGCTACCTCCATCCCAGGCTCCACTCACCAGCTGCCCAGCCACTCCCACTGGCCATAGGCACCAACCCCTGCTGGTCCTTAGTCTGCTCTCCTGATTCCTTGACAGATTTCAGTTTTCTAGCAATTTCAGGTCTGAATTCCAGCTCTTAGGACACAAGAGACATGTCCCTGCCAAAAAAAGACTCCAAAAGGAATAATTAAGTCTATCTTTTAACAATGGGAGAAGGATTACACATTGCCTGGGGCACAGTTCTTTACCAGACCATGCCCCAGCCTCACCCCTCCCTCTTGCTTTACAATATTGAAAAACACAGTGTCACTCTGAGTTCTGCTTTGGTGACAGTGACTTTTCCACCAGAGCAGGCTAAACACAGTTCATACAATTAAAGGACAGCATACAATGAAAAAAACCAAACAGTTCATTTCCCCTTTCAGTTAAAAAAAAATGAGATTTGTAACCCCAAACCAGCCATACATACCATTTCCCATCATGCCCAGCACCTGGGTGGGTTCATACATATACAGTGAAATTATGCTAAGACTTATGCAAATACAAAGCCCATGGAAATAAGGTACCCCCCCACACCACCCCTTGGCTCGCTGAGCAAGGGAAGTTCCTCATCACTAGACCTTGCTTATATATGTTACTTCATTGAACCTGAATTTTCCTTCTATTATTTATACTTGCACTTATCTCTCCATATATTGCTCTCCTGTATTTCTGTGTCTCTGTTTTAATACAGGGAACAGATTTCTTAGCTTGACAAATGAGTACTGCCAAAGCTCATCTACTTTGATGCCTGAGCACCTCTCGGGGTAATAATGAAAACTGCCACTTCCTAACAGGTAAGCTTTTGACTCTAGTGAAAAAAAGAAATTTTGCATGTGGATTTATGGACTGCTGAGGACTAGTTGCAAGTTGTTCCCCCCATCCCCATTTGGAAAGTAGTAACATTATCAGTATTTATTATGCACTAATAAAATAAAGTTCTGTTAGAGCTATATGGCAAAACTTTGAGCATATGTAATTGATGATGCCTCTTAGCATTTCAGAAATCAACTGATATAGTAATGTGAGTAGTCAGTTAATAAAAAATGGTGGTGGTCCATAGAATAGTATAATTATTTTCTGCTGTTATTCATTAGCTCTGTCTTTCTTATTTAGTCAACTTATGCTTTCTTACAGTGCTGATGTATTAATGGCACCATTAGTAAAAAATGGCAGGTTGACATGCGTTTATGGCACTGAAACATCTTCTAAAAAGAATCATAGCAGAGACTCACCCTGCTGTTTGCAGCTGTTTTTATGTTCTTGTGTCATTTAAATTGGATGAGGACAAACTCACAAGTTAATGGAAAACTCCAAGAATCCTCAAGTATTTTTCTTCTGGTTTCCACTATAGTAATACATTAACTCAGAGTCCAGGACAGGATGTACATGTGTAACCTTCAGGTGCACTAGAATTCATTTAATTGCCCTTCTCTGGTACCTAAAAAAATAAACCTCATCTTCTATAGAGAGGCAGCTAGATACCCAGGATACAGTCTTTAAAGGGACTCACAGCAAAGATTGTTCTGAGTTATGCTCCCCTCATTAAAATACTACTAAGAACAAACATAACAATGAACTTTATTAACTACTAACTTAATAAATCTTATAAGAAAACAAAAGGAAATTAAACAGAATAGTCCCCACAGAAACACTGAGAAAGATACCCAAGAGTCCCAAAGTTAGGGGGCATTCACCTGAATCACAGTTATAGTTTATTCAAGTCCAAAGGCTTGAGTTGGAAGAAGCAGCTCTCCTCTTCTTTGGTTGCAGGAAACTTCAGAAGCAATCCATGTAGGCTTTTCTTTCTTTTCTGGAACCAGCACCATCCAATCAGCTTACTGGTTAACCAGCACTCAATCACAGACACATGTGAGGAAACACCGCTGCAAAAAGCCTCTAGAATAGGGAGAAAACATCTGGCTGTCCACTCCTGGTTCAGCTTCACCCTTGCACAGAGCACATCTTGCTAATGCTCTCACATAGCATCTGACCACTACACACCAGCAGGCAACCTTGTGGAGCATGCTCAAAGCTTCCACTCCTTGTTCCAGAAATTTCTGGGTCTGGGCAGCTAAATCTGCCCAGCAACAGTAACTAAGCCTCAAGAGATCCCTTAAAAAGAGATAGCTCCTTTAGGGATATGGGTTACACATGTATGTGTGGTTAGGGATTACAGTAGGAGACTGGTTCTAATTTAGGGCCATTCTGGCCTAATTAGCTAGCTGTAAGACATGTGTGTTTAGTATTTAACCAAGATCAATGTACGTGGCAAACGAACTAGGCATGAGTGATCACAGTAAAAGTCTTTGAACTTGAATAATAGCAACTTCACTCAGGCTGCCAAATGATGGGAAAGCAACGTCAAGGTTTATGAAAACATTGGAGGTTAGTAAAAAAACAAAACAAAAAAACAACCCCCCCCACACACACACACACAAAATCACCCCCCAAACACATACTAGCGTCAGAAAAAAGCCAAACAAAATCCTGTCCTGGATGCTAGATACTTCAGCTTGACCCTGTTGGAACATTTTTTTAATATTAATTTATCTGTAAATATATCTGGTTTTGGCAACAGAAACCTGATCCAGCACAGGATTTAAGTATGTGTTTAACTTGAACCAAAAGTAGTCCCATTGGCTTCATTACATGCTTAAGTGCATCTCTGGATTGGAGCTAAAGTTGAAATCTTCCTCGCAAATTTGAGTATGCACACAACAGGATGGAATAGCATGCAGGGACATGGCAATAAAATAGGGAAAATAAGGAATGCTATCATTCACACACATGGCCTTTACTTTTTGGTTTAGCATTATTATAGTTTAGAAAACTATCGAAAGTGACTTTAATTCAGGATGGAATACATTTGAAAGAAGTGATTAAAAAAGTAGTGTACTTTTGCTATTATTACACATTTATATCATCTCACTGTATATGAAACCCGTAAGACGTGAGGCAGCTGTTTTCATGCAGTTACTGTCCAACCTTTTCTGCCATATAATGGAGGTATAGCTTGAAGCACATTTGGTAGATGCTGTGAATCTGACTGATCACCAGTTTATGGTATCAGGAAGGAATTTTTTCCTCTCAGGACAACTTTGGTAAAGTATCCACGGGGTTTTGTTCTTGTCTTTTGCCTCCTTGCCTGGTTTAAAGTTAATAAGTAAGGATGTGATTCACAAAGATAGAAACCTCAGCATGAGGTTTCTAAAGCCCATTTTTAGGTACCACTGCCATCCACAGAACTCCTACTTGGTCTAATATTGTGGATGCATTAACTTTCCAAGTGCCTGAGATTTTGCAGTAAAAGTTATTTAGGAATCTATGTTTCTGCTCTGAACATATGCATGGCTACCTCACTCTATGCATCTGGACAGCCAAGCCTTAGGGTGATATGCAACTCAAGGGATGGTAGGCTTTCCTCCACCTACCTTGGCTGTGGGCCTGATTTAAAAAGTTTACTTAGTGGCTGCCTGGATTTAGCAGTTGTCACTACAGTCTTCCCTTCAGTCCAGCTGTTAGAATACCGATCAAGATGTGTGATTGAGTACCCCTGTGGCTGATCAGAAGGGATTGGAACATAGATCTGCCACCTCTCTCAGGTGACCACTGGGCTGCAGGGTGAGTTTCATTCTCTTTGACCCAATTAATATTTAATTAAATTAACATAGAACAACTTCAATAAAAGACAGTGAGGAAGACTTACATTAGACTATTCCATAGTCCAGTGGTTAGAGCACTCACTGGAGAGGTAACAAATCCCTATTCAAAGCCCTCAACAATATTGGACAGAAGTGGAACTTGAAGAGAAGATCACTCATATATATCCCGGATGAGCCTCTAATCACTGGGATACAGGTTATAAGGGAGGTTTACCTCCTGCCAATCATTTTGCTTGGATCTATGTGGCCTCTGAGCATGCCTATCAGTTTGGGCTCCACATGCAACTTTGGTGGAGGAGCACCTATCTTCACTCCATTTGTAAATTGCTAGCACCTCCCAGCAGTTCTGCCTCAGGCATTTATCTCTAAGAAATGCAGGATTTAGCATCTCTCACTGGATAGCGTAGTCAAATTCCAAAGGGGTAGCCGTGTTAGTCTATTGTAGAAAGACAACAGAGTCCTGTGGCACTTTTAAAGACTAACAGATTTATTTATCGCATGAGCTTTCGTGGGAGAAAATCCCACTTCGTCAGATGCTTTGAAGATAGGAAAGTTACAGAGTGGTAGGAAATTAAATGCAGGGGAGTGTATGACATAGCATCGGGATCTTAGGAGATAACTGGGAACCCTATTGGGGGGGGAAGACCTGAAGAATTCTCAGATTGAGGGGTCTTCATGCGTATTCTCATTCTCCCATAATTGTAGACAGCTCTTTGCCTTAGCGTGCTGGCTTTGTGGATTGCATTCTAGGGTACTTGTGTCTTCCCTTTCATTGTGCATGGAGCCCAGGTGCTTAACTCAGACATTGTGAATCACAATGTTGATACTGTGTTTTTACAGGTAACTAATAGGTAGATGCTGTGATGATCTGCATCACAATAAGGCCCTTATGAACCTATCCTTAAATGCAATTCTTTACAAATTCATCACAGCTGATATCCTTTGTAGATACAAGGCTCAAACATGGTTACCTCTCAGAGGTAAACATAAAATAAGGGATCTTAGGAGATAACTGGGAACCCTATTGGGGGGGGGGAAGACCTGAAGAATTCTCAGATTGAGGGGTCTTCATGTGTACTCTCATTCTCCCATAATTGTGAGAAGGTAAGATTATTCACTCATGGGTTGTATCATAGGAGAAGAACTTATGTGGACCAACCTTGAATGTAGGTTATTTGGCATAAGGCAGTACTGTTCAGTGTTGTCAGGTCAGGAAAGGAAGATAAAAGTGAACAAAGTGTGGCTTTTCATGTTAAAATACATTTCTGTATCTGAGTTTCACACTGTTGAAATAGGTTCCTTGCCATTGTGCTATGTTGCATTAACTAGACTGGCACTTTCGTTTCTACAAAGATCCATGGTCATGTTGGTTTCTTCAATCATAAGTTCTACCTCAGTTTACCTCTTGCACACAGGATACACTGAGGCTTAAGGTTACTGAGCTAACAGAGCCCTTACTACAAAGCTAAGACAAAGGCAACCCAAAACATTAACCAAAGGAACACCTCAGTTTAGGATAACCAGGCCAACTCAGTCCCTACTCATAGGTCCAAAGCAGGCTACAGATCACTGGGTTAACAAAGTACTCACCTAAAGATCTGAGCCAGGGGTAACCCTGAGGGAACACTCATACAGAGACACATGCACACAGCCAAACAGACATCCAGGCTGGATGAATAACACGGATAAGAGCACCTTCTGTCCAGAATACCACAAGCCCGAATCTCTACACAGCAATTTTTAGCCCTGTAGCCCAAGCTCCACAAACCCAAGTTTGTTGATTTCAGACAGCTATTGTTTTTGTGTCTTGTGTAGACATACTTGGAGTCTGTTTCCACTAGCCCCAGTTCCTTTTATTCACAGAGTAGGGGAGTTTCATCAGAGAGTTCATGCACACAGGAACCCCAACATCATTTGAGACCACAGGGGACTCTAGTGCTTAATCCAATCCAGTTTACAATGACCCCCAAATTGGCCCTTTTACCATTTTACCCAAGTGGTACCTTTGCCCAAGCAGAACATTTAAATGTGTTTTCCTCAAAGCCACATACCGAAGAATTATTACCTTCCTACTCTGCGACATGATGTCCCTGCTCAGGCTGTTCACCATCATGCTGAATTTTACTCTCATTCTCTACTATGTGCCTCAAACAAATTTATGATTTATTTATTTTTTTTGCTTCATATCAGACTAAGCGATCCTCTGCTTAACTTCCCCCTATCTTTCTTACTTCTAGCTTACCATATACCTTGAACAATTTCTCCCAATCATATCTAAACCTTCAACTAATTTGTAAATGGCCAAGTCTCCTTTTTAGACATCTTACTACCAAAGATATTTATATTTATTCCTTTTTAAAAATTTTGCCTGCACATCAATTCAACCTACACCAGGGGTCTCAAACTCAAACCACCATGAGGGCCACATAGGGACTAGTATATTGTCCCGCATCACTGAAATCTTTTCACACAACAAGGCCACCAGTTTATTTAATTAAAATTAAATTAAAAATAATTAATTTAATTCAATAATTGTAAATAAAATTAATTGGGTTTAATTGAATTTGAATGAATTTTTAATTGAAATTTAGTTTTAGAAAGGTTTTTAAAGTTTTTTTTAAAAAAAGAGAAGGAAGTAAGAGAGAGAGAAAAAAGAAGAAAGAAGGAGAGTAGGAAGGAAAGAAAAGAAAGAATGAAGGAAAAGAAAGAAAGAAATGGAAAGGGCTCCTTGTAACCCCAAGCCTGAAGGGGAGGCGAGCAGCCATAGCCTGGCTCCCAGCTGTCCCCTAGGACTGGGCAGAGCCCCCGACAGGGACCCCATGGAGCCTCCCCACTCCAGCATGGAGGCCCCATGGGAACCCTCCTCCCACCCACAGACTGTCCTCCTGCCAGCTCTGACTTGGCCCGAGGTGCTGGGTCCATGTGCTCTCATGGCTGGGCTGCACTCCCCCGCCACTGCAGGGCTAGGTCTGGTGAGCCATGTGGCTGGCCAGCGTGGCTCCCAGCCTCCCACGCAGCGTGACTCCTCCCCAGGTGCCTGGCAGTGGCTGCCGAGGCCCTGGGAGTGGGTGGGGAGGTAACAGGTGGCATGGCCCAGCCCAGAAGCACTGCCAACAGTGGCAGAACCGCAGGTGGCCACAGCCTGGCTGCCAGCTCCCAGCTGGCGGGGTGTGGGCCGTTTGAAAAGCCGGCTAAGGGTTGGGAACCCCTGAATTCCGGTTCTTTTCACGGATCACATGCAGCCCATGTGTTTGAGACCCCTAACCTACACTATGTTCATCATTGTTCCCTCTCCCTGAGGTCCTCTTAGTTTATAGTGAGGTGCCTTTGACTGAGCAGAGCATTTAAATGGATGTTCCTCAGAGCCACACAGAAAAGAATTATATCCTTTCAACTATGCAATATGATGTCCCTGCTCAAACTGTTTGCCATCATGCTGAATTTTACTGTCATGTCTCATTTGCTGTCCATTATGCCTAGATCTGGGTGAGCTATCCTAGCAAAGATAGCTACAAATTTTCGTCTTTTGCTCTTTTCATACATGGACTTATTTATTGAGACGTATTTAATAGATGTTACATTAAAACAAATTTCCTGAAACAATGTTCATCATATGTATTGGCTAAATATTTTATATTACTTTGTAATTGTCATTTTAATTACATGCTATGTAGTCTGTCCCTGACTGAATGAGTATACTTGTATTAAAAGAAGAAGCAGATTTAAACAAGATGTGAGGCTTCTTTCTCTCACAGAGAAGGTGGGAGCAGTTTGTGGAATTAGGATGAGGTAGGCCAGCAGAATTATGGAATTTTAGGCAATGTTAAACCCTTTCCTTTCCAAATCACTAAAATAGGGCCTTTCTAATAATCATCAGTGCAAACAGTAGCACCTCTATTGTTTAGAGCTAAGTTGTCTTGTTTTGAAATTATATTGTGTCTGATGAAGTGGGGGATGGGGAAAAAGTAAGAGTGTTAGCTGTTTTGGTAGTGTGGGTGTATGCTGATGTTACTTGCAATATCCCAATAAATCTTTTGATTTCTATAACCACGTATTACAATATTACTGCTAGAAAAAACAGGCTATGATAATATTGTAGACTTGGGTTGGTCATAATTTTTTTCCCTGCCACATTTACATCAAGTATTTGCATGGGTGTTTTGCTTAGTCACTTCCTTCTCTTCCTCTTCCCACCTCACTCTCCAAAAGGGAGATTTTCTTTAATGAAAACCAGTTAAAAATTTAGAGAGAGAAAGAAATTTCAATAAACACGAGATTGTTAGAAATTAAAGATGGAACCCAACAAGCCATCCTCAACCTGAATTTAGGTTTAGGCTGAGCTCCCAATTAAAACCTGTCTCTACATCACCAATGTTTGAAAACCTATGCTCCATGCTAGAAGCATTTGGTTTTGGTTTAATATAGAGGAAAAAAAAACCCCAAACCTTTGGAACTGTATGGTTTGTTCCCATCTCTGTTAAAGTTTTTGATCTATGCTCTAAAGCAAGAAAAGAGATGATTCAATTTACAACTATTTAGTGGTACATGTATTAAGGTATTTAGCTATATAAGATGTATCCTGAATGTGCTAAAAATACAGTACTTTTTAATAGTGTATAACCTAAAACTATGAGGTGTTAGGTTATACACTATTAAAAAATGAACAACAATAGATGAATTGTATGATAATTCTGTCCTTTTTTAGACAGCAGAGGATAGAAACTAATTAAAACTCATTTGTTATAAAAGTTTTGTTATGGAAATTAACTTGACTTTATCAAGATGTTTGAAGAGATTGAACTCTTCTTTTTATAACTTGATTAATAAAATAAGAAATTGAATTCATTATGAAATGCAGTGCTTTCGAATATGGGCAACAGTATTAAAAATAAAAAGGAACTGTTTTGAGATATTTTAAGCATTTTACTCTAATAGAAAGAACAAATATGTGCAGTTTTTCATGTTGGAATTGGTTCTGCATATTTATTTAACACGACTCACACATATGGTATGAAAGAAAATTTTGAAAAATTGTTTGCAATATCCCAAAAGATCAGATGTAAAGAAATATTCTACATCTTTGCATCATAAAATAACTGGTCACAAAACATACGGTATGTTAACACTGCTCCATGGGGGATTGATGAATTGGAATCAATTGAGCAGATTGTGGAGACCTGCTCAATCAAACCCAGAAATGTCTTGTCAACACCAATAATCCACCTCCCCAAAAGGATTGTCTTTGTTGACCCGAGGGCATTTTTCCATTGATGTAGCACAGTGAAGAAGCTACAGTACATCAATGTGAGTAAATTAAGAGGAGATAAGCAAGCTATATTATATATCTTTCATATCTCCCATTGATGGCAGTGATATTTACAAGTGAACTCTAGCATAGATATAGAGCCATAGCCATTGAAAATGGGTGTGGTTCTAGTGAAATGAATGAAGCTACATCGATGTACACCAACTAAGGATCTGACCTACATATTAATATTATTTGTATTACTTTAGCATCTAGAGGTTCCAACTGAGATCAAGGTCCAGTTTCTAGACACTAGGTAAACATAATAAGAGATGGTTATTTCTCTTGAAGACCTTGCATTTTAAACAGATAAGATAGCCAGAAGATGGGAAGGTAAACAGAGGCAGGCAGAGTTGAAGAGATTTGTCCCTGGTCATGCAGAACATTAGCAACAGAGCTGAAATTAGAAACCAGATGTTCTGACTTACAAAATATTGGTGACTGTCAGGTTATTGACCACTTAAGCACCACTTGACAAAGAAATGTGCATTTGAAATAATTTGCTGGTAATTATTGGAGATTATGAAAACTATAACTAGAACTTTATTTAGTAAAACTGTCTTCAACTTGTACTCTGATGGAGGTTGGCAGTATATTGAACTTCTCCTTTCAGAGGTGTTGAGATGTCCTCAGTGACATTCCATACAATGCGGTGATTGTCAGTATTTTAATTCAGTCTAGATTGATTATCTCATCTATTTTCTAGAAGATCTATTCTCATCACTATGCTAACATTGTTGAAGACACTAGTGAAGATGTGGATAGCAACAAGGGAAATAAAAGGCAAAATCATTGACTTCTCCACAGGACTGTTTTTCTTCTTTCCTGCTGTTAAGAGGTATTACTAATCATGATGACAAATAACACTAATATAAAGTACCAAGCCCTTATAAATACAAAATGTACATTTGCAGAATAATCTGTAATGGGATCATTATCAAAATATCAAATCACTATATCAGAATTCTACCAGAAAACTTGGCTACAAAAGCTTTAGTTAAAAATTACTGTTGGCATTATAATTCCATAATAATTTAGACAACTAAATAGGAAGAACAAAGATTAAAAGATATTACTTTCTTAAAAACTGAGGTGTGGCTGTGTTATATGAGGACAACTCATCTGCCTTAGTACAATATTTGGATGTTGTCATCTCCTATTACCACTAATTCCACCAGAAATAATGGCTTAAATTAACCACAGACCAGAATGGCACAATATGTTTAATTGCACACCATATCATGCTACAGGGGAAGATAGCATGCAGCACAAATGTGGTTTAAAAAATGAGATTTCCTTGGAGTTCACATGCCCTTGGAGCTAAACTGTGGTTTGATGTCTCATGGTCAACTCATGTACAGGGGATTAAGTTAATTAAAAGAGCTGACTTTCACTATTAATGCTCCCTGTAGACTAATTATTAAAGTGCTGTGGACCATTACAAACCCACAGCAAGAGCGAGTTGCAAAAGAGGTTGCTTATATTACAAGTACTGTAGTACCCAGAAGATTATCTTCTGCATTAAAGAACATGCACAGTGAGAAGTAGATTACCTTCTCTACTACTAGCATGCCATCCACAGAGGTTAAAAAAGCAGGGAATATACATATTCATTATCTTTCTTGTACACAATTCTGCATACATTATACTTAGTAAAACTCTTTACAGGTACAAAAAGATCTTATTCATAATTTATTTTCTTTTCTTTTTCCAAACTTGAATCAGTGTTATGCAGAGATAGTGACCACAGCATTATGTTCAAATATTAAAATACAAATATAGACTCATTAAATACTAAATTAAAAGGTTGAGGAGCCTTATTAGGTCATCTCGTCAATTGCCCTGTAATTTCAGGATCGTACTCTACAGTAAAATCCTGTTTTCCAAGTGGTGAGAATACATTTGGATTTCAGGTGCCTAATTCCAATATGCCATTCTAATTTCACACCAGTGTAACACCATTGGATTCAGTGAAGTTCATTTGGATTTATACTAGTGTTAATGAAACCAAAAAGGGCCCATAGTTTGGGATTAATACAAGGGATCCAGAGTCTTACCTAATCTATTCCCATTTGTCAAGCACTTCCTGGTGCTTTCAACAAAGAAGCTAGATAGAAAGGAAAATAGATGTGGGCCCAGCGATGCCCTGGCATTAGCGGTAGCCACTCCCCACTCCTAGCCTCACCCTTTCCCCCACCCCCCTCCCACCCCCTTCAGTGGAGGTGCCCTGGGTGGCCCAGAGTGCAGCTGCTGCAAAGTGCCACCCCTCTCCCACTGCTTGGTGGCAGGCACATTGGCTGGAGCACAGCTGCCTCTTCTCTCCCAGTGAATGGACCCAGAAGTGGCACCCTGGCCACAATACAGCACCTGCTTCCCCACTTCCCAGCAGCACCCTGGCTGGAGAATGGCAGCCCTTTCCTCCTCCCAGCCCCAATCTGCCCCCCCCCCCCACCTTTCTTCAGTCCACCTGGAACCAGGCATGGCCCTCAGGCAAAAGAGTTTGCACACTCCTGGTCTACATTATCCATTTGAGAATTTGAGCAGTTAGTCCATTGATGAAGGATTTTGCAGGGACGGGGTGGGGAGGCAAAAAACCCTACACCTAAGCATTTTCCCCAGTGTTTTCTCAGCATCACTAGCACTAATGCATCTAATATACATTAAAAGAGACCGTAAAGGGTAAGGGTGTCCTTTCTTCTTGAAAACTCACTTTTTGCAAGCACAGCACACTTTTATCTGTGAAACAGGCCTTCTCTATACTACAAAGATAATCATTTAATTTGGTTTTGATATCCACACTACCCTTCTTGGGTCAGGCATACTTCCACCGACCTAAGATGGGCAGTGTGGGGAGCTGAGAGCCTAGTCTCTCAGGGTGCGTCTACACTTACAAATTAAGTCGAATTAAGTTTGTTTAAATCGACTTAATTTAATCTGCATCTACACTACATTTTCCTTAATTCGACTTAAGCTGCTCCTTAAATCGAATTAAGGAAAAGTTAGTTCAAATTAATAACACCATGTTTTAATTCAAACTAGCACTTAAGTCGACTTTATTAAGTCGACTTAAGCCAGTGTAGACGCGGATTAGCCCTAAATCGACTTTAAGTCGACTTAAAGGGCTTCAGGGCTCCCCCACTGCCCACCCTGCCAGAGTGGCTGGCACAGGCAGAGCCTGGCGTGCCCCCCCCCCACAGGGCAGAGCCCTACCCACCCTGCTCCTATGCCCTACCTGTGTCCCTGTCCTGCTCAGCCCCATTGCACCCAGGTACAATGGGGCAAATTCTGAGCCCTCTGGCACTTGGCAAGGGGTGCCTCCCCCGCTACCGTGGACCAGTCCCAGATCCACCTAGCCCCTACAGGTCAAGCCCCTACAGGTCCAGTGTGGATGATCTAAGTCGATTTGGCAGGGTCCCCTTTAAGTCGACTTAAATTAACAAGTGTAGACATAGCCCCGGGGTCCCGCCGTTCAGGCCTCTCACCCTGCTCCTGGCTGGTTCTAGCAGCCCAGCTTTCTTCTCAGTTTCATAAGCTCTACACCGCTTGTCAAGGTTGGAGTTACATCACTGGGAGAAGAATTTCAGCATACACACCTACAGTATTTTGTCAACAAAAGCTGACTTTTGTTGGCAAAACTCTGTAGCATGGACCAGCTGACAGTATTGTGGATGGTACAAAGCATCAGTGGCAAATGCACTTTGCAAAGGTCTCTCTGAATACTGACATATCCTTGTGCTTTGCACATTATACTGTGTGATGCCAAAGGACCTGTTCTGTTTACCTGGTACATTTGCTGTATTGCATATTGTATTGTGTCAGAATGTGCACACTCCTGTGATCACACAGAAAGTGAAGAGAAGATGAAAAGAGTTGTTTTTCAAGATCTGAATGTAATCGTTAACAGAAGGAAACTTATGTATTTAAAATACAAATTACTATTCACTTCTTACCTACTATAACAGCTCATCATTTAATTATTAATTGTCTTCGTTAATCATTAATTTTGCATTATAAATTATGCTTTTATAGTTTGAAATGGATACAATATCTGATTGATTTGACAAAAATAACCTTATTTAATTGTAGATTTGCATCAATTTGAAACAGTGAGGTTTCAATGTGATTCATCAATCAATAGTGGTGACAGGAGAAGTAGCAACAGATATGAATGACATAAATAAGTTTAGTAAATTACAGCAATTTTCATCTACAAAGATATATCATAATATTGATAAAAATTGCATCAGTCAACTTATTGAAAAGCTTATCAACACCTAGCTCTCCTACTGTAGAGGTTGAATCATATGAGGGCGAAGTGACAACAAATACAAATACAATGTTACCATCAAGGCAATCTTTTGGCACAATTGAACAAGGTGCTGAGTGCCTACGATGGGTAGTACAGACCTTCAATTTCCATTGACCTCAGTGGGAGTTGCGGCTGTTCATCCTTTCATGGGATGAGGACTTTGAGCCAAGAAGTGTCAACCACACTGGTTTGATGCCTGAGTTACTGTGCATTTATTTTCTATGCCGATAGATTAGTTACAGCAGCATTTTGCTTACTTAATCTGGTTTGGTTGGATGCTTCATCCTTCCCACTGGATGTCAACTGTCAAATAGAGTAAACAAGGGTTTTTACAGAGTTTCATCTTTAGACCAATATCCAAAATTTTGGCCACTTATCAAAAATCTCTCTAAAGCTCCTACCCCCGTTGTCTTTCTTGACTCCTCTCCCCAGATCAGAATAGTAGGCCCAAGCTGGTTCCCCTACCTTCATTGTAATTGAGACCCCAAAGAAAATCATCCTTTTCAAGTAAGTTTTGTTCTTCTTTCATTGGCATCTGATTCCATTATCAGAAATTCTACCTTGTTTGTTAGGTTCTCAAACTAGTGCTCTGAGGTTTCTTGCATCATCCCTTCAAGCAACTGTCCTATCTTTCACAGAATGTGCACAGAGGTAGAAATGTTCCCCAAATTGGATTTTGAATGTGATCATTCTTGATATTTAATTTGTGTCCATTTATTCTTTTGTGCAGGGACAGTCCCACTTGTCCATTCTACAAAGTGGAGGGACATTGTTGGCACATGATGGCATATATCACATTGGTGGATGAGCAGGTCAATGAGCCTCCGATGGAGTAACTGGTTTGGTTAAGTTCTGTGATGGTGTTATTTGAGTAGATGTGCGTGTAACCTTCGGGTGGGCTAAAATTAATTCACTTGCCCTTCTCCAGTGCCTCACAGAAATAAACCCAAAATCCCTGTGGAGAAAGCAACTGGAGACCCAGGATCCAGTCTGTATGGGACTCACAGCAATGATTGCTCAGAGTTACCACCCCACATTAAAATACTACTAAAAACAAACATAACAATGCACTTTATTAACTACTAACTAAATAAACCTTATCCTAAGAAAACAAAATACAATTAACCAAGAACAATCCCTACAGAAACCCCCACATGAAAGATACCCAAGAGTCCCAAAGTCCAGCTGGAGTTCTACTTTCAGCTACTGTCTTTGTTCCAGTCAGTGTAGAGGCTTGAGTGGCAAGAAATAGCTGTCATCTTCTTCTTTCTTTGCAGGAATCTTCTGTAGCATTCCATGCAGGCTTTTCCTTCTCCTTTGCAACCAGTCCTCAGTCCCATATGCATGTCTACAAAATCTATTGAAGATGACTCCATTTGAGGGAGAAAACATCTTGTTCACTCCTGGCTCAGTTTCTCTCCTGAAAACTGAGCACATGGCCTCTTCTCAAAGCAGCTCTGGCCTGCAGTCTGCATAGGCTGCTGCTCTCATGTGATCTGACTGACTACACCACATTGCACCAGCAGGGCACCCTGTGGAGCATGCTCAAAAATGCTACCACTCCCTGCTTCTAGAAGTTTCTGGTTGTGGGTAGCTAATCTGCCCAGCAACAACAACCCACCCTCAGTAGGTCTTTTAAAGAGATAGCCCTTTTTTAGGCATATGTGTTACATGTGCAGAGATGGCAATGGGAATTGTTGTAGGGATAGGTGCCTACCTTAATGTTTCTGTTGCATGGTGTATAGTTGCTGGTGAGTACCTGCTACAGATAGGTGGGGGGTTGTCTTTAAGTGAGGAGATGCCTACCTTCCAAGACTTAAGAGAGTGAGGGATTGTTTTGCAGGATAGGCTGTAGATCTTTGATGTGCTGCAGAGATTTCACTTGGGGGCTGTAGGTGATTTGAGTAGACGATTTCTGGCTCTATCAATCTGTTTCTTCACTTCCCCAAGTGAGTACTTTAGATTCAAGAATGATTGATAGAGATCCTGAAGGTGTTTGTTTCTGTGGCTATGTCTACACTAGAAAAGTTAAGTCGACTTAATAAAGTCGACCTTATTAAGTCCACCTACTTATCTAGTGTAGACATAGCCCCTTTTTTACCTTAAGGTTGATTTAGGCACTAATCCCTGTCCACACCGGCTTAAATCGACCTAATAGGGGCGACTTAAGCATTTCCTTAAGTCGACCTAAGCATTTCCTTAAGTCGACTTAATAACACCTGACTTAACGCTTAAGTCAACTTAAGGAAATGCTTAAGTTGACTTAAGGAAAGCCCAGTGTGGATGCAGCGTTGTTAAAGTCGACTTAAGCCTCTTTAAGTCACCTTAATTTATAAGTGTAGATGCACCCTGTCTGTTTGTACAGCAACTGGGTTCTGATCCATCACTGGAGCTCCTAGGTGGTACCACACCATCTCTCTATATAACCACTAGACTGTAACATCCAGTTGTAATTACCTGTAGTGAAACATATACATGTTTGAGATCTGACACCTATGGAAAATATCAATTTTTATTCCAAAGGGGTACTGCAACAGACCGCGCTGCCAACTTTGCCCTCATATCTACACTGAAGACACCATCACAGGGCCTAATCAAGCCATCTACTCCATCAAGGGCTCATTCACCTGCTCATCCACCAATGTGATTTATGCCATCATGTGCCGGAAATGCCCCTCTGCCTTATATATTGGACAGACAGGACAGTCTCTGTGCCAAAGAATAAATGGACACAAATCTGACATCAGAAATTGCAACACTACAAAACCAATAGGGGAACACTTCAATCTCCCTGCTCACTCCCTTGACGACTTGTTAATAGCTGTGTTGAAACAGATGAATAACAAATCACAGCTTCAAAGAGAGACTGCAGAACTCGAACTTATATGCAAATTTGACTCAGTTGTCTTGGGGTTAAATAGGGACTATGGATTTTTCTTGCATTACAACAAGTGATTTGACCTCCCCCACCTCTATGTGCTGTTCCCCAGTGTTTTGAATCCTAACATTTATTTTGATTTGCTGTTACAGCCTGACCTGATGCTATGTCATACACTCCCCTGCATTTAATTTCCTGCCACTCTGTAACTTTCCTAATGCGATAAATAAATCTGTTAGTCTTTAAAAGTGCCACAGGACTCTGTTATCAATTTTTATGTTACCTGACTTTTCTTTCAAGTTTTCACAGAACTGCATCCACACTAAGGGGTTTGTGTGTGCTTTTAAAAAGCAAAACAAAAAAGCCACACAAGAAGAGTCTAAACTTGTATCCAAATTTAGTGCTCAAGTGATCTTATAAAGATTAGATCGATTTCTACTAGGACAATGTACTTCAGAAATTGTGTGTTCTGACTATTTTTTTAGAGTTTATAATGGAAACCTACAACAGATTTTTTTTTAAAAGGAAAACTTGTGGAAATTTCAAAGATTTAGAAAAATTCACTCATTAGGAAAAAACCATCCACTATGCACAAA
Source organism: Pelusios castaneus (assembly GCA_007922175.1). Lineage (NCBI taxonomy): Eukaryota > Metazoa > Chordata > Testudines > Pelomedusidae > Pelusios > Pelusios castaneus. Next base: position 36,225,595 of record ML685769.1, on the reverse strand, counting down.
TATGTTTTGATTCTTTACTTTGATTTATTTCTATGACCACAGTCACTTAACCAGAATATTTTATTGACTGTATGTTAAGTGGATGAGGGTTAGCATTGAGGAATATGTTAGAAATCAAATAGAAAAATTATATAAAATAGAAATAGAAAGTCACATTATTATAACTTTTCTATTCACTGGAAATATCCACCATTCTATAACATTCCAGTCGTATTAGAGTTATTTGTTGTAGTTCAAACTTCTATGTATTTTTCAAGAAAATAGTTAGGGAATCTCAGTGCAAGTCTATAGTTATGCAGGTTTTGGGTAAAAATCATTCTTTTGCTAGAATGAAGTTATTATTCATTTCAGCATATGTGTATTAGAACACTTTCAGACTTAAAAACTCCTTGTCATCTCTTGTAACCTGTGGAGAGGGGCGCCAAAGTCATAGTTCACCTAGAATTTACCAGGCCTGCTTAAGCTCATTGTTAACTCTGGACACATTTAACGAATAACTTCCTGAGTATGGAGAAGACTAGAGGGAGCAGCAGCCTGCACCCTTGAAGACAGGATAGCAGCCCAGTTGGGATTCCATGATTTCTTAAAGATAGATGACTTGCTGGGGCCACAGAGGAGAGGACTAGTGGGGCATATTGCAAACAGAAGAGAGGTTTATCATCCACAGCCTCTGAGGTTATGTCTACACTTGTTAAATTTAAGTCGACTTAACATGTCCACACTCAAAAATTAAGTCGACTTAAAGGGGACCCTGCCAAATCGACTTAGAGCGTCCACACCTAAGTCGACTTCTAGGGGTTAGGTGGACCTGAGACAGGTCCACGGTGGCAGGGGGGGCACCCTTTGCCAAGTGCCAGGGGGCTCAGCATTTGCCCCATTGTACCTGGGTACAATGGGGGCTGAGCTGAACAGGGACACTGGCAGGGCATAGAAGCGGGGTGGGCAGGGCTCTGTCCTGCCCTGTGGGGGGGCAAGCCAGGCTCTGCCTGTGCCAGCCACCCTGGCAGGGAGGGCAGTGGGGGAGCCCTGAAGCCCTTAAAGTTGACTTAGCCAGTGTGGACGCAGAGTAAACTTAATAAAGTCACTTAGCCAGCAAAGTCGACTTAAAACGAGGTTTAATAAAGTTGACTTGAATTTTCCTTAAGTCGACTTAAGGAAAATGTAGTGTGGACGCAGATTAAATTAAATCGACTTACGCAAGCTTAAATTGACTTAATTTGTAAGTGTAGCTGCACCCTGAGGGAATATGTGGTCTGTACAAAATGTTTAATGTGAAATAATTCAAGGAAAACCTTAGACCTTATTTAAAATGGTCTCAAAACCAAATAATGAATTAGCTAGCCATGTCAGTATGCTTCATTGCCTGTGTTCAGTGCAGTATCTATTAGCTGTAACAGAGTTCCAGGCATGACTTATTGCCAGGTAAGCAAAGTTGAAGCAACTTTAGAGGGAAGGGTTGTGGAGTTGAGCAGAGGAGACCCATATTAAACACAAAAATCCTTAATGTTTAAGAGTTTCTTGAGGTTAACTAACCATCAGATTAAGGAAAATGTATCTCTATGAAACATGTACAAGTTCCCATTTTTAAAAATTTCAGAACTTTTCCTTTCAGAATCACCAAGCTTCTGAACCCAATAGCTCAGTTAGTTATCCAAGGAACAGTTACAGATTCAGTTTTTGAAGTGTGAACCTACTGGTTTCCCTTTGAATTTGGTCCATTAGGAACCATTTGCCTTTGTTGGAAGACCTGATCCATAGGGATCTTGTTGTGAGGCATAGCTCATTCTGAGATAATGTAAATGTATATTAGTTAAAAAAAATGAAGGGAATGAGAGAAGCCTTCAGAATCTGAGGAAGGAGGATGGAGGAGTGGGGGAGAATATAGTGAATTAGGAAGCATCTGGATCAAGAAAAAAAATCCATAAAGGGTGAGAAAGAGCAGCAAGTTCAGTAAGTAGATTAGTTAGATATTCATTCTAGAACACTTAGCAGCAGCAACTCTACCTAAGTAACTTTTCTGAATCAACATTTTTGTTCTTGATTCCATGACTTTACTTTGTTTAAAACCTTATGCAAGCCCTTTGACATTAACTTTTATTCCACTTAAAATTTAGTCTCATTATTATAGCTTATCAATTTTACTGACTAGTGCTCCTTCTTGTGTATGTTTATATTTAACACTTTAGAAAATTGGATGAAATAAGAGTAGGAAACAAAAAGGGAGAACAATGAAAATAGCTGAGTTTGCCTTCCTATTCAAAAGGAAGAGCCCAGTAAATGATGATGTTCTTCCAAATCAAATTATGGTAATAACCAGAAGCACTTACCAGTGTGGTTTTGTATATGCATGTAGGAAAAGACAGTCCCAATTTTTAATATAGCTAAGGTAGAAGAACAGAGGGTAGGAGGGAAAACAGAAGCATAGAGGTGAAGTGACTGGTCTACCATTGACCAGTAGATCAGTGGCAGAAAGGTGACATTCCATTCCCATATTCCCACTAAAAATGCTCTATCACTAGACCACCCTGTCATCTAGAAAGTTTGCAATATTCTTAGGAAACAGATGACATTGTGTCCCTCTAGTTCCCAATAAATCATTGCCCACCCAGCTAGGTAGAAATGCAGAGTGAAAATGATTGTGGAATTAATAGGGGAATATTGATTCTGAAACAAGAACTGAACTTGTTATGAAGAGTTTGGAAATAAGTAGGACTGGAACAGAGAAGAGGCCTTATTTTTAGTTCTTGCTGTCTGAATTTCTTATGCAGATTTTAAAAATCTCTATATTATAACAAACAAAAAAGCAACTTTGCAAAACAAAATGTTAAAGATTTATGTCAGATTCACATGACAGAATTACTTCATTGTCATATGTGGCTGTTATCTATTATTCTGTTTATTCATTCCAGGGAACTTGTTAAACATCATTGATTCTTTCAAGCTAATAAATTGTGTGGAGACTGGTGGGTTGGGGGGTCAAAGAAGGGTCCAGCCTTCTGAAATTGGGGTAACTATTGCATTGAAATGTTTTCATTTTGAATAAAGTAAGAATATATTAAGAGGGATGAGTTGTGACAGAAAATATGCCTTGGTATAAATATGAGGTGTCAGCTGCAATGTTTTACTTTAGACTACTTTTGTTCACAGAAAATAAAATAAGTCTGAACATGAAAAAATCCCCTCCCAGTGGATAGAGGCATTTCATACAAATACTTTAAATTACAGGGTAGTTACAAGTTTCTATACTGCATGTAACAAACATCTTTAATCACTACATATTTCTATATCAGAGTCTTCATTTCAGACTAAGGATTTGCTGTGCACCATTTTGACATCTTTCTCAGATAATTTCCAAGACAGAGTGTATAGATAGAAATGTTCAACTCTTCTTGTATACTAAAGAACAGTTAGAAAAATGGTCCTGGCCATTTCACTAACAACATACTCTCTTTCTATATCTGTGCTGTTTTGTGAGATGATTAAGATTCTATGGCCAATGAATATTGTGGCCAAGTCTCAATATAACACATTTTGCTTTGACGAAAATGCATCAGCTTTCTGATTTCAATTGGACAATTTAACCATTGTGTGAGTATTTAAACCATGTCACATTATATAACTATTTAATTAGCCACCTCAAGAGAGCAGCCAAGCAGCATGGATTGAGCACTCGCCTCAGAACGAGGAATTCCTGACCTTTAAAATTAACTGACACTGACTCCCTCTGTGTCTTTGCATAACTCATTGAACTTCACTGCCTCCATTTCTCTATCTCTAAAAATGTGAACAACAGTACTGGTCTACCTATCGCCCCCCCAACCCTCCCAGAAGCTTAGCATTAGATAGAAGCATTACTACTGGTAAGCTAGGTTTTTTTACCTTGCACATCTAATTGTCTTCTCTGAGATCCACACAAATGGAGTCATGTTAGGTGGTCACATTTACTTCCTTTCTAGGTGCACACAACTCATAAGAGAAGATTAATAGAACTGTAGGCCTCACTGGAGTCATTTCCTAGGAATGGAGAATAAGAGTCACTGTTGGGATGCAGGCTCTCTGAAGCTGCCCCTGACTTCCCACAGATCAACACTGGGGGAGGCTTCTCCATGGTGTGTACACTGATCTCTGACAGGATGATATGGGGAAATCTCAATGAGAAAATCCACATGGAGATTCCCTCTTGCAGCTTTTAATGAAAAAAAGTGACAGTCTGGGTCTCTGTGTATTTGACAATTTATCTAATTGTTGCCTGACTCTCCTTGTATATTCTCCTAATTTCTAATATTTACAAAATAGGCTGGTGACCTTTAAAAATATATGAATAAAGCCCAAAAGCAAGGATTCTGTGTACTTGAAGTTTATTTACAGCATCATATTATCCAATACAAGAGGGAAGACAAAGCCTAGCCTAATGAATCCACCTATGGGTTTATACCCAGTAATTAAATCTAATCTAAATTATCATTCACATAAAAGAAAAAGGATGTACATAACAATTGGATTACCTGAATTCTGCCACGTTTAGACACATCTTGGATATATTGGATGTGCTGGAAGTGGGTCTTGCTTTCTGTTGTTTTTGTTTGTTTTTTTAAACTAATGCTGCAGGTCAGAGCAGTAAGAAAAGGCAAGTTATTCTGTAACTGATTGTGCAGTTCTATGGGAACTATGGGAGTACTTTCAATTAAATCCAGACTGTATTTAGAATTGTGATTTGTTTATCATGTGTGGAGTTTTTCTAGGAAAAGAAAGCATGGAGAAGCTTGTGGAAATATGCACTCTGAGAATCCTGTTTTCTATCCAGGACAAGGTTGGAAATCCCAGCAGGTGGCTGCCTGTTACAAATAAATATACCTTTTAAAATGTGCAGTTACTGAATTTTCTTTGGCAGCAATTTATAACCAACAAATTTCTGGTTTTAAAGAGAGCCTCTCAACCTCATTTAGAATTAAACTTTATTTTTTTATATTTCAGGTTCTTATCTATAAACCTATTTTTACTTTTCCTTTCCTTTTATTTTATTAAACTTAGCTTGTCATACTTATGACAATACTGTCCCATGGCATCGTTCTAGGGGCTAATCTCTTAGCCACATGAAATAAGTTCTTTATTAGAGCTGTGTCCTGCTTCTCAGTTCTAGCATTCCATCATAATGTTGCATTGACCCTCATTTTGTTCTACCAGTGATCCCAGTCTCTCATACTTGTATGCTGTCACCATAAGTACCTGTATGCTTTTCCCGTATTTCCCCTTACAAATGAGGAGATTCCTTGTAAAAAAAATCTGTAAAGTCACTACCTTATCCTTCCTCAAATTCCTCTCGGATTACCTTGATGCCTGCTAGCAGTGGCTAAATCAGTGGTGAAAAGACTACTCTTTATAAAGAAAAGGGCATATTCATTTTACCGTAATCTCATCCTTCCATCCCTCAGCCCATGCTTTCCTTTTTCCTCCTCCTGTTGCACCTTGCCAAAAATCTAAACAGAGTTCTCAAGAAAAAAGCGCTGAGTCACATAGTCGGTGGGGCGGGGAGCCAGCAGTCCTGCCGAAAGTCTTTGCATTAGTACATAGTAGGGCCTTTATCCATGACTGGGAATACTAGATACAATTGTAATACAAATAAGCAGGTATTAGACCATTGTTTCCTGGTGCTCCCCCGTTCCATCTGCCTGTCTCTGTTCTGGAAGACAAACTATAAGCTTCTAGGGGCAGACACCATCTCTTAATTGTGTTTATTGGGCCTGGCACTGTGGAGCTGTGATCTAAGTCTCTAGTGCTATTGCAGCACAAACACCAGTCAGCAGAACCAACAATAACAAAATGCTAAAAGTCAAAGGTTTCTTCCCCCCCTTTTACATTTCAAACATTACCTTAGGGGAGGAGCTTACATTCACACATATGCAGAGTAGATGAGTTGTTCAACAAGTGTGGAGAGAGCAGGAGAGACTGCCACATAGAAAGAGAAGTTGCAAATACCAGAAGTTCTGAAGGAAGCTGCTGATAGGAAAAATAGCACCGAGTTTGCACTTGTCCCAACACTCTCCCGTGGTGATAGAGTAAGTGATAAATCCCTCCTGCTGTGAAGATGAGGGTGGGGAGAAGGGATTTTCCAAAGCCCTTAGCATTGGTTTAGTTCTACTATCACTGAATGGCTATGTCTACACTAGCAAGTTAGTTCGAATTAAGGAAGCTTAATTCAAACTAACTAAAGCCATGGCTACACTAGGCTTTAATTAGTTCGAATTAAGGGCTTCCTCAATTCGAACTAATAAATTCAAATATCCTATTCGAACTAAGGGTTAATTTGAACTAACTAGTTCAAATTAACCAATGTGGCCATGTTAGTTCAAACTAATTGCTTAGTGTGAACTAACTGGCCCATTGAAATAATGTAAATCGCTAATTCGAACTAAGCAAGTGCCATTCATGGCACTTGCTTAGTTTGAACTATTTTTTTCTAGTTTGAATTAAGTTAATTCGAACTAACTAAAATTAGTTCAAATTAGTTAGTTCAAATTAACTAATTTGAAGTAATTTTAGTAAGTGTAGACATAGCCAATGATTCCTTATATAGGTAAGGGCAGGAAGGACTGCTTCAAAAGGTGAAAAAAATGTAAAACTAGTAACAATCCTACAGAATTTAATTAGCACACTTGCAAGCCATCTTCATTAAATATGTCTCCTGATAATAATCATACAGCTGGATTGTGGCTGGTACTTTTGTAGAAGTATCAAACAAATCTTTTAAGGAGTGAAAAGGAAAAGAGCTCATGGGATCACAGAGCAGTACAGAAGTCTAGTCGCTCCATGGAAATCACAGACATTGAAAGATGGTTTTATTACTACAGTGGATCTGTGATTAAACAATCTTATTTTATTATGCAATCCATTTAGATGGAATTGTGGGATTTGTTACGAAAAGACCGTGGTTTATAGAAAACTGTATTAAAATTGCCAGATGATCTAAGACTATGTCTATACTGACGGTGTTTGACTGAGCAGCGCGTTAAGACGCGCTCAGTTGAACCCAAAACTAGAGCTGTAACTCCAGCTCCATAAATGGAATAGCACTATGCCAACTGGACACCATTTCCAGTTGGCTTAATGCTATGTGTATGGTGTAGTTAGGAAGTCGGCAGGAGATACATGAGGTAATTTGTGTACCTTGCGTATATCCTGTCGATTGCCGCCAAAAAGCGTGGCAAATGTAGACCAGGGCTAAGGGTCAGGGCAGAGGCATCATTGCCATCGGGCTGGCAGGGCATCGGCCCCGGGTAGAATAGCCTGAGCCCTGAATCTATTTTCCCCAGCAGGCACATGTGCAGACAGCCAGTTTGCAGGGGAGGCGGAGCTAAGCTGGGAACTGAGCCAGCTGCAGCATGTAGCTCAGTCAGGTAGCAGGGAGAGAAGAGGGAACTTTAAATCCACTCTCCCCTGCTGCACCGGCTCAGCTACGCAGCACTGCAGCTGACTCCCCTCCATCCTGCTTTATTTAGGACCAGCTTCTTCTACATAGCACCAGTAAGTACTGTGTGTGGGGGGAGGGGGGAACCTGAAGGTGGGGGTTGTGTTGGGAATGGGATCAATCCCCAGGTCAGTCCAGTGGGTCTGGGGATCATCCCCTGCCCCATGGGTAGGTGATTTGGTGACCAGCCAGAACAGCAGCAAGTTGTAGGTTGGGGATCATCCCCCTCCTTCTCCAGGGTGGCAAGTGGGGACTGGTCACTTTCCCCCCACCTGTACAGTGAGGTCAGTTGAGGGGTGGGTGGCCTGGGGATCATCCCCCAGCCAGGAATGCCAATGATGGCCCTATTTATGAATTCTGCAGACCATATGGTGTGCCTAAAATTTATTCTGTGCTTTGAAATGTTTTCGTGTTTGTTTGTTGTTAATTAAGCAGGGGGTGGAGGGTGACTGGAGGAAATGGAGTTGTGTTTTTAAACTACTTTCTTGTGTTTGAGTTCCCCCTTCCCATCCCAGGGTGTGAGTATGTAACAATTTAGGGTTGCCCTCTCTCCCACAGGTACTGGAAGGTGATTTTGGCCCCTGGTGCAGGACCTGTCCCCCCACCTCTGCCCCCCTCACCCCCTGCCCAGTAATTAACCTTATCCCCTCAGTTCTGTCCCTAACCAAACCCCTTTAGTTCAGGGATCAGTTCAGTGTCCCAACCTCCATCAGCTGTCCCTCACCCTGAAGCCATAGTACAGCTTCCCCATCCTCAACTTTGATCCTCTTAGGGATCTTCACCCTCCCCAAGTCTGAGGGGAGATGGGTTTCAAATGGAGTCCCCTCTCTCTCACTTCCCAGGCTGGCAGGGGAGCAAACACCAGGGTCTGGGGAAAAAATCCTAAGATTTGAGATTTCTATTGGAAGATCATGAGTGATCTTATTTTTACCTGTTAGAAATCATGTTATTTTATGTGCTTCAGTTTTGGCCTGTGTTGAAAAAGCCACAGTAGACTAATGCTTATTATTTATGCAGGTTTAAAGGAAAAGTTTTGTTGGTGACCCTGGCTGCATTTGGGGGTGCACACTGGGTAACTCGAGGGGGTGGAAGGCCATGAGTGCCGATGAAGGCCCTTGCTCCAGACTCAGCGGCAGCCAGGAGACAATAGCACCATATAAGGAGGTCCCCCGGTTCCAGGAAACATAAGCAGATAACATAACATACCCTTGAAAGCTTGCTTCTAACCCAGAGAAAGAGGAGGAGGGTGGGATATTTTCACACACAGCAAAAAAAAAGTACTAAAGTAAGCAATATAAGAGTCACTGCAACAGGGGTGGGGTGCGCATGATTTGAGACGTGCCTGTCTCCGTGTGCCTGCTTGAGATCTCAAATAAACCTTAGTGTGCTTCTCCGTCCTGGTGTGGTTATTAGTGCTGTGCACTCCGGGCAACAAACCTAAACGAACTGTTGCTAGCTCCAGCCCGTATTCGGGAGTCCCACCTGCAACAGTTTTGGCGAGCCAGCCTGGAGACTGGGACTTTAGGGGTTTCAAACAGCCTTGCCTGGACACCACCGAGAGCCAGGGCAGCCGCCCTTGACGCCCACGTGCACACTGGCACTTTGCCGGAGGGCCTCATTGCGTGAGACTGTCCAGCCCGGTGGGCACTTCGGTGCAATGCACCCTTGGTAAGCGGAGAATCACTGGCAGAGGGTCGGGAGACAGTGTGGAACCGGTCCGGTCTACAGATAGGACTAGTCCGTTTGGTGGTAAGTCTATTTCCCTGGAGACGCCTAGGGGTAGTCCCGGGTAGGTATGGGGCAAGGACAAGGAAAGGGCCCGGGGTATTGTACTCCCAAGGAATGCATTCTGTTAAACTGGAAAGGTTTGGGGTCAGACCCCATGACTAAAAAACAATTAAAGGTTTTGTTCTGTTAATTGGCCACAGTACCAGCTAGGGGACCAGGAGCAATGGCTTCAAGGGGGCTTCCTTAATTATAACACCATTCTCCAACTTCTTTTGTTTTGCCAGCGCACCGGGAAGTGGAATATGTATGTCCAGCTGTTTATGGCTCTACAGGACCGAAAAGAGCTATTGCGGAAATATAGTCTGGTTGCAACTGGGTCGGAGGCGTCTTCGAGCAGACCATCCCCTCCCACGGCTGTAATGGTGGAACTGGCGCCCCCTTCGGCCCCGATACCCCCTCCAGTTAGGGATGAGGGCCCCAGAGATCAGGGAGTGGGAGGGGGTCCCCCTGGGCATGTACCCACTTATAACTGAGACTATCTCTCGTCAAGGGGGTGACAATCGCCCGGCTACTACCATGCAGGTCTACACTCATGTCCCCTTTAACCCAGTGGACTTGGCTGCCTTCAAGGCACAAGCCGGTGACTTTTTAACAAACCCCAGCCGCTTTATGTCCGTGTTTGAAGGGTGTCTGGCAAGTCACAAGCCAGACTGGGACGACTGTAATATCCTCTTGAGAACCCTACTGTCCGAAGTCGAGAGGCAACAGGTAATTGCTAAGGCTAGGGAAGAGGAACAGCGGAGGCACGAGGCAAACCCAAATGATGCCCCGACAGCCCCAAATCAAGTCCCCTTTGCAGATCCAAGGTGGGACCCTGTAATTTTAGAGACTGCCAATCGGGCCTACTCTCTCCGAGAAGACGAGAAGGACAAATGGCAGGTAAAAGTGATGGTAGCCGCAGTTATGGCTAGCGACCCCAGAAGAGCACAGGAAGGAAGACCACCCAGAGGGCGAGGACGAGGTAGGCCGGGGCCTATGGAGTGGTGGTTGGGGCGAAACCAGTGTGCCAGATGCCGGAGGGAGGGGAACTGGAAGAACGAGTGCCCGGACTGGGAGGTGACCCCCATGATGGAGGTGGCAAGTCCTGAGTAGGGAGGTTGGGGAGGACGGCAGGGCCCACCCCCTGAACCCCATGCAAAGATGAGGGTGGACAACTCAGAAATAAGTTTTCTAGTGGACTCGGGGGCAGCTCGGACGGCGGTCAACCAACCGTTAGACCTGCCCGTTGAAGACTCCTTAACTGTAATTGGGGCAACCAGGAAGGTGGTGAGATGCCCTGTCTATATCCCCACAGAATGTACTTTGGGAGACAAACATATTTCCCACTGCATAGTTTACCTCCCCGACTGCCCCACCCCTCTGCTGGGAAGGGACCTCCTCTGTAAGCTGGGAGCCACTCTGCATTTTACACAGAACGAAATCACTCTCAACCTACCCCCAGAGCACGCCTGGCTAATGGTAGTGAAACCTCAGGAAAAAGCCCAAGAAGCTCAGGATTGGGCACACTGCGAGGATCAAGTTTATCCCTTAGTGGGGGCCACAGAGGCTCCGGGGAAAGCCTCTCACATTACTCCGGTTACAATCCAGCTCCTCCCAGGGAAAACCCCAGTGAGAATCCGCCAGTATCCCATACGGCAAGAAGCGTGGGAGGGGCTGCAGAATACCATTGAAACATTCCTAAGGTGTGGGGTCCTCCGGGAGTGTCAGTCGGCTTGGAACACTCCTATTCTGCCAGTTAAGAAACCGGATGGCACCTACCGCTTGGTGCAGGATCTTAAGGCTGTGAACGAGTGGGTGAAGCCCCTGCATCTCTGGTGCCAAATTCCTACACACTACTTGCTTCTATAGGGGAACAATCTATGTACTTTACTGTTCTCGATTTAAAAGATGCCTTCTTTACCATCCTGGTGGAATGACAGTCCCAGGAACTCTTTGCCTTTGAGTGGGAGGACAGAAAGCAGGTAAAGAAACAAATGTGCTGGACTGTTTTAGCTCAAGGATTCAAAACTCCCCCACCATTTTCAGCCAGGCACTTGCTGGGGACTTACAAGAGTGGGACAACCAGGTGGGAGTACTCCTGTTGCAATACGTAGATGATCTCCTCCTGGCAGCTCAGGGACTGGAAGAATGCCTGAAAGCAACGGTAAGCCTGCTAAACTTTCTCGGGCTCAGGGGCTACCATGTGTCATGAAAGAAAGCTCAGATCGCCCTTACTGAGGTCCAGTACCTGGGGTTCCATATTCAGCAAGGGCAGAGGCGACTTTCCAATGAAAGAAAGGAGGCAGTCTGCCAAGTCCCCACCCCGACCAATTGAAAGCAGCTGCGGGCATTCCTTGGCATGGCAGGGTTTTGCCGCATCTGGATCCCCGAGTTTGGACTTATAGCAAAGCCCCTTTATGAATGCCTCCAGGGTATGGACCAGGAGCCATTCCACTGGCCCCCTGAGGCGGAAGCCGCCTTCAAGGCTCTGAAGCAAAAGCTGCTGGAAGCCCCAGTGCTTGGTCTCCCGGACTTGTCCAAGCCCTTTCAGCTTTTCGTTCACGAGCGAAGGGGGTTGGCCCTCGGGGTTCTCACCCAATATTTGGGAACCTGGTGACGCCTGGTGGCGTATTTCTCTAAGCAGCTGGATCAGGTGGCTATGGGATGGCCGGGATGCCTGTGGGCAGTAGCCGCTACAGCCTTGATTATTGAGGAGGCTGAGAAATTAACCCTTGGGGGTAGCACAACAGTTTATACTCCCCATATGATCCAGGCCCTCCTACATAGCAAGGGGGGCCTGTGGCTAACTCAGGATCGATTAGCCCGATATCAGGCGAAGCTCATTGAAAACCCGGAGGTGCAACCGCGGACCTGCTCAACTCTTAATCCGGCCACCCTCCTTCCTGACTCTGAGGGTATAGAACATAATTG
>ML685769.1:36187490-36213032 GCA_007922175.1 Pelusios castaneus | reverse complement strand
GCATGGTGGGACAGGTGCCCACCATGCACTGCTCTTCTTTTGCAAAGGAGCATTCACACGGTGAATGCTCCTTTGCGAAAGAAACAGCACATGTGTACACAAGAAAGCGCTATATTTATAGCGCTTTCCTTGTCCCGCAATAACTTATTGCGGGACAAGTGTTCTTGTGTGTACATAGCCTCAACCTTGGTATAAGAGGCTGTAACACCCATGATTTTAATGACACTTCTTGGACCAGATTTTTAAAGGTAGGGCCCCAGAAAAAAGCTCTTTCACACTTCCAAGTGTCTTGTTATCAAACTTTCCATCCCCTCCCTTTTTCCAGATGTGACTCTCTGAGATTCTTTGTTCCCTTCTCCTTGTTAGGTGATTATCTTTTGTCATGTATCCAATCTCATCAGCTTTCATGCTGTGAGAGAGAGACTCCACCCAGAGCCAAATACCTGGGATGTTTCAGATCTATTGATCTATACACACATACATGTGATGCTGCGGGAAACATGATACCATCATAATGCAGAGTATGTTTATGACCATTCAGAAAGGAACCTTGCTTGCATGGCACATTTTGCATCAAACCCCACAATTACATGGCAGGAGTGAAAGCAAAGTTATACAGATCATACCCCACTATGCAACGTATGACAGAGTGGGCTGGGGATCACTGCCCTTCTGCGCTCTCCTCTGGCCCAGGTGGCAAGTGTGAGGTGGCGTTCCCCCCCATCCAGCCAGGGACCCCCTCTGGGCCTGGGTCCATCAGTCCAGCTGGGCATCACCCCCCCTCCCCCTGCAATGAGGTCAGTTGGGGGATGAATGGCCCAGGGATCATCCCCCAGCTGGGTGGGCCAATGCTGGCCTTATTTATGAAGATGAAATCGGCAGACCAGCACCTAAAGTTTATTCTGTGCTTTGAAATTTGGTTTTCTTGTTTGTTTGTAATTAAGCAGGGGATGGAGGGTGACTGTAGGAAATGGAGCTGATGTTTGAGTTCCCCCTGCCCATTCTAGGGTGTGAGTATGAGACAATTTAGGGTTGCCCTCTCTCCCACAGGTACTGGAAAAGGTGATTTTGGCCCCTGGTGCAGGATCTGTCCCCCCACCTCTGACCCCTCATCTAGTGTCCAGTAATAAACCCTGTCCCCTCACTTCTGTCCCCATTACTGTCAGCGCAGTAATGCTGCATTTTTAGTTTGGATTCTGCCTTTTCTATAAGAGCAGGCTTACTCGGATTTGGCTGTTGTCCTTTCTGCTTTGTCTCCCCAGGAGAGGGATTGGGAGCTTGGCAGGAGCTGTGGGGTGAGAGTAGGGAACAGTGCAGCAGCCTTCTCTGCCTTTTCTTCAGTTCACTCTGTTGTCTTCTCTTTGGCTACTTGCAGGGGAGGCAGAAGACTGGCAGCCTGGGTCTGCTAGTTTGGTGTGACACTGCTCATGGCACCCCGCTGGAAGCCCCAGGCAGTCTACCTGCTTGCCTTGTGAATTCCCCAACTTCCTCCACCTGGTTTGTATACACCTGAAAGCTGGGACCTGGCCAGAGCCTTTTTCAATTTCCTGCTTTGCGGCATGCTCAGCCATGTGGCCCAGTGCTGGAACAGCATGGGAAAATGCAGCTGCTGTGCTGCCTTTCCTCGTGCCCACCATCCAGCTGCACTGCTCCCCTGCCACCCTTCCCCTTCTCCCCACTCTCCTGCTCTACCACCCTCCTTCCCAGTCCTGTTTGCCGATATCCCTGGCTCCTGATATTCAGTCACGGGAATCTGGAGAGGAAGGGGAATGTTGTGCCTCGTCAGACAGGGAGACACATTTTATGTGTCCTTCTGACATGGTCTGACTTCTTAAGAAAGATTGCTTCTGTTATAGTTCTTAATACAGATGAGTATGAAGGAGTTGTATTGCAACCCAGCATGGAGAGGAGTGTGGGGTGTGGGTTTGTTTCTGAGTGTGTGTGTGGTTATGAACAGGGGGCGGGGCCTAGTGGCTTGGCCAGGGGGTGGGGCCTAGTTGTGGGTGGGATCGGGCCTAGCTGGGGTTGGGGGGGGGGGGGTAGCAGGGAGTGGGCTGGGGGGCCACAGCCCTGGATCTTTTTGCTATCCAGCAACGCCCCTGGCTCAGGGGTCTTCTTGGTTCTGCTGGCAGGCAAGAGGAATCTGTAGGAATATGTGAGCAATAGTCAGACATCACAAAATAAGATGGGATAAATTCTGCCTTACCTTCATTGTTTGGCTTTCCCATCTCCATTTCAGAAATTTGGAAACATAAGGACCATGGCTCTCTGGTGAAGTGTTGAGCCTCTCAACTCAAGTAGTTTTCTGACCTCAAGACTGGATTGTTAGCTACTCTGATGCTTAGTTCACCATTTATGTTTCAGCACAGAGCATTCATTAGTAACAACACTGCCTGGAACTCTATTCTTATCTCCTAGTGTGCAAGTAATACTTTGCTTATTGTTAGTTTAAAAAAAGTTTTAAAATTTATTTCATTGGCTTCCCTTTAATGAGTAATTTTGATTCATTTAATTTGAATTAACTATGGGCCCCTTAAATGTTTAGAAGTCTTATTTTTACGAGCACTTGAGAAACATAGGAAATGATACACTGACTTTCGGTTTTTCATCTGGGGGGAGGGGAGAAGGAGACAAGTGATCCTGGTTATAGCAAATGGGACGTTTTAATGTGAAAGAAAACAAGATTAGGTTACAGTAATTTAAAAAATACTAGAATTTACTTTAAGCAGAGATAGAAATCATGTTAATATGGGAAAGGATGCCCACCCAACTTACAGCACCATCATTATAAAAACATTCATCATTACCTATTGTTACATAGCCCAAATTCAGCAAAACACTTAAACATATGCTCAACTTTAACCATGCAGTTTGGGACTAATTCTATACAACAAAATACATGAGTATGTTCTTAGAGATAGGCACTTGGATATGTTCTTGCTTAAGTCATGGGGACTAGGCACGTGCTTAAGTGTTTTGGTTAATAAGGGCCCATGCTACTATTTCAAATGATATAGGTATAAATATTTGAGATATTATGTGATATTCCAACCCTATTATTCTATGATTCTATGGTTGTCGGTTGCACATTAGTTCTGGCCGCCCCTCTCGGGCCCTTGACTAACTACACAATAGGAAACCTTTGGTCCCTTTAACTCAGGGCTAGCTGTTGGAGGACTCTTCCTAGACTTGCAAGACCTGCAGAGAGTGTGGGGGCAGGGGCATGAGTCATACCTACAGCTTAGGGCTCTGCCCAGACATGTAGACCTGCAGTAAGGTAAGGGCATGAGTCATCAAGGTCTGCTGACCTGAGCTCCCTGCCTTACCTGTAATCACCGCCCTGTGCAGCAAAAAGTAGCCAATTGCTGCTATAGGCAGTAAGCAAAACTGTTTAAAAATGGGCATTTTGGGCAGGCCAGGCAGGACGGTTCCTGACATCGCTGCCTGGCCTGATCACCCAGATGCTGATCTCCTCCGCTCACAAGTCCTCCTGAGCGTACCATGTGTAATAGAGGCCCGAGAAACGAGTCTCTCTCTGCTCCTTTGCTATGCTGCTGCTTCTGTTGCTGGTGGAACTGGTATGAGTCTGCCCTGTAAACTTTCCCTAAAAGAAAAAAAAAAAAAAACAAACTTTGGCTCCTTTTTGGCTGCTGTTTCGCCACTGCCTCCTCTGAGCCAAGCAAGCCCATGCTCCTTAAGAGTAGGCTTGCCTTCTGCCATCTGGCTGCTTAAACTAGCGCTGTTCTCTAAGTTTAAGAAATTGTCCGCTTTAATTTGTAAGTTTGAGATTGTCTGTTTTAGTTTTGTGCTGTTCTAACTTGTAGTTTTAAGATTGCATGCCTTTAACTGGTAGAGTTAAAGTTGTGTTGGGTCCTACTGTATTAAGTGTGCCCCGACTCATTTTTTGCTTCCCCTCTGCTCTCTGGACTCCCCATGTGTGCCCTGACTCCCTACTTCCCCACTTGTCTCCATTTCTTCTGTGTTGCTACCAGGTGCTCAAGCGCTGCTGCTCCTGCTCTCCCGCTTGCTTCTATTCTTTACTGTCACTGACATACACTGAGTTTTGCATTTTACCCCTTTCACTTATACTGTGTTAAGACATCTTTCTTAGCCACTGTGAGTGGGTTTGCTGCATTTTGCATAGTGCCTTTTGTTTCTGTATAGTGCTAAGATATCTTTCTAAGTCACCGTGAGTAAGTTTTATGTTTTACATTGCACCCTTCCCCTTTGTACAGTGTTAAGACATCCTCTTTAGGTTACTGTGATGGAGTTTGCTGAGTTATCCTGTACCCTCCCCCTATGCAAAGTGCCTGAAGTAAACTGTTCACTCACTGTGATTTAGTTTACCACTATCAGTTAAGCTAGTTTAAAGACCCCTACTGATTCTCCCAACTTATAAATAAAATCAAGTCTGTTTAAAACTCCATTGTGAAAAACTGACACACAATATACACATATTTCATTACTAATTTTTGTATTGATTTGCATATTTTAATAAAGATTAATTTGTACCCCACTGGTGTGGTAATTGCCCCCCAAGATCCTCAAAGTATCGAACCTGCTGGCAGGGTCAATGGTAACAGCCATTCAAATTTGAACTTAATATCTTTGTTTAATGAGAAAGATTTGCCGTTTGTTCTTTTACACAGTTCCTTCCTTCTTCTCACACCTTCTGTCTCCCTAAAGAGTTGTGAATTTTTGCTGAAATTGCTATTTATACATTGAAAATATGGGAAAAATGAATATGTCCACTTCTTACCATGAAGCCAGTTTTGCTCAAAACTTGACTCCACTTATAAAACACTCTTTGTTAAAACACTTAGAGATTAGCAATTCTATAAGAATAGGCTTATTTTAAACCCCAAATTTAAAAGTTATAATTTGGAGAAAAGTTGCTTCTTTTTAAAAAAAAAAAAAAATGGTGTTTACTTGATAATACCTCATCCTAGTCTCGGTTTCTATAGAGTTAACTCGTTTCACAAGCACAACAACACTAGCTTAGTTAGGAAGGGCAAGGTAAATCTTTGTGTTACAAGCAACATGTACTTTTCATCTCGCATAACTGATGATTAACTAATGCTATGAAGGACCATTGCTAGTCTGTGAAAGTTAACCTGACATTTCTGTGCAGTATCACTCTATCCTGAGAGAGAGGAGATGAAAATTAAATTGAAGACAAAGCATGATGTTTAAAGATGCAGTAGATGGTGTCTCTCTGAAAGAGCCTAATCCAGATCCATCATGTTAGGAAGCAAAAGTACCCACAATCAGGCAGCTGCACCAAAAGGGCATGCCCCAGCTATGAATCTAGTGTTTTCAATCTGGCTTGTTAGCCAGATACTTAGAGGCACAGTATAACTCATAGTTAGACAGGAAGATTATTGGTTACAACACTGAATTCTTCTTACCACATGCTTGCTCCTCGCATATTATCCCTGCTAATTGCAGGGGGAAAACATTTCCAGAAGAAAATTGGATTCAGAGAGAAATATTTCAGCTGGAAGTTTCTACAGCAGTGGTGAAACCGTCAACTGCATGTTCTTTAGTACCCTTGTTATTAGTGGTATTACTGTTATATTAATTTAATTGTTTCCCCTCACTAAGTATTTGTAGTACATGGAATCATGCATTACATGCAGAGAAATTGACACTTTCCTTCTATTAAAGAAGCTACATAATTTAGATTTAACTGATGACTGTTCAGGGGATTACTACTTGTGTGCTTCCAAAACTCTGGTGAACGCTGATAACAGATGTGCCTTGGAGTGTGATCTAAAGGTAATAAGGAGTTACTGCCACTGTCCTTGGACCCGCCGTTCTCCTTGCCCCCTCAAGTATCATTTTGGGGGATCTTTAGCGTAGGAAGCATTTTGTGCTAATTTTGCTGTTGCACAAGGCAAGCTTGTCCCCAAGATAGCTGGATACTAGCCAATTTAAGCCCTTAAAAATTGGGATTAGGAATTGGAAGACAAAGGTGTTGGGGGAGGGGGAAGGGGGTTAAGATTGCTTCAGTGATACAAAGACACAAAACATCTTGGTTTTTTGCTTCTTGCCTCCACTAAAAATTATATATTTGGGATCAAATTTACAAAGAAATAAGTGTGACAGGCTGCTTCCCAAATCCAGTCTGGTGTGCTGCTATGGCCACTTGAACCCCACTCCTGAACCCCCATTCACCCCGCTCTGCTGGGTGACCACTCACTCCTGAGTCAGTTCACACCAGCCACCAGCGTATAATTGGTCCCAGGCCGTGGGTGTAAATCCACTAGCCACACAGGCGTTGGTCCCCAAGCGAGCACACCCAGTCCCAGACACTACACTGGGAGCCGCTGACCTACAGGGATTGGGACCCACTCCCAATCACCTTAGTCTCAAGTCCATCCACTTAAAGAAGTGGATTGTGTCCAGCCTTCCACATCCACACCCTCTAAGAACCACACAGCTTTAGGTAAAACAACTACTAGTTTATTGATCAGAGTCCAATTTCAAATGAGAACATGGCCAATCAAGGCAGAACCATACTATAAATGAGTCAGGAGTGACCACTATCAAATAAAAACTATAAGCCACATGTTAATCTAACATCTCTACCTAAACTGACCTCAGAGTCCAAGATTATGCGCATGGTGTTTGGCTGTTTGGTGTTTTACAGCCATTCTCTGCATGTTTTCAGGCAGGGCCCCAGTCTTGCTTGAAGTTGGTGGTGTCGTCACCAGCCGAAAGCCTGCAGCTTCTCCCTCACTCACAGTCTGTGTGTTTTTGTTTTAACAAACTGCTGACAGCCCCTCCCCTCACTGTCCTGTTGTGAGATTCTCTTCACTTCTACCTGAGCCAGGGAGAGTATTAGCATTCCCTTTGACATGTAAATCTCCAGCCACTGTGCTAGAGAGAGTTCTGAGAGTCTCAACCCTGTATCATGCTTCACATCTGTACATACATGTTGCTGTAGGAAACATGGCCCTATGGCAACCACGTGGAACACGTTCTGAGCATTCACAAAGGAACCTGGTATAGCGTAATTGGCATCAAATCACACAGTTATACTGCAAAACTGAACAGAAAAGTTATACAGGTCATGCCCTAGAGCTGCACGGATGTGCATCCCGTCACAATAAGAGCTACTTATATGTATTTTTTTAAGTGATGAGGTGTTCAGAAAGTTATTTGCACCAAATTGTCATCTTGTGGAGACTGCAGAATATTCAGTTTGAGGCCAGATATGACAAAAACCCTGGAAGTTGCTCCACAAAGAAAGCTATTTCAGTACAGATTGACTGATTCATTGGTATCTGGTTTGAAGATTATAGAGCACATGGGTACATAACTGCAAGTATTATGACCTCCCAAGAGAAAACGGAAGCCTCAGAATGGAGCAGTACAGTACAAAACAGATTCTGAAGAAATAGAAACTGATTTCTACTCTGCCCTTAATGTCTCCTGTGAGAGACATTCTTTATAGAATGTTTTGCTTGGTTTCACTATAGCTGTATTAGATTTTGGGTTAGATTAGGCACAGTATTGTCTTTGCCTAATACACAAACTAATGAATATCAATTAAATAAAACTGGACATGCACCAATTCGAGATGTAGAAGATACAAACCACAACTCCTTCCCCCCCAAAAAAGCCAAACCAGAATGCATAGGCATATTGGTCTGGACACAAATAATGTTTTTTTGCTGTAACAAAGATTCCCAATTCTCCTCAGCTTGATTTTCATAAATATCACCAAGACAATGTTGCTAGAAAAGTTGTGTTAGCATTGGGGGGCGGGGGAGAGGGAGCTGCAGCTTCTCTCAGGTGGCCTCTGTGTGTTACAAATAGTGATATGCATCTACCCTGCAGCACTAAGCTGTACATCTTCAGAGTGATCAGCACGGCAAGAGACATGACTTACCTGAGGACATATGGAAATTAATTAAATGTTGAAATTGTAGAGCAGTCTCAAGTTTCCTCAATGGAGGATTTTTTAATCTATTAACATTTCATTGTATTTCATGAAAAGAGATATAGAGAATGCAAATACTAAATAATGCATTCTTAATATACCATAAAGCATATGCATTGTTGCTACAATTCAGTGAAGAGTATTAACACTTCATGAATTTTTAAATTTCATTTTCATATTTGCTATGTTGTTGTCACTTCAGTAACGTGATGAATTCACCCAAGACTTTGGCTGGCATTGATATGAATTCAAAACCAGAAATGACAGTAAAGCAGAAGAAAAGGTTTTCCATTAAAATTTGCAAAATGGCTACATGAAGTCCAGCAAACACACACATAGGCCCAGTGAATTCTTTGCTTAGAGTCCTCACACCATCATTCCAATCATATAGAAGTCCTTCCTGCAAAACAGAGACTTCACAATCCCCAAACAATTACACCTCCAAATGTGTTTATGCCCCATTCTTCTCAAAGTTTCCAGAATTCCTTATAAGTAATCCTATTAAGAGACTAATAAACACATACAAAGAGTTAAAAATCCATTTTCAAACATGAACAGAGAGGACTATTAATAGGGGGCAAGTCCATAGCTAAGCAGAAATGTTTAAAGGCTCTAGCTTCTACAGTCAGGAGATTATAAATTGACAGCACTGAAAGCAAACTGATTTGAACCATCACTGAAACAGTAGAAAGATATGATAATAGACCGGCAAAAAGTGCTGAACAATGATAACTAGCCATACAAAATAAAAGTGATCCAGTTTTAACATTTTTTCCTGCAACATAAAAATTGACTCACTGTTTGGTGCGTGCACCCCTCTCTTCACACACAGTAGGATGCAATATAGCAGGTTCTCCTTATTTTCTTCCCCTCTGCTGACAGCTGCATCAGTCCTGACATCATCATCTCTTTTTGTGACTCAGTCCTCTGGCATGTCACATTTACTCCCACTGTTTGCAGAGTAAAGAAAGAGTGTAATAAACTAAACTCAAATAAACATAATTCTTCACCCCTACGAGGGCTTCAGTGCTATACAGATTCTCCACTACTTTCCCACCTCTGCAGGGTTGCCCTACCACTTTTATTTGCAGAGAGACCTCCTAGGACTTTACTCCCAGAGACCTCCTCCCACTTACATGAGGGTGTTGCTGGAACATCTTTCCTGACAGACCAGTAGGGGAACTCAGACCTTCCCTCTTCTCTGACTTCAGGTCCAGGGATCCTGGGGTGAACAGCTAAGATCTTCTTCCTCTGATAACTTGCTATCTCCTTGAACATCTTCCTTCAATAGCTATCATTTAAGCCCTTTCCCATAGACTTACTATAGGCCTACCCGTACCACCTTTTTCTCCCCCCTCACTATTCAGAAGCTTTAGAGCTTCCTCCCTGCAGCCTCCTTTTCACCTAGGTTTCCTCCCTTTATGCTCCCCACCCAGCACCTCCCACAGCTTGGCTTCATCTTCATTTAGGCCTTGTGTAATCAGGAGCACTAATTATTCTCTGTCTGCAGTGAACTCTCATTACTGGTGTAGTACATACCCTATCATATTGAGTGATATTTTGAAGCAGACAGGTACTGTAAGGTTGTGGACTGTTGTGTCTTGTACCTGATGACTGATAACTTACCCTTGAAATAACAAGGATATTTACTGGCAATTCCAAGTTGTTTACAGTGAGCAAGGGTCTCAACCTGACAATATTTTTTATAAAGACAACAGAGTCCTGTGTCACTTTTAAAGACTAACAGATTTATTTATCGCATGAGCTTTCCTGGGAGAAAATCCCACTTCGTCAGATGCTTTGAAGATGGGAAACTTACAGAATGGGAGGAAATTAAATGCAGGGGAGTGTATGACATAGGATCAGGTCAGGCTGTAACAGCAAATCAAAATAGGTGTTAGGATTCAAACACTGGGGAACAGCACATAGAGGAAGGTGAGGTCAAATCACCTGTTGTAATGAGAGAAAAATCCATAGTCCCTGAGTTGTCTTGGGGTTAAACAGGGACTATGGATTTTTCTCTCATTACAACAGGTGATTTGACCTCACCTTCCTCTATGTGCTGTTCCCCAGTGTTTGAATCCTAACACCTTTTTTGATTTGCTGTTACAGCCTGACCTGATCCTATGCCATACACTCCCCTGCATTTAATTTCCTCCCATTCTGTAAATTTCCCATCTTCAAAGTGTCTGACGAAGTGGGATTTTCTCCTACGAAAGCTCATGCGATAAATAAATCTGTTAGTCTTTAAAAGTGACACAGGACTTTGTTGTCTTTCTACAATAGACTAACATGGCTACCCCTTTGGAATATTTTTTATGTAAGCAAAAAATTTTCTAGTAACAAACTACGGAAGTTTATTAGTATAACAGTATAACAACCCAAGGAGCACTTCAAGGAGCACTATAAAATGAAATCACAAGGGAAGAACACTTGTTCAGCAAGTGTTTAGAGGCAGTTAGTAAGATTTTCTTCTATTTTGATTTTTGATTGATTTTAATAAAAAATGTTGCATTTCCAATTTGATAGCATATAAATAATTGGTCAGAGCAAAAAACCAAAAAAACAAAAACAGGATACTTTAATGATGGGGCTAAATAAATCTAAGTGTCATCTGCAAGGCAATGAAAGAAAGGATCATGTCATTAAATAAAAGAAAACTAGTGGCAGCACGTTAATAGTGGAAGACAAGATTTTGGTGGCTTTCTGTCACTATTCAGTCATATCCCTCACTAGAATATGATTACCCAGATTAAACTTTGTGAACAGCCTTATTGATCATGAGCAGGGCTGTGTGTGTGGGTTTTTTTTTTTTTGTTTGTTTGTTTGTTTGTTTGTTTGTTTTTAAGTAGCTGAAATTTGATGCTCAAATGAGGAATCTAAAATGGTGGTCATGATTTCAGAGCTGTTTAGCAATCTTGGGGAAAAAACTGCAATTTGTCCTGAGCATCAGTCATTCATTTTAATTCTCAGAATCATATTTGTTCTGGATTGGCAGCTTTAAGGTCTGTTCCTCTTCAGGAACAGGTTGAGGAACTAACAATCTGCCCTTTTTATTGTTTTGATATTATAATAAAAGGGTGTTTCTAACTTCAGACATAGACCTGCTTTCATTTGAACTTCATTAGCATCCACTGTTGTGATAATACCTTGATTGGGAGGCTATAAAGTGATATTTGGATGTGTAATATAGGTAGTTATTTGAAGAAGAAGAAGAAGAAGAAGAAGAAGAAGAAGAAGAAGAAAATATTCAAGATGTTGGTGTTACAGAATCCTAGAAGCATGGCATCTTCAGCAGTATGTTACTTGATTAGAATTGACATTGCTATGACATTGATAATGGAAGCACCATTGTTTTGATCTTAATATATCATTCTCAAGGATATATACTGAATGTATATGGCTGAATCCGATTTTACAGGTTCTTTTAATTTCTCATCAAGTCCAAAGACCATATAAATATGCAGATCTGATTCCATGGCGAATTTTCCTTTAATATCCATATCGAATTGAATGCCTGCAATGAAAGCAGTATATTCTATCCATGTACTAAACTGTTGGTTAACTTCTTCTCTGAAATTACTAGTCTATTTCTGTTTACCTCAGTGAAGATATTTATAAGTTATGAGCAGTATTCCCTTACCAGTTCAACCAGGTACTTGAGCATGTCCATGACTTTAAACAAGCAAATTACCTATTTGATGTCAATTGAAGTCACATATAGAGATACACACATGCTTAAGTACCTGTCAAGGTAGAGATACCTTGCTTAAGTATCTCATGTGTAATGGTACACATTCTTAAGTACCTTGCTGAATATGAGCCTTAAAGATTATGTACAATTATTATTTGCACTATCATCTTTTTGTTGTATTATGTGTATTAAATTGTTGCTACTATGTTCATTAAATTCACTGAAAAAAGTAATACATAAATTTTTGCCGTTAACACTAATTAAAGTCAAAGTGGTCTTTTCTACTTTAGACCTTAGTGGGTTTTATCATTTTAGATGGAATATGTACTCACCAATTTGGAACTCAGAATTTAATTTCATGTCTTTCTATGCCACATATTTAGAAATTTATAGTCTCAATCTAAAAGAAAAAGAAATCTCTCAAATACTAATATCCCTCATGAAGCTAATGGTAGCTGTCATATAAACAAGCCAAGAAATAAATTATTAATTGGAGCTGTGTCTGGTCCCATTTGTTTTGCAACTCATTTGCAATATGCAGCATCTGGCAATCTGCCTTAGCCCTTTGAACCTACAGTATTCATTAAATATGGTTTGTTTCTTAATGGTCCTATTCAGTCAGAGATCTTATTGTAGAAATTGTTTATATTCCTCAAGATAAATTAAATAAAATGCCAGGAATACATATTTTTGTTAACAAATGTAATTTAGAGCTCTCTGCTTCTACTCAGAATTTTCAGACCCGCTTTATACATTTTCCAATATTTTTCATTCCAATAGCATTACCTCTGCCCTTTAGCAGTTAGGCCCCATCAACCTTATTCTCTTGTGAAGCATACTTCTGATTTCCACTTTTCTGTATATTTTTAATGATTTTCTTCCTACAGTTCATCATGCTCAACAACTTCCTACTGCTTGTTATGTGAGAAATCCTACAATGTGTAACAATTGGTACAATCAAATTAAGGAAGTGAAAACCACAGAATTATGTTACAATTGTCTTTGATTTGAGAGCTGGTTTAAAAATGCCAGCCAACAGTAATGTCTTTATCTTATGTCTGTAATGTCTCAGTCCAATAGAAAAAGTTTGTTGCTTTCCGTAGTCATGTTTTTTTTTTTAATTCATGCAATATGATTTCCCCTGGTATTTAGGGGCGAGTGGTCTCCTATTATCTCATTCCTAAAAGACTTCTCCTGTAACTCAGGTAGTAGAATTGTGTACTTTTGATTCTGAAGGCCACTGGCTTGATGCCCAATGGCAAGCATACTCTGTCTATGGTTGTATGTTTCCCCAATAGTTACATACATCACAAAAGGTCATAGATGCTGTGTTCATGACAAACCTACCCATTTGGAGCACACATTAGTCTTACAGAATCACAGAAACTCAAAGGGACCATGAGAGGTCATCGAGTCCAGTTCCCTGCACTCATGGCAGGACCAAGTACCATCTTAAACCATCCCTGACAGGTGTTGATCTAACCTGATCTTAAAAACTTCCAGTGATGGAGATTCCACAACCTACCTAGGCAATTTATTCCACTGGTTAATCGCCCTCACAGGATTTTTTTCCTAATATCCAAGCTAAACCTCCCTTGCCGTCATTTAAGCCCATTGCTTTTTGTCCTATCATCGGCGGTTAATGAGAATATTTTTTCTCCCTCCTCCTTGTAACAACCTTTTGGGTACTTGAAAACTGTTATCATGTCCCCTCTCAGTCTCCTCTTTTCCAGACTAAACAAACCCAGCTCAATCAATCTTCCCTTGTAAGTCAAAAGTTCCAGACCTTTAATCATTCTTGTTACTCTTCTTTGGACTTTCTTCAATTTGTCCACATCTTTCCTGAAATGAGGTGCCCAGAACTGGACACAACACTCCACTTGAGGCCTGATCAGGGCAGAGTAGAGCAGAAGAATTACTTCTCATGTCTTACTTACAATACTCCTGTTAATACATCCCAGAATGGTGTTTGCTTTTTTTGCAATAGTGTTACACAGTTGACTTGTATTTAGCTTGTGGTTAACTATGACACCAAGATCCCTTTCTGCAGTACTCCTTCCGAGGCAGTCATTGCCCATTTGCATTACTGAGGATCTTATGGGTAATATTGATTGGTAATTTGGATCCTAAATAACTGAGAGCTGAGAATAATTGAATTAGAGAATACTACTGTCTCGCCTCATTCCCCATTGCCAATTGTATGAAGTGTAGGAGTGAACATTAGCACTATATAGCTATTCGTCTACTTGCCAGAATGATGGAAAGATGGCTTTGGAGCATGTGACCCTAGGATCACTGACATCCAGTTTGCCAGTGAAGAACCAACCCACTACACTAATTCCCCAGGGATTAGGGGAATTCTACTATTCTACTGGGTTGAGAGAATCAGACAGGAAAAGCCCCTTTGAATTTTGAAGTTTACTGGTCAAGAGGAAATGATTTAGGTTCATCTCCAGGTTCTTTTTTTTTTAAAGTTCAACTCATCTCAAAATCAGTTCTTGATTTTGTAAGATTTTACTCAATGTGGAATTAACATATGTCAAATTATTTCAGAATTCTAGTGGTTTCTTTGACAATCTAAAATTAAATATTAAATGTCTTTTTTTCTTAAAAAGAAGAATGAATTGGGGCATGTCATTTTCTACAAAATAAAAGTTAATTTGACTAGTTTCAGCTTTTATGACTATCATTCATTGTCTGCAATTAATAAGAAAATTATATAATTGTGATGAGATTAGCACCTTAAAGAGATATAAGTGTGGCAGATTCAATGGGAAAGAAAAAAAAAGAATTAGAAATTGTGTATAATAGGAAAAAAAATAAAAATGTGTTGTTCATACAAAGTACTTTGAAAGATGCCCCTAAATAACTCTTTGACTCCCTTGCAATTTCAAAAGTAACCTTTTGAAAAGTAATAATAAATATGCAAGTCTATGGACCTTATCCTGCAAAAATGAAGCCCATGAGGCCTTTCTCATTAACTTAAATTGACAGGATCAAATTTTATGTATCTATTCTAAAAATAATTCAACAAAATCCTTCTGCTCATTTTTAGATTTCTCATGGGTATTTAATAAATTTAGTACCACTCATGAGGTCAAAGGAGAAAATCATTCTTTAACAAAAATGTTAATAAACTACAGAAACTGTCATTGAAAGTAATATGCAAATGTATAAGTACTTTGGGTCAAAAACATGTATCCAATCAAAGAGAAAGAGAGTCAAAAAGTCAAATGAGACAGACAAGAACAAGTATGCTTAATTTAACACCATATGTGAGCTGAGAAATATTAACTAAAAAGTTATGAAAGAAAAGTGTCTGAGGAAGACCGTATCTGAAAAGAATTAACTTTTTGTGGCAACAGTGACTGATTCACAATAGTTTTATAAATCTTTATTTCATTAACTGCACATTGAATGGTATGAAATCTGTGTTAATCCATTTGCCCCAAAGATGGTGCAGTTGGAAGTAATTGATATCTGACAAGTTCTAGAGGAGTAGTTGTGTTAGTTTGTTTCAGCAAAACAAACAAGGAGTTTATGCCCAAATAAATTTATTAGTCTTTAAGGTGCCACAGACTTCTTGTTTGTTTTGTTGATATCTGATTCATCTGTGCCTGATTCACTCCCCACTTACAAAAACATACGTCAGGAGTACCTCCACTGAAATCTACATCTTGTTTTGTGTGGGTGATGAGAGAAACATATCTTTTGAGATTATAAACTAAGGGTATGGCTACACAGAAAAGAAAAACCCATGGCTGGCCTGTGCCAACTGATTTAGACTCATGGGGCTATTTCATTGCTGTGTAGACTTCCAGGCTTGGGCTGAAGACCGGGCTTTAATACCCTGAGAAAAAGAGAGGATATCAGGGAGCCTATAACAGTTTGTTCTCAACTTCTTTCCTCCTCCCACCCCCTTTTTATGGGCTGCTCTGAGTGACTATGCAAGGGAAAGAAGCCATTCTCTGCTAGGAACTCCCTTTGGTAGAGAGAGACATAGGAGGATTTTGGAGCCCCCTCTAGGGAAGGCAGCTCCACAGCCATCCCAGGCAGCCTCCTACCCCTTCTCCAGCCTCGGGCCAAATCCAGCTCCTGCAGCCGGGCCCAGGGCCGGCTCCTGCCACCGCTGGCAGCTTTGGGTCCCAGCTGGGACCCACTCCTGCCTCAGTGGAGAGGCAAAGACCGATCAATCAGTGGAGGCAATCCCTCCCCCCACCTATTATAAATTCCTCCCCTTCAGAGAGAGCCAGTCAAGCTCCTATTATGTTTTTTTTACTGGACTCCCCAGAGTTTAGTAGAGGAGGAGATAGTGCAGTGGCCAAAGCTATACTCTCCTTCCTCTCTTGCACTGAAGCAGGCAGCCTGCAGAGGAGTTGCAGCAGGAAAGGGACAGCAGCTGCTCAGAGTCCTCCTGTTTGACACCAGAGCTGCTCCTCTTTTGAAGGCTGACGATTCTTCCTTTCTCCCCAAAGTACCAAGGCTGACTCATACACTTCTGTTTTAAAATTACAGGTGCAGCTCTGGGAACACATTTTCAATTAATAATCAAACACAACTTTCCTTCTTAACACAGTTGAACTTCAGGCCACAATTTAGTCTCAAGAGACAGAGATTGGAAATCTCTGCCCTATAGTTTATTCAGAGGCTTTCAACACATTAGAGTAGAAATCACCAAGCAACTTTTATTAAAATGCTTCCTGCTTGTTTCCCAGGCTTCTTACATTCATGTACAGGCACCTAAGGTATATATCTGATTGTCCTACTGTCTTAGTATGAATCAGGGGGCTTCTGCTGTTGCACCCTCCTTCTGCTACCTCCTGGAATCCCACTTCCTCACTTACTTCAGGGCTTAGGTCTCCATTACCCGGCAGGGCCATCCCTCGTGGGGAGCAGGGCCCATGGCCAATAGGCCTAGGCCCCCACCCGCCCATGCTGGAGGGGAGCATGTCAAGCCAGCCCGCTCTGCCTTCTGGGGACCCTGGTGGTCCCCTGGGGTCTGGGAGCTGGCCTCAGCCAGAAACCCAAGGATGCTCACTGGTGGGGACCCAGCCCCGGCCGCTGCCAGGACCATAAGGCCACCCACCGGTGGGGAGCCGGTCCCGTTCCTGTCCAGGACCACGAGGCCACCCACTGGCAGGAGCTGGGCTGGCCCCAGGCAGGCCCAGCCACCCAGTGCAGCCATGGGTCAACTGGCAACAGAAGCAGGGGCGGATGGGCAGGCCTAGCTGGGTTCAGCTCTCTACCACTCCACCCCATGGGCCAGCTGCTCCACCCTGGGGGTGGGGCGGGCTGGCCTAGAGGCCAGGCTCTGCCCTCCCGCCCTATCTTGACTTCGTTGGGAAGCCGAAGGCAGAGGGGTGGGGAAGTGAGTGAACTGCATGGTGCAGTGGGGCAGCACGCAGGTCCCTCGAAACAGCAGGGCTTGGGGTGATCGCTCTGTTTGCCCCCCCACCCAAAGGATGGCTTTGTTACCTGGTGAACCTATTTTAAAGCTTTCCTCACTGGCTTAGCAAGCCTATATTTCTTTCATGTGAAGAATTTGTATTGCTTTGGGACAGTAATCATATGTATGCCAAATTCCAACATGTTGATTACAGAACACTCTTTTATTCTAATCAAGTGTATTACAACATAATATCTTATCTATACACATTATGTACATACACAGTCTACTGTGGCTAATTGGCCCCACTCAGCAAAATATATGAGATGTACTTGCTAAAGAATTTCAACAGCTTTTAATGATTCAAGCCTAGTCTGCACAAGAAAGGTTTGTTGATGCAAAGTACATTGACTATCAAAAAGTTCTGTAATTGTCATGAGAGCACATCCACACTTGGTACTCTAGCCTTGACAATGAGAGCCGTACAACATGGAACTATTCTACTGTGTAACTCACCATCTTGTGCCACTAGCAATTGTGAGAAAGTAGAGAGGATTGCAGTGTATCATGAGTGCATGCTCAGTGTCCCATGATGCATTGATTTCCATTCTGTCATTCCTTGCCCTCCTGACTGTGTTTCATGACACTTTTCAGCAGCTCCCCATTTCCTGAGTGCCTGCCATCTCTATTTGAAAGGATGGATCCTGCATTGCTTTCCTCTGTTGCTGTTAGTGTTAGGAACTCTTGGCAACTGGTCGCACTGTATATCATGAGCTCTCAAACGAAACAGGCAGGAATCTGATGCTCTGACCTGCTGTAAACCATGCAAACAAAGAGCACCAGATTACTGTTTGCATTCACAGAACACCTATACACAGTGCATCACCACTTTTGAGCATGTGAAACAAGCCCTGAATGGTGGGATCACATTGTTATGCAGGTTTGGGTTGACAAGCAGTGGCTGCAGAACTTTTGAATATCCATCTCATAGTTACTCTGCCTAAGTTTCCATCCACCTCTACTTCCACTACCAATTTGTTCCTGTTTCTGAGCAGCAGGTTAAGAGGAGCTCCACTCCAGTTGGTTCCTTCAGTACATGCCCCAGGAAGTTGTCTAAAACATTACAAAAATTTCCAGGATTATTTGTGGACTGCTATTTTACACCTTCATGGAACTGTGCATGGCTCACCCCAGCCTTGCACACAAGGCCACATGAATGAGAGCTGCCCTCTAGGTGGAGAAGCATGTGATGATCACCATGTGGAAGCTAGCAACTCCAGACTGCTACCTGTCAGTCATTAATCATCTTCATAGAATAATAGAATCATAGAATAATAGGGTTGGAAGGGACCTAATGAGGTCATCTAGTCCAACCCCCTGCTAAAAAGCAGGACCACTACCTCTAAATTATCCCAGCCAGGGTTTTGTCTAATCGAGCCTTAAAAATCTCCAAAGATGAAGATTCTACCACCTCCCTAGATAGCCCATTCCAGTGCTTCACCACCCTCCTCGTGAGAAAGTTTTTCCTAATATCCAACCTTGACCTCCCCAGCTGTAATTTGAAACCATTGCTCCTTGTTCTGTCCTCTGTTACCATCGAGAACAGCCTACCTCCCTCCTCTTTGGAGCAACCCTTCAAGTAGTTGAAGGTTGCTATCAAATCTCCCCTCAGTCTTCTCTTCTGTAGACTAAATAAGCCTAGTTCCTTCAGTCTCTCCTCATAAGTCATCTGCCCCAGCCCCCTAATCATTTTTGTTGCCCTCCGCTGGACTCTTTCTAATTTGTCCACATCCTTTTTGTAGTGGGGAGCCCAAAACTGGACACAGTACTCCAGATGCGGCCTGACCAGTGTCGAATAGAGGGGAATTATCACATCCCTCGATCTGCTGGCAATACTCCTACTGATGCAGCCCAATATGCCAGTGGCCTTTTTGGCAACAAGGGCACACTGTTGGCTCATATTCATCTTCCCATCCACCATAACTCCCAGGTCCTTTTCTACAGCGCTGCTACTTAGCTGATCGGTCCCCAGCCTGTAGCAGTGCATGGGATTTTTCCGTCCTAAGTGCAGGACTTTGCACTTGTCTTTGTTGAACCTCATGAGGTTTCTTTCAGCCCAGTGTTCCAATTTGTCCAAGTCTCTCTGGATCCTGTCCCTGCCCTCCAGAGTATCTACCATTCCCCCCAACTTGGTGTCATCCGCAAACTTACTAAGCACGCAGTCTATTCCATCATCAAGATCATTAATGAAGATGTTGAATAGAACCGGCCCCAGGACCGACCCCTGGGGCACTCCACTTGTTACCGGTTGCCAACCAGACATCGAGCCATTGATTCCTACCCGCTGAGCCCGTTGATCTAACCAGTTTTTGATCCACCTTACGGTCCACTCGTCCAACCCATACTTCCTTAACTTACCGACGAGAATGCTGTGGGAAACCGTATCAAAAGCCTTGCTAAAGTCAAGGTTTATCACGTCAACGGCTCTTCCCGCATCCACAAATCCAGTCATCTCATCATAGAAGGAAATCAGGTTGGTCAGGCACGATTTGCCCTTGGTGAACCCATGTTGACTGTTCCTGATCACTCTATTTTCCTCCAAGTGTTTCAGGATGGATTCCTTGAGGACCTGCTCCATGATTTTCCCAGGGATTGAGGTGAGGCTGACCGGTCTGTAGTTCCCCGGATCTTCCTTTTTCCCTTTCTTAAAGATAGGTACTATATTTGCCTTTTTCCAATCCTCCGGAACCACCCCCGTTCGCCACGAGTTCTCAAAGATAATGGCCAGCGGCTCTGCAATCACTTCCCCCAACTCCCTCAGCACCCTTGGATGCAGTTCATCCGGCCCCATGGACTTGTGCACATCCAATTTCATTAAGTGTTCCCTAACCTGACTTTCCATCACCGAGGGCCACTCTTCTCTCCATTCCGCATTACCCCGTGTAGTACCCTGGGAGCTGGCCCGCCCTGTGAAGACCGAAGTAAAAAAAGCATTGAGTACTTCAGCCTTTTCCTCATCATCCTCCACGAGGATGCCTGCCCCATTCAGTAAGGGACCTACACCACCTCTGATCCTTTTCTTGTTGCTGATATACTTATAGAACCCCTTTCTGTTATCCTTCACATCTCTTGCTAGCTGCAACTCCAATTGTCCTTTGGCCTTTCTGATTTGATCCCTGCAGTCCCGAGCAATATCTTTATATGCCTTGAAGTCAGGAAGTCCACCTTTGGACTTGTGTTCTCACAAGCTTTTAGGGCCATTAACCACATTCTGCTATGAAGCACTGTGACTCTGGGAAATGTTCATGTAATAGTATATGGCTTCTCAGCAATAGGATTCCCTAACTGTTGCAGAATGATAGATGGCACGCATTTCACAATTTTTACCCCAGACCATCTTGAGATAGAGTATATAATAAAAAAGGATACTCCTCTGAGATACTGCAGGCATTTGTGGATCACCATGGGCATTTAACTGACAACAATGCGGATTGATCAGGGAAGGTGCATGATGTATGTATTTTCAGGAACACTAGCCCATACAGGAAGCTGCAAGCAGGACTTTCTTTCCAGATCAAAAGATTCCAATGAGGGATGTTGAGACGAACATAGTGATTTGAGGGTCCCAGCCTACCCATTAATGCCATAGCGCACAAAGCCTTTTCTGCACAACCTGGATAACAGCAAGGGGTACTTCAATAACAGGCTGAGCAAGTGCCAAATGGCCACTGAACGTATGTTTGGCAGATTTAAGGCTTGCTGGAGATGCTTTTATGGTAGGCTCACCTAAATGAGGACACTATTGCCACAGTTATTGATGCCTGATGTGTTATCCATAATTTATGTGATGCTAAGGGTGAAAAGTTTCCCCATTGGTGGACCACAGAGGCAGATTACTTTGTATCAGAATATTAACAACCACACGCTAAAGGTATTAGAGGAGCATAATGGAGGTCCACTTAGATAAGGGAACCGTTGAGGGCCTTTTTGGGAACGGGAATCAATAAGGTGTTTTTGTGAACAGCTCTGTTCCTTGTTGTGACTGATATGCAGCTTGGGCTGTGTATCAATAACAGGTGAAAGTACTAAATAGTATTAGTTTTTCTCATAGCTTTTCTTTATTAAATGAAATGAGTTTTCAACCCAAACAAAACACTGGGCTAGAGGGAAGGAAGCAGTGAGGGGTAGTCTGAGCCCTGATGTCTGGGTATAGGTCCAGTTGTCACTGTTGTGACTGTCTGAAGGGGTGAAATGAAAGGGGTAATGAGATGGAACAGGAATTTGGTAGGAATGGGGGGATGGGGTGGAGTTTGCTGAGTTCATGGAAAATTGTTTTATTGTGGTTCTAAGTGAGGGCTGAGCAAAATGAACTCTGTCTGCAGTGTCACAATTGGACACCTGTGAAATCTCAATGTGCATTAACATTTTCTCAGCAGTGCTGAGTTACTTTTGTGTATTTTTATCCCTTCAATTATTTTTATCATTTAGCAAAGAAAAGAACCCCTTTAACCCCAATAAACAAGCAGCATCTGCCCCCCAAAAATCCACAAACCCCACTTACCAGAGTTCTCCTCTCTTGCATCCTGCATGCCAGAGCTACAATGCTGGGACTGGCTGGAACACTTTGTAGTCACAAGAGATCCTGACTTCCCAAGTCACCAATTTACCTCATATCCAGCTCTGATCCCTCAACCAATTCCACCTCCTCATCAATAATTTCTTCATCTGGTCCCCTTCCCTAGGAATGTAGAGGTATCCGTGGATGTCAGGATTGGAAGTGGGGTTGTCTTCCATCTCCTTGTACAACAGGCACCAGAATGTCTGCCTTCCTGACCTTTCAGTAGCTGTTGCAGCTCCTTGATTTTCAGCACTGCCGCATGTCCTGTTTATAGCTTTTTTCCACCATGGCACAAGAAATCTGACCATACGTTTCAAAGTTCTTTTGACTGGAGCAGAGCTGGGACTGCCTGGTCGACTCTCCTCAAATACCAGAGAGATCCAGAAGTTCCTGTGTGTTCCAAGTGGGAGATAATTTGGTATGTAGCCACCATTTTCATGTAGGAAGATGATATATGAGCTTTCCATGCTAAACAAGCAGAAAGTGGAAATTTAAAAATGTCAGGACATTAGAGGGGAAGTTGTGGGTGGCTGCAGAGTAATGGAGTTCAAACTGATGACCAGAGAGGAGAGGATGAGCATTA
The DNA here is from genome assembly GCA_007922175.1 of Pelusios castaneus. NCBI lineage: Eukaryota > Metazoa > Chordata > Testudines > Pelomedusidae > Pelusios > Pelusios castaneus. Next base: position 36,190,803 of record ML685769.1, on the reverse strand, counting down.
GGGGACACTTCTGGAGGCCATCTATAATGACTTAATCAACTGCGATGTCTACACTGATGCTTTGTTGATTTAAGCTGTGCAAAAACAAAAGCTCTACACCTCTCATGGAGGTGGTTTTATTTTCCAAACAAACAAACAAACAAACAAACAAACAAACAAACAAACAAACAAACAGGCAGTTTTCTTATCAGGGTGGTGATTGGAGAGTGTACAACTGCCTTATTTTTTCAAAAAACAAACAAACAAAAAAAGCAAGCCAACTTACTTTGGTCAACAAAACAGGCTAGTCTGTGTGGTTCCTGTGGGAAAGGACATTATCAGTGTTGTTATGCGTCTAGCACAGGTGTCTGTTTGGCTGCCTGCTTGTGTTCTGGTGTAGGTAACACTCATAATTGAAGAAACCAATATGATTATGGATCTTTATAGAAACAAACGTGTCAAGTCAGGCTTAATTTCAACATAGCACAATGGTAAGCAACCTATAATCAACAGGTATACTGACAGAATTTGTGCTCCCAATGCAACAGAACAGTTTAACTGACAGCAGGCCTCTCCATCATCCTCCTCAGCAGCACAAAAATCTGGTCTCTGAGGCTCTAACTTTTATATGCTGTTCAGACAATTTGCTCGGCCCATTTGGCAGGAGAAACTACTTTGTTTGATATCTAAAATAATCTTGATTGGTCCATGCAGCCTTCCTGATGCCTCCTGTTACCTTATTTGGTCCACATACCACTAAACATGTTCCTAAATCAAGATGTCATGGTTTGGCCAAAACATCCCTATCACGGGATAGTTTAGGCAAAACATCTCTCCTTCTCTTTGGGGGCTAGGCTGACCCAACATCTCCTTCCTCAAGGTACTTTGCCACTCTTTAGACTTATTATTGCAGCTTCAGCTTTTTTCTTGTCAATTTTGGTGAGGTCAGACTTTTGCAACCTACTCCTGCCAGCTTGACCATTTATCCGGCTCAGGTCTTCTGTTTTGGCTTAGTTCGCTAGGCCTTGGATTAGCACTTGGGCATTTCTACTTGCTCCTTTACTTCATACTCTAACTTTCTACTACAGTGTGCACCAGGCTTCATTCTCTCTTTCTCTCTTAACATTCTCAAGCACTGGCCTCCACTTGGATGCAAATAATTCTGGGCACAGTTTTGTTGATACAAATAAACATGTGCAATATTGACACCATGTAGCTCCCAATCCTGCAAACACTTACTTTCATGTTTAAAGTTAAGCATATGTGAAAGGTCAATGACTTCAGACAGCCCCTACTTATACTCTTGAATTTCAGTATGTGTGTAAAAGTTTGCAGGATCAAGCCATGAGTTACGAAAGGTGTTTGATCACACCTGTCATGCCCCAAACCTGAAAATTTAGCTCAAATTTACTAATATTAATGTAAACAGTTACAGGTAAAATTAATTTTAATAAACAGACTAAGAACAATTGTTTAGATTGATTTTCTTACTGGAAAACCAAGCCATCACTTACAGCAGAAATGTATTTAAAACAGAAGTATTTGCTGAACAATTAAATTTAAATTAAGGGCATTTTGAGCATGTAGATTAAAAACAAATCAATCCTCAGATGAGAGAGCTTTGTTCTAAAAACAGCTTTAATCCACAGTCTCTCCATTTTAACTCATTCACATAGTATTGAAGTGATGATTGTACAAGTACAGTTTTCATAGAATTGTCGGGCTGGAAGGGACCTCAAGAGATCATCTAGTCCAGTCCCTTGCACCTACGGTAGGACTAATTATTATACCTGGCAGGTATTTGTCTAACCTGCTCTTAAAAATCTCCAATGATGGAAGTTCCACAAACTTTCTAAGTAATTTATTCCAATGTTTAACTACTCTGACAGGAAGTTTTGTAATGTTTAACCTAAACTGCCCTTGCTACAATTTAAGGACATTGTTTCTCCTCCTCAGAAGTTCATATGACCAGTTTTTATTCCTTTTCCTTGAAACAACCTTTCATGTACTTGAAAACTGTTATCATGTCCCCCCCGCCAAGTCTTGCTCCAGACTTAGCAAACCCAGGAGTCCATCTCCCCCCCCCCCACTTCCCCATACCCCTGCAGTCTTCCCTCATAGTTCATTTTCTGGACTTGTAATAATTTTTGTTGCTCTTCTCTGGAATTTCTCCAATATGTCCATTATCTGTCCTGAAATGTGGCACCAAGAACTGGACACAATACTCCATTTGAGGCCTAATCATCATGGAGTAGAGCAGAAGGATTACTTCTCATGCCTTGCTTACAACATTCCTTCTAATACATCCTAGACTGAGGTTTGCTTTCTTTGCAACATTGTTACACTGTTGACTCATATTTAGCTTGTGATTGAATATGACCCCCAGATCCCTTTCTGTAGTACTCTTTCTTAGCAAATTTTATCTGTATTCACAGAAGATAAAGCCCTATAAAATTCAGAGGTTTCATTCTATAGAATTTGAAGGGAATATTTTCTTTACTCCTAATCCATGTGGATTCATACTTCCAGTATACTGGTGAAAGCTAACATACTCTATTGCTCTTCTCAGGTGATATTTTCTTGTGGGATGATACTCTGAGGAATGATACTAAATGCAGCTCTAATGTGGTTCCACTAACTCAAATTTAGATGATGAATTAGAAGATCTCAGAAAGCCTATGGAAGCCCTATGAACAGGTGAACATGTGACTAATGCTCCATGTGAGATTTTTTATATATAATTATTTTTAACATTTGTAGTACAAAGGTGTATTATGGACTTCTCTAAAACAGATTTCAGAATGTTATTTATCTTATAGAATTTGTCTTATTTCCCTAATTATTTCCATTTCAAACAAGCAATTATGTTTTCTATGTCTGGAGAATTCTTAATATTACCATTGTATTTTGTGCAATCAATTGCACACACTGGGTGCGTCTACACTTGTAAATTAAGTCGACTTAAGCAGGCTTAAGTCGAGTTAATTTACTCTGCGTCCACACTGGAGTTTCCTTAAGTCGACTTTGTAAAACCTAGTTTTATGTTGACTTTACTGCTTAAGTCGACTGCTTAAGTCGAATTCAGCAGTGTGGACGCCCTAAGTCAACTTAGTCGACTTAGGGCAGGGGAAAAAAGGAGCCCCTGCTCCCTTCTCCCTAGGAATCCACTAGCGGCTTGTCCTGGGGAGATCCAGTCCTGCGTGGCTAGTCCCTCTCCCCAGGCTAGCGGCTCATCCCAGCTCCCTTCTCCCTGGGACCTCTCACATCCCAGGGAGAAGGAACCGTGGGGCTCCCATTTGCCTGGGACCTCGCTCCAGCTTTTTGGGAGGACCGG
>ML685769.1:36173567-36187090 GCA_007922175.1 Pelusios castaneus | reverse complement strand
CCGGTCCTCCCAAAAAGCTGGAGCGAGGTCCCAGGCAAATGGGAGCCACAGGGTTCCCTCCTGGACAGAACCGCTGGGGTCCTGACAAAAAGGGAACCCTGTGCTCCCTTTTTGCTGGGACCAGCCGTAGTCCAGCAGAAAGGGAGCCTCCGCTTCCTTCTGGCTGGGACCATTCAAGTTGCCTTTTAAAGTCAGTCTGAAAAATTAGAGATAACAAAATCAATTTTTTTTGTTTGTTTGTTTTTTTTAACATTCCCAAACTATTAGTTCCATGGAAAAAGTATAGAATGCCTGGGGGAAAAAAGAGAAGATTTTGAGAAAGAGAATGGTGAAATCTTACTGGAATCCAAAAGCTAATGAGGATCATGGCCACCAGTGGTATAAAAATGTAAGCTGTAGTTTGAGTTAATGTTAGAGGACACCGAGCAGCAGAGAGTTACTGTGAGGTGTAGAACATTACAGTACTGTATGTGCTGTCATTAAATGTATTAAAAGTTAAATAGTGTGAGACATGCTATTTATGTAATTGCCATTTGCCAGTGAAGATGAACTCAACTATTGTCTTGTTAAAAGTAACAAGAAACTTGGTTTCCATTCCATATTGCAAAATGTTTCCATGGTGAATGGATTTTCAGTTAAACATATGTTATGAGCATGGATTATATACATATAATGTTAATTGATATAATACACACAAGCTGTTGTGAGAGCTCTGACTAGACCCCAGGTACATTTAACAGTAGTTCATGGTATTTCATGACAATTCTTCCAATAGCTGACATTTGCTGTTGTAAATTATTGTGGTGGTGTGTGAAGAGTTATCAAAGCAAATCCTATTAATGTTAACAAGCCAATCTTCAGCAGATGTAAATTATGATAAATGCTATACTGATTTAAACTAGTTGAGGATTTATAAATAAATATATAGTAAATTTAAAGTAAGAAAAAAAAGTGATCCTTAAGAAAGTGAATCTCCACCATTAATTTGAGTAAAACATCAACTGCTAACATATAATTTCTGAATGTCATTTATTTCACAAATGGAGAGTACACAGATTCTATAGTTATGGTATAGGGTGTTTTAGATGTTCTTACACGTTATAGACTGCCTGACTTGGATGCTCTTCAAAGCACCTAATTCCATTCCATTCCATTCTGAAGAAAAGATGATTCAATGGGAAGTTTACAGTGTTCATCGAAATATTACTGACAAACCCACTAGCTGGGAACACTCTATTCTTCTCTACGAATGCCTCCCACTCAGTCTCATTTTATTGAGAGCCCAATGCTGAATCAGCGACTTCAATGAGGGCAGGAGCATGCTCTAAGTATTTTATTTACAGACAGCCTATCTAGATGTTTCACCATCTCTTATACAGTTCATCCAGTGAAGTATTGTCTAGAGGCCATTTAAATTTAGCTTTATTTAATGTTGTTCAGTGGTGAACAAAAAAAGAATCCTTTTACTTTTCAAAAAGAAAGAATACACTCTTTATAAGAAAGTACATTATGCACTAATTTCTGCAAAGTTCCCTGTTGTGTCTGTTGTTCAGAATCTGTGAGCATTTCCATTCACTATAATATTCTTAGTATTAAGTGATCATAACTCAGCTCTAAAGAATTATTGCAGGCTGAAATTTGTAAAACAATGTTGCAACCAGAATGTGATCTCCATGTCAAATTTATTAATTAATAAAATGGCACTCTTGGTAAATTTTCAGCTGCGAGACTAAAAAACCCCCCAAAACTGTACCTATCTAAAATAATGTTATAAGCTTTTACAGACCAGGCCTGAATTAACTATAACCCACTGTTGCTCAGTCTCTCTCCTTCTGTCTTCTAATGGCTAGGTCCCACAGAGCTTTAAGAGTCTGCAATATAGTTAAAAGGAAAATACAATTAACTAAGGGTTTGGGGCGTTCAAAGAAATGTACTGAGGCAGCCGATAGCCTTTGTGGTTGCTCTAGGGTGTAATTTAGCTTTGGTAGGCAATTTTTTCCCCACAAAAAAAGTCTGAATATACCAGATATTGGAACTTTGAGCTATTTAAATTAGCAGTATGTATCAGACTGATGAAATGATCTATGATCTAGCATAGTCACAAATGTGAGACAACTCTATTACAGCCACAGAAGTTGAAAAATTGACAATAACTATGCAAAGAGATATGGCTAGACGTGAGTATGGTTCTGTCACCCTCATATTCACTAATATCTGACTATGTTAGTAATCCTACTGATTTCAGTGAACTAAGGGTAACAGAGTATGTTTTTTTCCATAATTAAAAACACTGAATATCATAAGAATGCACAAAAAGTACACAGTGGTTTAGGTTCAGATCCTCAAAGTATTTAGGAACCTAACTCTTATTGAAATCAATGGGAACTAGCTCCTTAGCCTTAGCGTACTTCTTTCCAGAGCTAAGACACTTCCTTAACATTCCTAATAGCATTAGCCACATTGGCAGTTCAGCTATGCCATGACAAAGTAACTTAAAACTGTTGAAGTGTTCTTGAAAATTAAATGCTGTCTTAATGGAAGCAGATCGAAAAATATGATGGATTTTGGAAGTTGCCAACATTACTTGCGAATTGCAAACTGCCCCTCAAGGTACTAGACTCTGGGCTCAGAGAGACAGCATGATGTGAAAAGGGAGACACTGAAAAATATGATAGGCAGGGCTGATTTTAGGCACTTATGGTTGCCAAGGAAGCATATATGCTCAGAAGGCTCTCAAGGAAACATTTTAGTTTCTCATGTCACATAACTTGAGGAAGTAGTGTAAGGTGTGCTATCAAAAAACTAAGCTATCAGTGAGCTTCTCTTTCACCTATAACTTATAACTACATGAAGTCAAATTCCAATGGGGTAGCCGTGTTAGTCTATTGTAGAAAGACAACAGAGTCCCACGAAAGCTCATGCGATAAATAAATCTGTTAGTCTTTAAAAGTGCCACAGGACTCTGTTGTCTTATAACTACATGAGGTAGAGCAGTGTGTCCTACACAGGCTACTAAAACAACTAATGGAACTAATGAAGAACCAATACTGTTCTTTGTTGCATTCCAAGTAAACTATGCTATCCAGTGTATTTGTAAGACAGACTGAAAATTCTTTTACACATTTTTTTTAAATATTTTGAATTATTATCTAAAGCAAACAGGAAAGTATATCTTTAGATTTATAAATTCTGTGTCTTATCTACTTGCAATGATGTTTGCTAGTTAATTAAAGCCAGACTATACAGGAGAAGGTTTTTAAACAATGAAATCTAACTTATTTATTCCGTCATTCAACCAATGTATTAAAAAACACAATAAAGATACTTTTGTCTCATTTCAAACATGGTATGTACCCTATCAAAGCAGTTATGAAAGAAAATAAAATTACTTGACCAAGCAAACAACTGTAACAGATAACTAATTTTTGTGTAATTAAATATTAATCCAATTTAACCGAGATTAATTTACAATGACACAAACTGAAGCTAGTGAAATGTTAATAATTTATGAATAGTGGTGCCTTGTATTTATCAATGTGCTATATAGTTGACTTATGTTTCAGGTTAGAATGTCATTTGTGTTCAATACTGTTCTCTCTAGGCTAGCTGATATCTTTTAAAGGTAAAGGTAGGTTTGCGTATATGTTGTACTGTATAAGTGATTTCATGAGATTGGTTGTGATATTTCCATTGCAAATTACAGAATATTTTTGGAAGATACTAAATCAGAGATTAAAATTACCATCAGCTCTTGCAATTCACCTTTTCCCAACATTGGGCTATTATCTCCCTAGGCACATTTATAAATTATAATGTCTAATAAAAGTTGGAATTGCATATGTCAATGTAGAGAAGATATGGCACAATATGGAGGACACATAATATTATTGTAACTGAATAGATGTTTTACTAATAAACATTATTGCAGCAAAGAGCAGTTATGATAGCTCTGTAATCTCTGGGTTGTTTTTGAGACATAATCCTGATATGCACACAGGTGTAGGCTTTGCTGGAGCCTAAACATAGCTGCCAGGTTGTACCAAAGTAGTCCTGGTTGTTGGCAGATAATCAAATAAGCACCTTCCTAACTGGAGAGGTTGGTACAAAACCACAAAGACATTTCTAAAAAAAACGATTTAAACACATGTGTAAGAGGTGTCATGAGAACACTTTGAGCTCTCGTAAAGATAAAGAAGGAGTGATAGGATAAAGGATACGGATGTTTTATTCAAACTAGCAGATACTAGGATAAATGTGGTAAACAACAACATCTGGAGTGTATATATAACTGATGGGTATCAGTGTATAAAAACAAAATCATGGGAGGGGAGTCTTTTTTGCTAGCTGAGGGGACAACATCTCATTGTTCTGATTGCGTTGGTATCATTTTCATGAGCATACATCTGTTAATGTACCCATAACCACTGAGCTGGGACACTCATAGGTTGACTATAGTTCAGTAAGAATCAGGAAGATGTGTTACCATGTCACTGTAACAGAATGCTTACATCAGTGGTGTAAGTAGTGTTAGCAAACACAAAACCAGGTCAATGCAAGTCAGCTTACATTGACCTAACTTTATAGTGAAGATCAGACCTGAGTCTACAGGGACATTAATGTTGTTCATAAAGAAAGACCATAGGCATGGCTTGTGGTGAAGACACTCAGCCAGGCTTATTGTGTTTGCTGACACTACTTATACCACTGATGTAAGCATCCTGGTACAGTGACATGTTAACAATATCTTCTTGACTCTTACTGAACTATAGTCAATCTACTTACATTGAGTCTCGCTGAGTTTAAACACTGCATTCGTTTTGTTGACTTTAAGCAGAGATGGCTCTGCTTACAATTTTGAACTTCATTACCCAGCAGTCATAATAACCAAAAGCCTACCCTGTCTTTTAAAATCCCAGTATGTTTTATGAAATGCCTTTTTCTGATTGTCCACCTTCGCAAGCACATTCCACAAACTCATGTTTGTTATGTGTGTGTGGTGTGCATCTGACTGTCCAGCTGCCCATGTGAGTTTCCTGCACACAGAGAGTTACTACACAATCTCCTTCTTGGAGAAGGCAAGAAGTACTGGAGGTACTTGCTTTTCAGGGAGAAGAGGCTGTGCAAGTACAATCGCATACCAGCCATAAAAACATCAACCATGTAGAAGCGAATTGCATGGGGAATGCTGGCAAAGTGGCATCACTTGGATGATCAGCAGTGTGAAGTGAAAGTGAAAGAATTATGACAGGCATATCCCACAGTGAGGAAGGACAAGGAGAAATCTTATGCTGCCCCACAGACGTTACACTTTCACAATGATCTGAATACTATTCTTGATAGTGACCCCACTGCACAGATGAAACCTCGGAGGAGCCTGAGGCAGAGACCCCTGCCACACACAGTGAAGAGGAAAAGGAAAGGAAAAGAAGAGGAAAAGGAAAAAGAGTGTGTATAGGGGATGGTGGTGGGGGGAAGGCAGAAGACTGGCAGAAGACTCAAATTATGCCACAAGCCACAAACTGTTTGAAATTTCACAGGAGTCTAGTTAGTTGTACTAGGTGAGTGCAGATGAACCTGATGATGAAAAAGAAGAGACCTCAGTTAAGTGTCTGCATGCGTTATTCCTTGCAGGTTTTTGGGGGGAGGAGTGTACTTTTTCTTTCCATTAGACCACACCTCCTCCTCCTCCCCCTTTTTCTCCTACATTTAAAAATGATGGCCAACCTATCTTCGAATTAAAACAAAGGTATCAGATTTTCATTAGTTTACTGGTATAATGTTAGAAAATAAGGAATGCATTTGAAAAAGAATTGCACAGCATCCCCATTACACTATCCAGATAGATCCATGCCCTGTGTTCAGGTAGAAGTAGACTTAGTGTCCATATTTCATTTCTTTAACTTGTTGGGTTAGGAAAGGGATGCCATGTGGAATACTTTAACTTAATAGGGGATATCTCTTTTATCCTCTTTAGCACTCTTGATGAAGCTTTCACGGAGGTCCTATTCAATCCTCTATAACCTTCTGGGATGGCTGCCTTGTTTTCTTCCACTGAGAGAGAATATTTTCCCATGCTACTCTGCTACAAATTTGGCTGGTACCATTGCAGTAAACAGGTTAGCACAACACAGGCCAAAGTGGCTTCAGGAATCCAATAGCTGTTAGGTTCTCTGTGTCTCTCAGATTCAAGAATGAGATATTAGGCAAAATCAACACTGCTAATGAAACTGGAATGATATAGTCACTGGCATCTCCCTTTATGTGCATCCAGGGAGGCGGGCCCACCAGGCCATGGTTTGAGCCAAAAGTGGAGCTGTAGCAAGGTTCTCCAAAACTGAAGGACAACAAACTTTTCTTATGAAGGGCATTTCTGGGAATAATTTAAGGGAGTTTTGTGATTTCTTTAGTTTTCTGCTGTGAATGTAAAGAATGGTATAATTGTTCCAGCTTATCAGCAGTTTCTGGTACAGTGACTTTAACAGATGCCCTCCTCTATGCCTGCTGAATGTCTGACCCTCATCAGAAGGAGGAGAAGGGCTAATAAGAAAGATACATTTTGAGAGCTTTTCCAAGCCACTTGGACCATGGTCAATGTACTTGGAGGGCCATCAGAATGTAACCATAAAATGGAGAGAGAGGTTGCTGCAGGAGAGGCAAAAGGACAGAAAAACACATTGGGAAATGTGCCATGACATAATGGGTTTTCTTGGGAAATAAACACAAATGCTACAGAATATGGTTGGCCTACAGATCCAAAGATCCTAGACTGAATAACTTTGCACTCCTGAGAGAACTCCATTGCTGTTGCTTCCTATATTCTCCAATATAGTATGTGGCAGTTTGGCAATACATCCTTACCCCCTACTAATCCACATCAGGAGACAACATATATTGACCTGTGAAAACCAAAGATTGGTATGTAGGTATCCACAATGGACAACACTGAACTACTGGTTACATACATGGACATAAATATTTACTATTCACTACTGCTTTCACACCATAGAGAATTATTATTAACCCACAAAGCAAAAATGGTCCAAAAGGCATTGTGCTGGATGGAGGATCAAGGCACACTGGAATACCTACCCATGGTGCACCGCACTTTACGCTGATGCAAGCAGTTCTGATGGATACCCACAGCACCAACAATTGCAGTGCATGTGCTCACTCCAAAGTGATATGCAAACTTTGCTGTACTTGTGCCAACTGAACTTTGTAGTGTAACCATTGCCATACCCAAGCTAGCTTTGATCTATTTCGCTTGAGTAACAATAGCAGTGACTTTGTGGCAGTGTGTGACTTTTGAGCTCAGGTTTGTCTACATATGCTGTAATGGGGTCTCTGATTGTGCTGTACATATTCCCTTACATTACTTATTTTGTAAAATCTTTGGAGGAGAGATTATCTTTGTTCTGTTCTTGTAGTGTACCTAGCCAATGAAATCCTTGTTCTCTTAAGCACTCCTACAGTACACATAATAAATTGTAAGTACAAAACATCAGTAGGTAACTTCTGTATTCTTTAAATATTCCAAAGACTGCACAATGTTAGAAAATAAACCTAACACCTAGCTGGTGTTTTGTTCCTACAAAGAAGTTGTTGATTACCAACAACCTCTGCAGGTGGCTTTTTTTTTTTCTCTCCTATATCCTCGCAACCGAACCTAATTAGGACACAAACTGTCACCACTGAAGCCTAAATTTGGCTTCAGATATGATACTCTCTGCAAAGACAAACCACCTGTCCCACAAAGTTGTGTACAATCAAATATCAAGTCTCATAATATACTTTATAAAAATGTGTGTCCCCACCATGTGGGTATCCTTGCCATGATGCTTACCAAAATGGAATAGATGAGCAGCTGATGATCTGAAACCATCATTTTGGCTATGTCTACACTTGTGAAAATAAGTCGACTTTGTTAATTTGACTTAACAAAGTAGACTTTAAGTCGACTTAGCATGTCCACACTATAAAATTAAGTCAACTTAAAGGGGACCTTGCCAAATCGACTTAGAGCATCCACACTTCTAGGGGCTAGGTGGACTTGGGACTGGTCCATGGTGGCAGGGAGGGGACAATGGGGGCTGAGCAGGACAGGGACACTGGCAGGGCGTAGGAGTGGGGTGGGCAGGGCTGTATCCTGCCCTGTGGGTGGGCACACCAGGCTCTGGCTGTGCCAGCCACCCAGGCAGGGTGGGCAGTGGGGGAGCCCTGGAGCCCTTTAAGTCGACTGTAAGTCGACTTAGCCAGTGTGGACACAGATTAGCCCTAAGTCAACTTTATAAAGTCGACTTAACCAGTAAAGTCGACTTTATACTACATTTTATAAAGTCGACTTAAAATTTCCTTAAGTCGATTTAAGCATGAAAATCCACTCAAATTTGGCTAAGTCATAAGTTTTTTTTTTAATGCCCCCCTTCAAATTCATTAGAGATGAAGTATAACAAATTCCCCAAAATATTTTATACACATTAGGCATACTGAAGCCTGGGGATGAGATGGACTTTCCCTGTAATTATAGGTGTGGGTTGCTGTAGATTGGGCAAGGACCTAAACTGATAGAGACCTCACCTCTACAGTGCTCACAACCACCTACTGCTGAGCCCAGGCAGCATGGAAAAAGTTGCCTAACTTGATTAAATATTTCAGATGGGAGGGGAAAATATATTTGGACAAGGATGCTGGTGTGGGGTGGAAACAGAAATTGGCAAGGGGGAAAGAGAAACTGAGGCAAGGTGACTGGGGGTGGGATTGGGAATTATGGTGGAAAATGGACTCAGAACTTGGGAGAAGGGAGGCATTGTGACTTGCTGGGCAAGAAGAGTGGAATTCTATTTTTTTCCCCCTTAAAAGAGGGCTGTTCAAGAGATTTACCAAGCAGCAAAGGCTACAGTATGGTATTAGCTTGAGCTGCAAGACGTATAGATGATTGACATGGAAGCCAGAGATCAAACTGCTGATTACATGTCCTTTAGTTCACACTGGGTGAGACTTCGCAGCAACCAAATGTATTAGCAGTCCACTTCGTACCTGCATGACTTTGAGAGGCAAAATACGAGGAGCATTATACTGGATAAACACTGTGATGTAATGTCAGAAAGCAATTGATGATCTCCTTCTTCTTCCACATATCAGACTAGCTTAGTGTACTACAATAGATAGATTCTAGCTATGACTTACTGGGATCCAGCTAGGCAGCAGCCTGCACATGCCATATTACTGACCAGTAATAAGGTCTCCGTGTGACATCTGGAGCTACTTGAATGATGCTACAAGACAAACCATTTGCACATCTCTCTAACTGGCAACACAAATGTTTGTGCTATTCTTGGAGGAAAATAAACAAATTTAAGGTGATTTATGTCGTATTTGAAGTTCATTTCTGATATTTAATTCTCTGACTATCCTCATGAATTATGCATGTCCAGAAAAGCAACCTAAATTTGTGTCTGTGAGAGAGAGGGCAGGTGTCCTTAAATGCATTTGACTCAGCTATTAAAATAAATGTGGATTCTTTTGCATGTTTTATAAGTACAGTCTGAGGCTCAACATGTTAGCGAATATGGTAATTTCACATAGTTGTCATAGTATAATTCATCTATGTTAAATGTTCTTGATTATTACATCTTCCTTCTGGACCTACATATAAATATTGTGACACTACAGATGTTAACAAAAATAATTGCTCTATTTTACTGCTGATTTTCAGTGAATCACAGCTTTTCAAAATTCTCAATCCGGAAGGGGTATCAGAATGATATAGTGCTCCCAGTTATGTTAGCATGTTCCATTATACAAGGCAATACAACATTCTGCTATAATGGGGTTTAATGACAGATCTTTCTGAGAAACACACATCATGGCAAGGAATTTGGAAAATTCACTGAATTTTATTGATTAAAATTGATCATTTCACGTTAAGATGCAGTAAAAGAAGAACTAACAGTTCAGTTTAAACTGTGTACATTTTTTTCCCCTTCATAGAGAGATTTGGTATAAGTATAGAGCAATGAGAAACTCAGCAATAGTTCAATCTGTACCTTTTCAAGTGCCCTCATATATTTTACTTAGGATTCTACAACTAAAAAGAAATACTGAGAATATGATTTCTTTAAAAAAAAAAAAATCACAGCATTTGATCTTCTGTCTTTTAAATCATCCACCTACTAGTAAATGCCAGTAGATAGATAACTCACAGAAGCTATGTCTACACTGGCAATTTAAGTCAACTTAAGGAGGCTTAAGTGGACTTAAATTAAGCCACGTCCACACTAGGCTTTCATTAAGTTGATTTCAGAAATTCCTTAAGTCAACTTAATGAAAGCTTAAATCGACTTTGTTACTACCACTCATTAAGTTGACTTAACCCTTAAGTTGACTCCTTAAGTCGACTTAAGGGTGGTTAGGTCGACTTAACAAAGTGGACTAAGTCGACTTGAAGATAAGTCAACTTAGTGCACTTTATTAAGACAACTTTAAGTCGACTTTACAAAGTCGACTTAACTTTTCTAGTGTAGACATAGCCAGCATCACTAAATGTATTGTGGTTAAGGATTTAATTTATCTTATACATCTAATTTACATCAAATACAGTTTTTTAAAATGTTCCATAATACATTTTGACAGTCCAAAACTGATTTTGTTTTACTAATTTGCATGTAATAATTTAAATTTCAAATCAAGTCTGAAAAAATATTTCTATATATAGTTCTTTTTACTAGTTCAAAATAAAAAATAAACAATAAAAAAATTAGTAAGTGAAAGTTAGCAAGTGATTTATCATCATCTGCCTGGATTACTGTATTTAGGCTTCAACATCACATTTGTCCCCCATCTTACTCCCAATGATCTGCTAACATACACAAGAAATGAATGTCTAGAAGAGGTTTATCCTGGGACCATCATGTAACAAAGTATATTCATCCTTTCAGAAGATGTAATTCCAGGGAACAGGCACAAATTTGAAATACTTCTTATAACAAAATTAATTCATCCATTCCTACTTCAGTTAAAGAGGTCCAGTTTAGATAAAAATGATATACAATGCAACTTAATTTGCAAGCACTGTTATAGTAGGTGACAAGAAGACACTTGAGAGTCAGGACTTCTGTCAGTCACCAGCTGTATGATTTTGGATATGCCACGTGATCTCTGTACCTAGTTTCCCACTCTGTAAAATGTGTATATTTATTATCTGCTGTATTTCCTGGGACCATTCTGAGACTCAGTTTGCAACACACTTTGATGTCTTGGATGACAGGTACTGCCTAAGTGGGAAGTATTATATTGCTATGAATATTTACCAAAGCAACACAAAAATGAGCAGTGCCTTTCAGTATATCATTATTTGATAAATATTCTTATTGTCCATTGTTCTGTGCTCATATTTTGAAGACTTCAATGTAATACATACCAGGCAATGGAGTTAATGATATTTTAGGAAACTTAAATCTGAATGTCCTGAAATATGTACAGTTGATATAGTTAATGTACTGTAAAGGGGGAAGGAGGTTGACAGTTAACTTAAAATGTGTTCTTGAATCTATGAATTGAAATTTACCTGCAGGTAGTAGAAAAGAGAGGATTTTGGTTTTGAAGAATATTAAAATATCTTATATTGGAGGACTTGTTACATACAGAGAGAGACCAGATTTTAGCAAAAAAGCTTGATTGTTGCCTATAACTAAAGCTCATCAAGAAGGGGACATGGTGTCAAATGAGGAGAGAAAAACTAGTTATCTTAGACCTAAGTACTTCTTGAATACTGATGGGCTATGACTTCACAAACTAAAATAAAAGTGGTAAGTGCCCACTGCTCTTATGGAAGTCAGGTTTTTCTCATTTATAATTTTCACTGCCAATCAAATTAGCTAAATTGTCATCAGAGTTTCTCCATTACACTCCCATAATCTTCCAGTCTGGTCCAGTCCAGTATGGTCTGTCTAGCAGAAGTTTTCCACAGAAGATATATTAAAATGGCCTACAAAACTGGCAGCCAATGAGACCTGTGGGTGCTTATCACCTTTCATATCAGGCCCTGGGTATTCATGTATACAACAGAGATATTAGAAGCATATGGTGAAACTCTGAGGTTAATGGAGGCATGGAAGTTTTGCCAATGATTTCAGTGGAGTCAGCTTATATCTATAACATTAGAATTGAAAATGCATATAAAAAAATCAAACTGTATTTTACAGTTTAGTTAATACATACCAAGACAGATTTGATAAGATAAATGTAAAGTAAACATTATCAGACATACAAACAATGAAAGAAAGAAGAATTGATTAAGTTACAAATTCTCTTCACGGGTGCCTTTGTCCTTTGTGCCTTTGAAAATCTTCGCTACAATCTGCAACCTTGAGACTGAATGGCTCTACAAAAAGAAGAAAGTGGAACATAGATGTTTTATGAGGAGCAAAGCCCTGAACAACAAAACTATGACCATGCCAATAACAGGTACCGTACCAATATGACTGTGGCTGATTTTGGCTTGCTGAAACGTTAAAATATTTGATGACTATGAAGAAGTAAGAAGCAGAAATAACCAGTGTAAAATTTTCTGTTTCAAAGAGTCTGTCAAGGTATTATCCAACTATATTAACCATGGAGATGCTTTACTTATTTGCAAAGTCATAGATAAGATGACATATATTAAAATGCTATGCATTTTACAATTTTTTCAATAATTTAAATTCAGAGTGAATGCAGACCCCTCCCCCCCTTTTTTGCAAACAGATCACAATTTCCACATATTTATTTGTTCAAAGGTATTTGAGAAACATGTTGTTGAACATATTTCATTCTATAAGTGGCATGTAAACTCACTGTTATTAGTCTTACTTAAAATGTTGTATAATGAAATTTGAAATGACAGCTGTTTTGATCACGTTCCGTGCTTGGATTTACCATAACTCTTTCTGTTGCAAATGTTTGTGAATGCCATTTTGTAATCCACTTTCCACAAATATTCTCAAATTCTCTCAAAACTAATCTAGTAAACTAGGAATTAGGAACAAAAAACATAAAAAAGGTAAAAAGTTCAGTCAAGAGGAATTCTTTATATATTTCAATGAATCATGAGTATAATTTGTCAGTAGTATTCAGTCAGAGCCACTTCATTCTTGCAACCCAAGGATAGAGTTTACCACATTATGAGTGGTTAAAAAAATATAAAAAAAATATATAATGAGTACAGTGTATTACATCACCACTGTTTTTCAAAACTAAAACATTTTTAACCTAATCTCATTCTTCTCTCTTGATATTTGTATTTTCCACTATAAAAGGAATAATGAAATATTGGTAGAATGCTTAATTGGCCACATATTCTTACTGGCCTATTCGTGCACGTTATAACCTAACACCATCCAACTAGTCAAATTCCAAAGGGGTAGCCATGTTAGTCTATTGTAGAAAAACAACAGAGTCCTGTGGCACTTTTAAAGACTAACAGATTTATTTATCGCATGAGCTTTCGTGGGAGAAAATCCCACTTTGTCAGATGCTTTGAAGAA
>ML685769.1:35937771-36173467 GCA_007922175.1 Pelusios castaneus | reverse complement strand
GTCTGACGAAGTGGGATTTTCTCCCACGAAAGCTCATGTGATAAATAAATCTGTTAGTCTTTAAAAGTGCCACAGGACTCTGTTGTTTTACCATCCAACTAGGTACAACTTGATACAAATTAACTTAAAAGAGAAGTGGAGACAAAATAAAAGCCTTTAGTTTAACAAACTCAATGTCCATACATATTTTAAAGAGTATTTAAAAAAAATATTAAGAAGAAAATGGCTATGAACTCCCCCACCCTCCTCATTTGTGCTGAGCAGAGCTCAAGTACACTTGACAATTTGGGACTTCTCCTCCTCCCCTGAATTCACAAGGAAAATGTATTCACCTTCCCCATTAACAGAAGTCTAGGCAAAGTCATAGATGCTTTTAACATTTAGACTTGGGTGGGTGTTAGCCTCTATGTTTAGTTTTGGTGGCACAGAAGTCAGCTATGTTTCATGTTGCAATGAGCACATCATCATTAAAAAGACACTGCTCACAATAGCAGCAGACAATACGAATGGTTGTGAGCAGCGGCATGAGGAGAAGCAGTAGCAATAGGAGCTAGTAATTGAAGCAGTTCTGACAGAGAGCACAACAGAGTCAAAATATTTCAGGTATTCATGCTGTGGCACAGCTGATTAGTGAAGAAGGTCTGGAGTCTATTTTCCACAATACGACTCAAGCTGTTACTTTGTAAAATCAAAATGTTATTTCACCTACCTCACATTTGAAATCTACTTTCATACATCTGGTGCACTTGGCAAGGAGACAGCATTTCTAGATTTGCAATTCTCTGCCACAGGAGCTAATAGCTGTAACACAATCTCGTTCTCTGTGTGGACCAGACCTAGAAGGAGATGGGATGCTTTGCCAGAAGGTTTCATAGGCATTTACTGTTAGCAGAGGAATGATGAGACTCAGGAATCCTGGGTTCCATTCCAGGCCTGCAGAGGAGTGGGCTCTAGTAAGTACATGCTTCTTTTTTGTTTCCTCCACCACCAGTGACCCTTTCTGCCCCATTACTTCCATCCTGACCATGTTCCAGTCAAGGAGTCTGGTAGCATTCTTAAAGACTAACAAATGCATTTATTGCATGAGCTTTTGTGGGAGAAAATCTCTCCCACAAAAGTTTATGCAATAAATACATTTGTTAGTCTTTAAGAATGCCACCAGACTCCTTGTTTCTTTTGCTGAATTAGACTAACACTGATACTCTTTTGGAATATGTACCAATCCTGTCTCTTCCCCACCACTAGCTCCTTATCCTGGTCCCAGTCTCCATCCTTCAAATTTCTCATCCCAGTCTCAGTCACGCTGTCCAACCAGTCTTAGTCTTACCTGGGCTCCCCTTCCTAGTCTTCCCACAACTTCTTCCAGCCCCAATCTCCTGGCCCAGTCATTCCCCACTCCTCAAATGACCAGTCCCACTACCCTGCCCTGGCTTCCAGATGTCCAATGCTATACATGTTCTCCATTCCAACTGGTTCCCAATACCAATCTCCTTCCCTGGACTCTTTGTCCATTTTCAATATCCTCCATCCATGTAGCCAGTCCAAGTTCTCGCCATCCTTCTGGTTCTGCACAGGACCTCTCTCTCCTGTTTCCCTTGCCCCAAAAGGTTTTCAATCCCATTCTCCTTTCCCACTTCCTCATCAAATATCAATCTTCCCCTCCTCATCCCAGCCCAGTGACAGGCTTTCAGGGTCCCAATCCCCCCTTCATCCCTTTTTGCCTCCTTGACACTCAGGAAACAGGCAGAGATGGAGCCAACTAAACTCCCTGCTCTTGAGTTAGGGATTTAAAAGGTAGTGATCCTAGAGGTAGGGTTAGATGAAAATAGGCAGCATTCCATTAGGATAAAGGTTGAATGCACTCCCCAGGCTAGATTTAGCATAGGACCCATAGAGGTCCCACAAAAATGGTTAGCATTCCAAATGTTTGGGTTCCCCAAGGCAGCTTTTGGACTCTGATCAGTTCAGCTCCCTGGTCTATAGTAAGAGTTCAAAAAGGTAGAGCTTCCTGGCCTACATTTAAAGTTACTGAAGATAGAGATGGAGGTGGCAGAATAACCATCATTAGAGACTTTTAAGACTTGAGTTGATAAAGTCCGGCCTGGGATGATTTAGTTGGTGATAGTCCTGCTTTTTGCAGCGGATCAGACTAGATGATCACCTGAGGTCCCGTCTAATCTTCCATGATTCTATGACCAATGGATTGAAGTCAGGGGCCACTCCAGTGGGCTCCACAGACTAGGGTCAGCCCTAAGCTTACTAGGCGAGTTCTGTTTTCTATAGTCCTAACCCTAAACCAGAGAATTCTATTGGCTTATAGCCTAACCCTATCTTGGAGAATCTTAGCAGCCCAAGCCTTAAACCAACCCCAACAAATCCATCTGAATCCTAACACCTGCCCTGGAACTGTACATTTTTTTACCCAAGCCAAGGCCCCCCTTTGCTTTGAACCCTAGGTCTAGCTCAGAGCCCCTTACCCTTTGTATCCTAATTCTAGTCCAAACAACAAACCATCGTACAGTGCACTGCCTGAGCCAGTCCTTCCAGGGGCAGCTCAGGGCTAGTCCTCTGTCTGTTCACATCTCTGAGCAGAGTTCCTCTGGGACGCATCCAAGGCCTTCTTGACCTTCTTCAAGGAAAAGGCACTGTCCTTGGATCTCTGCTCAGTGTCCCCTGCTGGTTCCCTCATTTTGACCCTGTGACCCCAACATACCTTCCTATTTTTCCCATTAGTTGTACCCCACACTTAGTTGGTGCCAGGCTCTGTAACCCCTGCTAATTCCCTCCCTTCCTCACCTGGCTCTGGCCCTACTAACCTTGGAGCTGTCACGGCTGGACTCTAGTCCTGTTGGCCTCTGCCCGGTCCCTGAGATATCACCCTCCGAGGCACCCCCAGCATCTTTGCACACTCCCTTTGGCAGGGCCATCACTGCAGGGGTAGGGCCCAGGGCCAATCAACCTCTGTGGGGACACTGCCTCCCCAACCACTCTGTCAGGGGTTGGGGCAGCTGGCCCAGAGGCCAGGATCTGCACTCCCACCCCACCCCGGGCTGGCTGCTCCACCCCGGAAGTGGGGTGGGACAGCCCAGAGGCCAGGCTCTCCTTCCCCGCCCTGACCTTGCCTTCGGCTTGCTGCCAAAGGCAGAGGGATGGGAAGCAGCATGGCAGTGGGGGGGAGCAGCGCTGGCCCTGCACAAATCTGCTGGCAGCTGAGCAGCATGAGGCCCACAAACCCTGGAGCCTGGGATGGTCACCCCACTCACCACCACCCCCGCTCCCTCCCCCTGGGACAGGCCTGCACCCTAGGGGCCAGCCAGACCACTTCTTAGCTGGTCAGGCCTGGAGGCACTGCAGAGAGGGATTTTAAATTTCCCACAGCTGCCCCAAAATGAGAAAGGAGGGGGAAAAATTGTTCTCCTTAACTGCCAATGATAGGACAAGAAGCAATGGGCTTAAATTATGGGAAGGAAGGTTTAGGTTGGACATTAGAAAAAGATTCCTAACTGTCAGGGTGATTAACCAATAAATAAGTTACCTAGACAGGTTGCGGGATCTCCATCATTGGAAGTTTCTAAAAGCAGGTTGGACAAACACCTAACAGAGATGGCTTAAGAGGGTACTTGATCCTGCCATGAGCACAGTGACCTGAACTCGATGACTTCTCATGGTTCCTTCCAGTTTCTATGGCTATGTCTACACTAGAAAAGTTAAGCCGACTTTTGTTAAGTGGACTTTAATAAGGTCGACGTTAAGTTGACTTAAAATCAACCTTATTAAAGTCCACTTTACAAGTGGCAAGACTTTAAGTCAACTTAGTCCACTTTGTTAAGTCGATCTAACTGTCCTTAGGTCGACTTAACAAAGTGGACTTATGCATCTACACTGGGCTTAGGTCAACTTGAGGAAGGGTTAGGTCGACCTAAGGGGGCTTAAGTCGACCTAATGAGTGGTAGTTATAAAGTTGACTTAAGCTTTCATTAAGTCGACTTAAGGAATTTCTTAAGTAAACTTAATGAAAGCCTAGTGTGGACGTGGCTTAATTTAAGTCGTCTTAAGCCTCCTTAAGTCGACTTAAATTGCCATTGTAGTCATAGCCTATGAGTCTAGGAGAGATTTTAAAAGGTTCCACCCAACCCCACCTGCCAAGTGAATGGGGAAGGGCTGGAAGCAGCAGAGTGCCTGCCCTGGGGAGCTTGCGTGGGTCTAGAGCAGTGCTGCAGGGCCAGGAGTCCTGAGTCCCACTCAGAATGAGCCCACGTACTTCCTTTGGCACGTGTGTTGCTGACCCCTGATTTACAAATAGACATCTAGGTCAGCCAATACCTTGTACCATTGCCCAATTGGGCACCACTGTGAGGTAAGCCTCATGCAGGGCTGCTCCTTGGCAACCTTTAAGTTGCCCAAATGAGGAAAGTCATTTGGATGTAAGGAGCCCTGACTTTGCTCATCACTCCCCCCACTCACAGCCCTTTAGGGGTGCATGGAGGAATGGCTTTTGTGGTGGGAGCGAGCAGCAATACCAGCTCCATGCAGGCAAGGTCTGCTTCCTCAGAGAGGTGCAAGAAGGGACCGTAGAGGCTAGGAGTGAATGGAGCATAGTGTAGGGATTAGGGGTGAAAGAGGAAGAGGGCACTCACTGTCGTTAGGGATGAAGAAGTGGGGAGCCCTAGGGACTGGACTCAGATGCTTGCTCTGTGAAAAGGGGCACCGGCACAAAAACGTTTGAGAACCAGTCTGGTCTACTCCAAGGCCTTATTCAAAACCTACTGAAATCAATAGAAAGACTTTCATTGGCTTTTGGATCAGGCACTGGGACTATTGTTTGGTGAATGTGAAAATATCAAAGAATGACATTCTTCAGCATATCACAGAGGGCCAAAAATATCTATCAGTCAGTTTGCTAGATATTTAAATAGAGGCGGGAAAGAGAAAATAAAAAGAAAAATGCTAAACAGTTTTCACTATTTGGTTAGTTGAGGAGCCTCTCACATGTTTCTGAAACTCAGTTTTCATTACAGTTTTGCAGTTCACTTAGAAAACTGCTCATTCAAATTACAATCCACCAGAAGAAAAGAGAGGCAGAATACTTTTCACTTGTTACTATGAGTGTCTTAGCAATTGCCTTTTCCCCAAATTACAGTTTCTTCATTTCTGTGCCTATAATTTACTGGTATTCTTATCTTGGTATCAGGGCTGTTCTGTTGCACATTAGGATTTTATTTTCCCAATATTTTAAAATGAACATTTCTTTAAGGCTTTTAGCTGAATGTTAAAATTCTTACAATATGTGATTCAAGTAGCAAGCCGAGAGCAAATCTTTTTGATAGATATACCATACACATCACTCGTACAGGTTAGCTTACTTCAAAGCCATTTACTGGGGGGAAAATATTGCACTTAAAATGTATTTTTAAATCTATTTAAATACATTAACAGGTGATAAAATGAAATTTAACAATACTTTAATAAACTCTATTGTTGGAATGGCAGAGTTATTGTCCAAAAGGTAGAACTAAGACACTGAGTGTGTGCATTACAAACAAATTGTGGAGTTTATTTCTTTTAGGACAAGGTGTCTGCTTTGCAAAATGTACTTTCCAGATTATACCCATTTTTACTTTCTTGTAATATCATCCTTGCACTGTACAATTTTCATTGTTTTCTGCTTCAAACTATGGATAGTATTTCTTTCAAATGCACTAATAAAATATGATACAAGACAAAAGCTTGCACAATACACATTGCCTCAGAACAGATAATTCTTGGAAAAACAAAAAATGGTAGTCCTAGAGTTGGAATGAGTTTACCATTACCTTTATTGCCTCCTCATTACCGGAAGTGAGCAAAGAGAAGGGAGCACAATAATCCTTTTAGTTTTAAAACCATGAATAAGCTTACATTTTCAACAGCTACCCAGAGACCCTTATTCGGTTACATTAACACCTAACACCTAAAAACACCTTCATTAACAGCTAAAAATGAATAGTAACTATGTGGTGTATATAATTATATCTACTCCTGTTATTTACAGTTTTAATTTACAGAGCTCAGGTGCTTTACCTTGAAATGCATCATCTTTGCAATGGAAATGACTACACATAAGCAAAGGAGGAAAAGGGTGTGTGTGGGGAGGAGTGGGGGAGGAGGAATAAATTCCCGGGTGGGAACAAATTCCAAAGGGGTAGCCGTTTTCGTCTAGTTCAACAAAACCAACAAGGAGTCCTGTGGCACTTTTAAAAACTAATACATTTATTTATTGCATGAGCTTTCGTGGGAGAAAATCCCACTTTGACAGATGCTTTGAAGATGGGGGAATTTACAGAATGGGAGGAAATTAAATGCAGGGACATGTATGACATAGAATCAGGTCAGACTGTAACAACAAATCAAAATAGATGTTAAAATTCAAACACTGGGGAACAGCACAGAGGAAGATGAGGTCAAATCACCTGTTGTAATGAGAAAAAAAGGTCATGTGATAAATAAATTGTTAGTCTTTAAGGCTATGTCTACACTAGAAAAAGTTAAGTCGACTTTGTTATGTCAACTTAAAGTTAAGTTGACTTAGTCCACTTTGTTAAGTTGACCTAACCCCCCTTAAGTCGACTTAATAAAGTCAACGTAAGGGTTACTCCCCGTCCACACCATCTTTAAGTTGACTTAAGGAGTTGAATTAAGGCTTAAGTCGATCTAATGGGCAGTTCTTATTAAATCTACTTAAGCTTTCATTAAGTCAATTTAAGAAATTTCTTAAGTCGACTTAATGGAAGTCTGGTATAGACAAGGATTAATTCAGGTTGATTTGAGGGTCCTTAAATTGACCTAAATTGCAAGTCTAGACATACCTAAAAGTGCCACAGGACTCCTTGTTTGCTTTTGTTTGGAACATTGCTTATATAGGAGAGTAAGATAGCATACTTCTGGTTACATTTCTTGAACAAACTGCAGAAAAGGAGGAGAGAAAAAGGAAGAGAACTTCTTTTCCATAACTTTCAACTGGAATCTCATTTACAGGACAGCAATGCTTGCTTGTAGTAACCCTATGACCATAGCAACCTGTGGCTCAGACCAGGCCGTTTCTCCAGTTTTAATTGTTATTCTCCTAGTCTACATCTACACTGGCAATTTAAATCAACTTAAGAAGGCTTAAGTCTACTTAAATTAAGCCACGTCCACACCTGACTGTCATTAAATCGACTTAAGCAGCTCCTTAAGTTGACTTAATAACTATCGGTCTTTAGGTTGACAACTCTTAAGTCAAATGGTTAGTTGACCTAAAGGTGGTGTGGCCGCCCTAGGTCAACTTATTCTATAAGAAGCCAGGCTCCTTTCTCCCCGGGACCCCATGCAGGACCCCTTCTGACCCCTCGGTCTCTTCTCCCCGGACCCACGGGGGTCAGGGAAAGAAGGAAACAGTGCTCCCCAGACAGGGGATCCCCAGAGGTTCCCCCGTCAGCTGGTGCACCCAGCGCTCCAGCTGACAGGGGAACCTCTGGGGATCCCCTGTCAGCTGGAGCACCGGCAGCTTCCTTCTTGCCCAGACCCATGGGGGTGTGAGGAGAAGGGAGCATATGCTCCCTTCTCCCCAGGACCCCCGTGGGGATCCCAGCAAGAAGGCAGCCCTGGTTCTGACCCGCAGCTCCCTTTTGCAATGAAGCCGCAGGACCCAGCGAGAATGGAGCCATGGCTCTCTTTTTGCCAGGACCGGCGTGGGTCCTGGGGAGAGAGGAGCCTGGCACCCTGCTTGCCGGGACCCCAGCTTCCTGGGGAGGGGACCTGTGGGTCTCTTCTCAGCAGGGAGCCACAAAGCCTTGTCTACACTTAACAAGGTCGACTTTACTTTTCAAGTCGACTTAACAGAGTCAAATTAACTTTTCAAGTGTAGACATAACCCTACACTTCTGAAATCACTTTCAAAGAAAGGCCCAGATATCCCTTCTCTCCCCCTCCCATACACTGGATGGTAGGTCACTTGTCCATGAGCTTTGGTCCATCAATCATGCTACAGGGAGTAGACTAGAGAAATACGTATACAGAGAATTATATTTTTGTATATGTTCTTCATATCGTCACCATATTTGTTTAACACTTATCTAAGTTTGCCTGTATATTTAATAGTTTTTTTTTCTCTCCCTTATGAACCACTCATAAAAATACAAAGACTCAAAAACTCAAGTATAGGCAGTGCTATAAAGCAGAAATCAAATGTGTTATGGACGCAAAGAGTAAGAACCAGATATACACTAAATAGTATGTGTTCATCTTGTAGCTGGGGTGTGAAATTTTCTTTTCATTAGCTGTTTTTCCTCACTAGCTTTCACAGCACTTTATAAAGGGAGGTGTTTTATCTGTGAAGAAACTGTACCCAGTGTGCAATGATTTGTCCAGAGTCACGAAGTCAGCCAGATCCAAAGATGGGTATAGAATTTAGTTTTTTGAATATTTACAGTCCAACATGCTAGTCCCCAGGCCACATTTCCATCAATCAGAATAACCCAACATAAAAGATGCATTGTCTACTGTACCCTGAGACATGTTTCAAGGGGACAGAGGATTCCTTCAAAACTTTGCAGCTCTATTTTGCAGATATACAAATGATTATACCAGACAGGGAGAATCAGGACTATTTAAGGAAATAAGGTTGCAGAGCAGTCATCAAGTCCTTGATCTGCAATCAATGACTGTATATAGGTGAAATTGAAGATCTCATTTAGCCTTCAGAATTTTTATTAATGACAGTGATTCATGAGGAAAGAATACAACTTGAGCCAGAGATCAGCCTGAGTTTGCAGGGCACAAGTTGATTGTAGGCTGGAAACATTTAAAGCAATAATCATTGCAGGCTGCTGATTCTGCTACTTTTATAGTTTGAGACAGGTGCATCTCACTCCAGAATGAATGGGGCTACTCAATTAATAGGATGATACTCAACATGAATAAGGGTGTCAAACTGTCTCTATAAAGTTTATGAACAATGACACTCCATGATGACATTTTTATATTGTGAACCTAGGAATCCATTAGTGCCAGCAGACAAAGGGGTCACTGTCCTTTAATAGCAACGCCTAACAGGCCAGACAAACTCACTGTACCTAACATGTTGCTGTCTTAGTATTTGTCTATAAAGATGGTCATGTGAGGTATCAAATGAAAGCTCATATTACACTGGTCATCATAAGCATTGTATGATGCATGTCTGATGATATTTTTTACTACATACAAACAACTCTTTAATTATGTTTAAACCACGTACCAGGCTGGAGGTTTGATAAAGAGGTTTATACTAGACAAAGAAATGTTCATTTATCTGCCTAGGCCTGTGATGTAAATCAAGCACTGCAGAAGCCCATACACAATGTGAGTGAGCTACATTTGCATGCAAATCAATAGAAAAAGCCAGGCTGAGCTGGGGATGTAAAATCAGCACTGGCAGATATCAGAGACTAAAACTTGTGTGTGGGGTTAAAACAATGAGCTTTGGAGAGCTAAAAATAAGCAAAAAGATATTTTGTTCTACCTTTCACTGAAGAACACCCATGGTAGCAGGTGGTGATTCATGAAAAAAACAACTGGATCTGGCTTGAGTAAAAAAATCAGCAAAAGGACACTGAGGGTGAAAAACTGTTTGAAATGAAGTGAAGTTTGCCAACATTGGCTACACTTGAAAAGTTAGGTCGACTTTAAGTCGACTTAAAGCGGACCTTATTAAGTCGACTTAACAAAAGTGTAGACGTGGCCCCTTTTCAACCTTATTAAGTTGACTTAACGTTTCAAGTCGACTTAATAAGCTCCACCAAGGCGCTAATCCCCGTCTCCAGTGGCTTAAATCAATTTAATAAAGTCGACTTAAGCTCTAGATTGAATTAAAACTAGGTGTTATCAATTCAAACTAACTTTTCCTTAACTCAACTTAAGGATCAGCTTAAGTCGACTTAAGGAAAGCCCAGTGTAGATGCAGAGTATTTTAAATCGAATTAAGCCTCCTTAAATTGAATTAATTTGTAAGTGTAGATGCACCCCTCATGTTTAGTCTTTTAGAAGTGTGCTTTACATTAATTTGAAACCAATTCTGTTTCCACCACCCTTACTCAGTATCAATTAAATCTTTAATAAACTTACCAGTTTTATTACAAATTCACCTCTGTGGTTTTAAATATAATGTAAAGCCTCAGCAGAACCAATCCCACTGGTTTGTACACTCTCTCCCTGGAGACAGCCAACTTAAATATTTCCACCAATGGCCAGTGGTGGGAGGGATGCTAGAAGGGTATGCTCTTCAAGGGGGCTTGAGTGCACCAAAAGTTGACCTGTGCAGCAAAAAGAAAGGCTGGCAGAGCTTCTGAGAAAATTGTCGGGGTGGCTAGCAGACTGATATGACAGGAAGTCTACATCAAGTTAAGTATCAGCAATTCTCTCACTGAGACAGGTCGTAACAAGGTCACTAAGCCCTGGTCTACACTGACTGAGGTAAGCAGCATTATGTCAACCTTCTCTACCTTCTGCAGCCAGCATCTCCACTGGCAGACCAATACATTTAAAGTAAACGGAAGTGTAATTCGACGTGATAACACCACCCCCGCAAGCAGCATAGGGCTGAGGTTTAACTCTACAAGTCGAATTTAGGTCCATGTAGCCAGAAATTGGGGGCAGGGAGAGAAATGCTAAATTCATTGGCCTTCCCAATCTATCCCAAAACTCTCTGTTCTTTTCTTGCTGCTCTTGATTTAAACCATATAGTTCCTCCCCTGCCTGTGCAGTCCCAGAAAGTTTTTAATTCATCCCTCTCTCTGTATGCAGCACTGTGCACCTCTCTGTGCCTGTGGCAGAGAAAGACCGCACGGAAAGCTTCTTGAGAGAGAGAGAGGGGAGAAGAAGAGAGTGTAACCTTTGGGTGGGCTAGAATTTACCTCATTGCCCCTCTCCAGTGCCTTAAGAGAAATAAACCCCAACTCCCATGGAGAAGCAGCTGGAGACCCAGGATTCAGTCTTTAAAAGACTCATAGCAAAGATTGTTCAGAGTTACCCTCCACATATTCAAATGCTATTTAGAACAAAAGTAATGAACTTTAACAACTACTAACTCTATGCTGACAAGTTCCAAAGGGGTAGCCATGCTTGTCTGTTTCAGCACAACAAACAAAGAGTGGCAGTTTTAAAGACTAACAAATTTATTTATTGCATGAGCTTTCGTGAGAGAAAATCCCACTTCGTCAGACACTTTGAAGATGGGAAATTTACAGAATACGAGGAAAATAAATGCAGGGAAGTGCAAGTCATAGGATCATGTCAGACTGTTACAGCAAATCAAAGCAGTTATTTAGCTTCAAACACAGGAAACACCATATAGAGGAAGGTTGAGGTCAAATCACCTGTTGTAATGAGAAAAAAAATGAATAGTCTCTGTGGCAACGGTGTCAAATCTGTATACGAGTTCCAATTCTGCAGTTTCTCTTTGAAGTTGCAATTTATTATCCATTTATTTGAGCACAGTTATTAACAAATCATCAATGGAGCGAGCAGGGATATTGAAGTGTTCCCCTTTTGGTTTCTGAATGTAATTTCTGGTGTCAGATTTGTGTCCATTTATTCTTTTGCACAGAGACTGTCCTGTTTGTCCAATATATAAGGCAGGGGGCATTTCTGGCATATGACGGCATAAATCATATTGGTGGATGAGCTCTTGATGGAGTAGCTGACATGATTAAGTCCTATGATGGTGTCTTTTTGGCAGATAAATGGGCAAAATTGGCAACGTGGTTTGTTGCAGGGATATGTGCCTGCTTTAATGTTTCTGTTGTTAGGTCTATAGTTGCTGGTGAGTATCTGCTTAAGGTTGGGGGGCTGTCTGTAAGCAAAGAGAGGTCTGTCTCCCAAGGCTTAAGAGAGTGAGGGACTGTCTTGTAAAATAGCTTGTAGATCCTTGATGATGTGCTGTAGAGGTCTAACTTAGGGGTTGTCGGTGATGAACAGTGTCAATCTGTTTCTTCACTTCCATAGGCGGATATTATAGTTTTAAGAATGCTTGACTTAGATCTGAAAGGCATCTGTCTCTGTCTGAGGGATTGGAGCAAATGCAGTTATATCTTAGGATTTGGCTGTACACAATGGATCAACTTTATGTCATGTTGTTTCTTCCATCATAAGACTTATAACGTGGCTATTTTATAAACCCACATTCACCATTTCACAGCTTTCTTTTTCTTGTTTATGTGTTGTGGAAACAAAGTGAATTTAAACAGAACAGTCCCCACAGAAACACTGAGATTCAACTTAAGAGTTCGCAAAGTTTAGGTGTTCACCTGAATCTCAGTTATAGTCTCTGTTCAACAAGTCCAAAGGCTTGAGTTGAAAGAAGCAGTTCCCTTTTTGGTAGCAGGAATCTTCAGTAGAAACCCATGTAGGCTCCTTTATCACCTCCCTTCCCCCCCCCCCCCCACCACCCCTGGAATCAGCATCCAGTCATCTTATTGGTTAACCGGCACGGAGTCACATATACTTATGAGGAAACTCTGCTGCAAAAGGCACCAGAGTAGGGAGAAAACATCTTGCTGTCCACTCCTGACTCAGCTTTTCCCAATCACACACAGAGGCTCTTCTCAATCCCACTGCCCTGGCTGCTACTCTCATGGGGTCTGACCACACCAGCAGGAAACCTTGTGAAACACGCTCAAAACTACAACTTCCTGTTCCAAAAATTGCTGGCTCTAGGCAGCTAAATCTATGCAGAAACAGCCACCCAGCCCCAAGAGATATCTTAAAAAGACAGCTCTCAATTAGGGATATGGGTTACATGATCACATTGCATCATGGGAGGACAACTGCCTCTCACAAGCCACTGCTCAACACTGTGGGATGGCTACCCACAGTGCAATGCATCCCAGGAAGAAGTAAGGGTGAGCAGTGGGGATGGAAGAGCCCAGAGCAAGGAGCATAGCATGATCATACTCCTGTGCCATCTCTAATCCATCAGCCTATGATCAAACTACTATCCTTCCCACAGAGTCGACAAGCCCTGAGTGTCCCGAGAAAGTGGCACACATAGCCACTTTACAAATGAACAAGAATTCTATAAAAACAAGATGTCAGTGAACTTGCTAAATAGATAAGAACTTTGCTGTGATTTGTCCATCCAAAGTAATTTAAAGCCTAAATCAAAATTGATCACATTAAATTATAATTTAAGAGTTAAGGAATTTAAATAAATATGTTAAAATGCATACAAGAGGACACCTTGACTTAACAGTGTATTGATTTTGCAAAGAAATATTTAACCAGTGGACATCCTTCTACACAAAGTTTTATGAATACCTGTGTTAAGTTGCTATAGAAAGGGGGAAAAAAAGCCTGTATGTAATTTAACATGAAGATAACAAAACTACCTTCAAATACAAATCTATAGAAATCATAGGTGTTTAGAAATAATTGAATAGAAGAGCCGTAATGACAAGTTTCAGCTCATAACAGAAAATAATGTTAACAGGAGAAACTACTACCATGTTATCTTTTAATAAAACACAACCACAAAGAAAAATTAAAAATGATTAACTGCTATGAAGTGAGAACTAATCAAAAGTGTTTGCATTTCTGGATATTAGAAAACCAAGGAAGCACTCAAGATATATGATGCAATAGGTAATGCTAATTAAACTGTACAGTTTAATTAATCTATTAGAAAATGGTAATACGAAGTGAAAAGTTTATCAACCCAGACAAACTCCACGGTTATTAAAGGGAAACTACTGCCTCAGAGCTACATGTAGAGCTCTGTTTAAGAAGGTCACAGATGATCTTGGATTATTTCATAAAGTACAGATTCCGATATCGCTTACTCACAATGAATAGTAATTTCATCCATCAGTAGTCTCACCAAAACTAATAGAACAAGGTGCTATTCACTATAAGTGAAGGTATAGAATTCAACACAAAAATGAAAGAAAAATAATGAAGTTACATTTACAATGGACTAGGTTCAGACCTTCACATTGGTTAGCAGTTCTTCACGTGAATAGTGATACTGATATTAATGAGACCACTTGTGTGAATAAAGATTTCAAAAATCTGTCCCACAAAGATTAAAACCAACATTCATTTAATCCTGCTCTGTATGGACTGTTGGAGAATAGGAATGACTCCATTGATTTTGTATGGCTTACTAAAAGAGACTGATGGAATTTGCTTGTAAAACAACTGAGAAATTGATAAAGATTATACATGTGAAAGGGTATAATAGACATTTTGCAAGAAGGAGATCATTTTAACATAGAAAAGCTACAAATTGAAGTGACAAACTGAAGACTATTGTATAGTTATTTTTAAAAAATGAGTACTTTGTATCAGAACAAGCATAGATCAATATGGGCTAACCAACATGGAAATTGGCAAATGGCAAACAAAGATGCCACACAAAGAACTGATTACTTCATTTTGAGAAATAAAACTGCCAAATGGTTTCAAAGAAATAATGCACAAGGTATGATTTGTATATGGATTAGCTCATGATTACTTTTTGCAATAGAACCTGTCACAATGCCACCAATTAACTCTAAGCATTGCATACTTCAGCTAGCTCAAGTTGCTTCCCTTAAGCTAAAGAGCCACAAGTGTGTTAGATAATACATGCCTGCATTAATTTAGGTATAGGGAAACTATGTTAACTGAATAAATTATGCTTTTCCCATAGTTCTGTCTACTTATGAAACTACCATTGATATCTAAGGTTGAGGTTACCTAACATTTTCATTATAGCCTGTTGATCTCTCTTTAGTCGTCTGACATATTAACTGTTCAGGCTGAAGTTTTCCATCGATGGTCTGCACTTTTTTATTTTATTTTTTTTTAAATGAGCAGACAGGGTTCTTAAGTTTTTCAGTCTGAAGTCAATGAAAAATAGGTAGTTTTACTAATGTTTTCTACCCTTTTTCAATAAAAGTCATTGCATTATGCCTACATTGGAATAAATGACCTGCAATACAGGCTGTGTACGGTCTGAAACAGCTGACTTGGGCGCATGGGGGGCTTAGGTTAGGGTCTCAGAGCCCAGACTCCAGCCCACACTCAAAAAGCCACACCACAATTAAGTAGACCTAGAGCCCAAGCCCTATGAACTCAAGTCATCTGACATGGGCCGGTGCTTAACTAAAGCAAAGACATACTTACCATTATCATAGAAGTAACCAATACTGCAGCCTTACTTTCTCACTTTCTTTCTTCATACTTCAATGACTTCAGTCACGTCACATCAAGAGAGCCAACCTTTCTGAGTAACAATGAAAACTCTTCTACCTTTTCTGGGCTCAGTCCTCAGCAGATTCCTTGCGCCCTTTTCCAAGCTCTCCAGAATTCTTCCTCACTTTAGAGTGCTGCCCAACAGAGTTTTCTGCCTGCAGAACTAGCACCTCCCAATCCACTAACACTCACAACTTCTTCCCTGGCATTTTTCTTCCCCAAGGCCTGATTTAGGACTTTCTCTCCACCTATCCCCTCTTTTTGTGGATGCCCTATAGAATAAGCTCCAGCCTTCAGGCCCCTCTATGTTTCTTTTCCTAGAGAAAAGAACTCCCCTATTGTCTTGCAGTTCTTCTTTGTGAGAGCCACTTTATCTGATTTTTTCCCACCTGGGTCTAATTATTAATAACCTATCTGCTATCCAGGTAGACCAGACGAGATAATTGAGCCTGCAGCCTCCTGTTAACTCTTTTGCTGCCAGTGGGGAATCACACTTGAGTCTATGGAATACTAATTTTAAATTTCGCAGGGTGTAGTTCTTCATGGATGTTAAGTATCAGACCGTAGGCATTTTTGCTGCCAATAATACAGCTGTAGATTTTTTAACATGGTTTATTTCCTTCACAAAGATAGTGCATCCAGTCTTCTGATTTCTGGGAATTGTATTGTTAGACTGTAGACTTCTTAAGTCAGGGTCTAGGCTAGATTTTTAAAGGCACTTAGGCATCTAAAATGCAGTAGGCACCTGGTAGCATTTTCAGAAGCACATAAGTGCCTAATTCACACTGAAATCAATAGGATCTTAGGCATCCAGGCACTTTTTAAAAATCCACAAGACTCCTATCTGCATCTTTAGGTACTGAAATGCCTTCCAAAAACTGGCCAAGTGTTTTTATCCTCTCTGTCAAAGTGTTATTCACAACTATGATCCAGATCGCCAGCTGGTATAAATGAGTCAGCTCCCCTTGACTTCAGTTTACACTAACTTAGGTTGAGGTCCCATGTGTTTAATAAATGATAATAAACCTAAAAAAACATACAGTGTGAATACAAACCTGGGATTAGCCTAACTGGCTTTTTGTAGAGGCATATGAACAATAGTGAAATAATATGGCTGATCTGGTTTTGAATTAGAATGGCTTGTTTAAATGGAAGGGTAGGTGCTCAATATAACTTGTTACAAGGAGACAGTAGTTAACATCTATCAGCATTATATCTGAATATAAGAAAAGCAATACAATATTTTAACAACTGGTAGTTAAACTGGTAGTTAACTGGTAGTGGATCAACCACCGGACAATTGTGTCCTTTTAAACTTTATCCAGTCAGAGTTCTCTGCAGCAGAGACCAACCTGTTCACTCCAATTTAGCTCCTTCATTTTTCAGCTAAGAATTACATCTATTGTGCCATAAAAAAATTGACACATGCTATTGCTAACGAAAATAATGAGCATAAAGAAGAGCCATTTGCCAAATCCTTCAAAAATGAATGTGTTGTCCTAAGATCAATTTATCAGGAACTAAAGAAGAGAACAAAAAAGGAACCAAGGTAACATTCACTGGAAGGTGGGATAAGAACCTAAACCTGTCATTTCTGAATTTTCCTTCCTTAGAATCTATATTTTTAAGATAAATGCTTGATTGGCTATAGCATCCTGGGTCCTTTATGTTAACAACAGGTTGTTAGTCCCTTGGGGTTTTCTAGTCCGAATTGTGGCTTATATATGCTATGTGACACCCCTATTTACCATCCAATTTTAAAATGTATCTGCTAGATGAAATGATGAATCATTAATGTGGTCTATAAACTGGAAGCTCCCAAAATACTGCAGACATTTCAAAACCCAAATATAACAAATGTATACCAGAAACTCAATCAAAACGGTGAACTTCTAAAAACTAAGGCCCAGATCCTCCAAGATATTTAGGTGCCTATTGATAGATAAAATAATAATTCATGCTGTGCTTGTGAAATGATTCCATGACCTGCTTTCATAACCCATGTCAAACATTGCTAAGTACTTTGGTCAAAAAGAACAACGTGGAATGTTTAAAGTGTATCAATAGGCAAATAGACCTCAGTACAAGCAAATATACCTATGTACCCCACGTCTGCAAACCCCTGGAAAATCTGCTGTATCACTGTGGTCTGATATGATGTAAATAATGGTATATATATGTACTAACTACTATGCCTCGGTGTGTCATTCCTCTGGCATTAGTCAGGGAGGGCACCCGTCCAGCTGGTCGTCTAATAAAGGTCTGTGTAAAACTCAATCTTGATCTCTGTGCCTTCTTGGGGTAATTGACCCGCTCCGGGGAGAACGAGCCCATTTGGCTAACACTATCTTCCATTGATTTCACTGGGAGATGGACATTGTGAGAGATAAATACCTCTGACGATTGGAACCTACGTGTGTGTATCCAGTAAACTCTGCTTGGAAATTGAAGCTTCTAGTGTGCAAGACTTGAGCTCCTGATGGTTTCCTTCAGGAACTTATTGGCTAGTAGTAGAAGAAGTGGACTGGCTGGCTTCATAACATAGAAGGAGAATACTATACCCCCAAAATAGGTGCAGTAAATGTATCCCCTTCCATGAAGCTAGAGAAATTCAGGCCTCTCAGGACTTATTCTGGTGCAGTATACCTTTATGCCAGCCACTGATGAGGTTAAATGCTGCAGTCTAACCTCTAATTTATTAGACCATTTTAAGGCAAGGGAAATGTGTATATCTATGAATTATCTACATAGTCACTCTATTGTGGGTATGGATTTCATGAGACCAATTTTAAATAGAGCCATAATCTGGACTCTTATTTGTATTGAATAATACTTTACTTCACAAAAAGATCTTCTGAAGAAAATTGGTCTACATATGTAGTAAGATGCTAATAAACTTTAGAATAGGGTACCAGAATCTGGCTTTTAATTAGTAATTCTATAGCATCTAGAGAGAAAGAGCTTCTGTTTAGAGGCTATGTGGTTTAATAATGCTGCACTGGTATAGAACTTGTGAGATCTTGGTTCTATTCCTGCTACTAGCCTGCTGGGTGATCTCTTAGGCAAGTCAGTTCCCCCTCCCTAAATGTAAAGCACTTTGAGATCTCCTGATGAAAGATCTATTAAAATCTAGGTATCTGTTATTATTAATCATCGATGGATCAGGTTTTGTCATCCCAGTGGAATATCCATTAATTATTTGTTTATATTATTTCCCACTTTACTGTTCATGTGTTAACCTAGAGAAGGCAAAGACATCAGTATTTGCTTTTCAGGACTTTTTTTTTTTTAAATGCTCATTACTTCAAATATATCCCAGATGTTCAACCACAATGATAATGGCCTATCAGCAGATATTTGTGTATTTGGAGGTTCAGAAGATTAATACTGTATCTTGAATTACTTTCTTTGAGAGAGAAGGCAGAATTTTTTTGTGTCTAAGTAGGCATCCAAATAAAAGAAAAATATTGATCTCACTTGCATGAGGCCTTTCTTGAAGATTCTAGAGCCAAAGGGGATTCTTGCAATTGTTCATATTTGAGAGAATCTACATGTAGGTAAGTCTCAAAGGAGAAACTCATAATTTTTAAGGAAATCCTCTGTGTGGAAATTGATGCATAAAATGAAATAACATATCAGAACTGTCAGAGGAGTTTTCATGCTTCACCAAAGCTCCCTGTGAATTCATTCCATAGGTCAGACATACAGGAAATTTCAATCAGTAAAGCTTTAGCAGTGAAAGCAGTTTATAACACAGCTACACTTGAAACAAACCTCTAACAGCCCCTTCTCAGATGTATCCCTGGCCCAAACTGATGAAATGTTATCTCTTTAAATGTAAGTATAATGAACATATAGATAATTAATTGCAGGGGCGGGAACTGTTGCATAGTTAAAACAATATGGGCTCAGAAATGTACTGTGCTTGTGATTCTGTTCATTAAGGCTTGAGTCAGTTCCACTGAAGTAAAGAGGTGTCCTTCAATTAACTTCAGTGAATTGGATCAGGCCCTAACTGGTCTCAGAGAAAACAACATGCTACAAATACACATGTAGTTTCATTTCAAAATAATCTCGTTAAGAGCTATGATATCTTAAAGACAAATACATCTATCTATTTCCTTAAAGTATGGTTATGTACCCATGACCTATCACAATACATGATGCCGAAAGGGAAAGCACCAGTAACAGGCCTTCTCAGCAAAACAAACAAGGAGTCCTGTGGCACTTTTAAAGACTAAGAAATGTATTTATCACATGAGTTTTTGTGGGCATGATGAAGTGGGATTATGCTCACGAAAGCTCATTCGATAAATATTTTTTTTAGTCTTTAAAAGTGCCACAGGACTTCTTGTTTGTTTTGCTGAAATAGACTATTCCAGCTACCCTTCAGGCCCTCTCAGTTTCTTTTAATAGTTGTTGAAATGAAGGCAGATGCCTCTAAACTAGAGCTGGTCAAGAGAATGAAAAATAAACAAAAACAATTTTGCAAAACTTCTCAACATTGTTTTTATTTTATAGGATTTGAAATGGACCAAGTTTTCATTATTTGTAAAATTTGTAAGCTTTTAAAAAAAAAAAAAAATCTGCATATCAATTTGCATGTTCTGTTTTTTCCTTATTTTTTCTTTCCCCACTTTCTTCTCTTTTAACAGTCACTTTCAGGTGAACCATTGAAATTTTAGCTGAATAATCACTGTATATTTGTAGGATTCTAATCTATTTTCCCAATGTCTTTTTTTAAAAACAAAGAAAACTGGATAAATGTTATTTGACTGAGAGAGTAATCTACCTATGCATCTATCTCAAGGTTCTGTGCCTTGTCTGTATGGATGTTAAAGAGCTCAAAAGGCCCTTCAGGTGATTGGGGTTTGTTTCCATGAGCTTGGCCCAAACTCTCCCACTTCACTGTAATACGGTATGCTGTCACCTTTTGCTTAAGAATGAGTAATGTTTCAATGGTGTCATATATATGTTTTTTGTCAAGTACTAGTGGACCCTAGGATTAGAAAGGGCTACATTCCTGTAAAATATATTAAATATGATTTGATGTTTTGGGAACTTCAATTAAATATGTTGAAATCCTTGATCAGGAATGCTAGTGCACTCTGTGAGGCTTCTGAATGTTACTTGAAATCACAATACTATAGAATGTCACTCCATGAAGTACTATCCCAAAAATAATACCTGCAGAACATTGTATCTATAATGATTTGACAACTGGGTTTTACTCCTGCAAATATTGCCTTCAGGAGACAGAATATTATGAAGCAACATGGGAAAATGGCTACTTGAGCTAGCTGTGCCTATGAGTAAGTTTTTCTAATAGATTCAAATAAGTCAGATATTTTTGTTCTTACTGTAAATAACACTCCAACAATGAATTTCAGAAAAGTTGCAGCTGAAACAATTGCAGTACTATGTTTAAATTAGTAAAGGATTTCTGGAAAAGTTCCTCTGATTGTATAGACTATGCACTGCAAGCGGACTATGTGGTACATATGTATCCAAGCAATACATAAGGAAATGTTTAGCAAGGGTTTAAAAAAAAAAAAAAAAAAAAAAAAGACAGCCAACCCATAGAAAAAACACCTGAACCTTTGTTACAGAATATGAGAGCTTCTGAAAAATTCTGCATTGAACATTGATGAAGAAAAATGAATGGATTACATTAAGCAAGCTTATAGAAGGAAAATACCTTCTAGGTCATCTGATCTTACAGTTAATTGCACCTACATCTTAACCTTTCTTTAGCTGAAAGCATCATTGAACATCTAAACCACTGAGGATTTTATATAAATCGCCTGTTTTTCCAGAAACCATGATGAGTTCTAATCAAGAGTCACATTTTAATAGTGTCTTCATAGCAGTTTTCTGATTCAGCATGAATAATTGCATGCCATCTGTATCTTTCCACTTTCATAACAAATTTCAGTTACTGAATTGAAAACTAAACTTGCTGATCTGTTCAATGCACTGAATTCATGCATGAAATGCTTGGAAATATCAAAGAATGTAAACATTTACATACATTTTCTTTGGAAAAGTTGTGTTCAGTTTTCTCTGATGGCAAGTACTTTGGCCTCTTACACTGTGAAACATGCCTATGTGGTGCAGTAATTTACTGCATTAGCTTTTCAGCTGAGGAGACAGATTGAAATATTGATTGAGTTACAAGTGAAAATCTGTGTTTGTAATCTAATTGCCCCAGTAGGTATTTAACCACACCGCAAAAGCATCATGCAAGTCAGAAAAACTGGCAGTGTCTGGTCAAGAAAGGCTGTAGTGGGAATAGCAGAGGCATTTTAAGTCAACATTTAGAGCACAGAGAGCTATGTGTCAGAAACTTCCTTAGCATTTGGCTACATGTTGCTTAGGTCTGAATAGAACTGCAAATCTCTCACTTTCAAGAGTACTAAAATGATCCATACACATGGAGCTCTGAAGAAGGGACAGAGGAAAATGTCCATATTTGTACAAATGAGGTAATTTTGTCTGCAGTTGGACATATTAATATCTTAAAAGCCAAGAACCAAAATATCTTGCTAATTACAAGTGTTACTTATGTATTTTTCGGACTATAAGACGCACTTTTTTCCCCCAAAAAGTGGGGGAAAAATGAGGGTGCGTCTTATAGTGCGAATACAGTCCAGCAAGCAGTGTTTCCTCCAAGCTGCGGGCGCCCGGCCGCAGAGCGGCCGTCGCACCGCCCCCCCCCGCCGCATCAGTGAGGGACCCCCGCGCAGCCCGGCAGCCCCCACTGCTCCCTCCAACCCCTGGGGCCGCGGCTTTGCCGCAGCACACCCGGCCTGCACCCGGCCTCTGGCCCTCCCCGCCCTCAGGGTGGGACAGGCAGGCTCAGGCTCGGGTCAGGAGTGCAAGCCTGCCTGCCTGCCCCACGCGGCCGGGCCAGAGGGGTGGCTGCGGCAGCGGGGGGCTCCCGGGCTCCCACCCGCCGACCGCCTCCTTCCCGGCCTGGGGCTGGGGCTGGGGTAATCCACAGCCCCGGCCTCCCAGCACGGGGCCGGGATCAGGCTCCTGCGCCCGGCAGGGTCCTCCTGTGCCCGGCCTCTGAGCTGGCCCTCCCCGCCCCCAGGGCGGGACAGGCAGGCTCAGGCTCAGGTCCGGAGCACAAGCCTGCCTGCCTGCCCCACGCGGCCGGGCCAGAGGGGTGGCTGTGGCAGCGGGGGGCTCCTGGGCTCCCACCCGCCGACCGCCTCCTTCCCGGCCTGGGGCTGGGGCCGGGGTAATCCACAGCCCCGGCCTCCCAGCACGGGGTCGGGATCAGCCTCCGGGGCCGGGGTGTGCTCCCCCCCACCGGTGGCTTCACAGGGCCGCGGTAGGGTCCTCCCCCGCCGGCGGCCTTGGCTGGCTTTCTTCCTTTCTCTTCCTTCTCTTCTTTCCTTCCCCTTTCTTCTTTTCTTCTTTTTCTTCCTTCTTTCTCTTCCTTCCTTCTTTCTCTCCCTTCCTTCTCTTTTTTCTTTCTCCCTTCCTTTTTCTTTCCTTCTTTCTCTTCTTTGCCTGCCTTCTTTTTTCTTCCTCTCTTTCTCTTCCTTCTTTCTTTTTTCCTTATTTGTCTTCCTTTTTTCTTTCTCTTTTTTCCTTCCTCTTTCATCTTTCTCTTCCTTTTTCTTTCTTTATTTCCTCTTCCTTCCTTCCTCTTCCTGTTTCCTCTTCTTTCTCTCTTTCGTTGCTTCCTTCCTTTCTCTTCCTTCTCTTTTTTCTTTCTCTTTCTTTTCTTCTTTTTTCTTTCTTTCTCTTCCTTTCTTTTCTTTCCTTCTTTCTCTCCCTTTCTCTTCCTTCCTTCTCTCTTTTTTCTTTCTCCCTTCCTTTTTCTTTCCCTCTTTTGCTTTCCTTTTTCTTTCCTTCTTTTCTCTTCTTTGCCTTCTCTTTTCTTTCCTTCCTTTTCTCTTCTTTGCCTTCCCTTTTCTTTGTTTTCCTGCTCTAAAAACTGGGTGCGTCTTATGGTCAGGTGCGTCTTATGGTCCGAAAAATACGGTACTTGCTTTTATCAGAGGGCAGGAGAAAAACAATGGGTACAATTCTTCTGTAGCCATATATTTCCCCCACTGTCAAGGAGAAAAATAGTTCCAAATTCATGCCCAATTGCCCACTACCCATTTCATGTACAAGAAAGCCCATTTTATTATTCATTTAATTATTATTATTTGTGTATTTTATTTTTATGAAGTAGGATTTTCACTAGTCTTCTTTAAAATCACAGATTTAACTTTAGGAGAAATTATTCATTTTATGTGAGGACAGAATCCGTTCTGAAACCTACATTTTTATGTGTAAATGTATAGAATGAATGTGTCTGGTAATAATACAGAATGTTTTCACTGTGTTGGAACTGAACAGAGTCCTTTAAAAATAAAGTATTTACTTTATTTAATATACTATTAATAACCATATTACAGTCTGGCATGTCAAACAGCCTTACATAGCTATATCTCATAATGTTACTTCACATTTATATCATATTGTGACTGACATAGCCTTACGTGACATATTGTACCTAAATGTGCTACCAAAAAATTTAAATCTGTGATGTTAAAGAAGAAATTTTGAAAAATCCTACTTGTAAAACAAACAAAAAACAAAACTTTGGATTGCCTACCTACAACTTTTTGCTGGCAATTAGAAAACTGAATGTCAGTAACAATGCACTCCCTAAGGCAGAGTGTATCCATTGGCAAATATACCATTCAGTTCCTTTCAAACAACTTGAGACATCAATATTTAACATCACCATCATTATTTATTTATAAAATGCCATAAGTGTTGATAGCACTTTACAGGCAAATATAAAAACAAAGTCCCTGCCCTGAGGTGCTTACAGTTTAAATAGCAGTGATATGTATATTAATTTTCATAATATAATAATTCAGGGAGATGGGCATGTATGAGATCTTCCTCTCTGCTTTTAGCAGTTTTAGTTAGCATAAAAACTATTCTTTTCAATTACTGTACATTTTAGTTTCATATGTAATGTGAATAACAACATTGACTCATAGAGTTGCCTGACAATAAATGTTTCAGCTAAGACTAGCACGAGTGGATATTTATTTTTTCCAAACGATAGTGTACCATGAACCGCACCCAACATTCACTGAAGTCAATGGAAAGACTCATGTTGACTTCAATAGGTGTCCTAGGTCATGTCCTCGAAGGGTTCCTCATCCAGGATAGTGCCATTTACATTAATGGTTTTACTGTAAGTTTACTCCAGTTCTTTGGAGATCAGAATTTGTTCCATTTACTTTAAAAAGCACAATAACCTTAACTAGCATATCTGAAAAATTCTGGAAAAATGTTGTGATTGATATCTTGTGGAACTTCAGTTACAACATGCTTTGGCATCTTATTTACAGTAAAAAATAGGTTCCCACTGGTTCTAGTTTCATCAAACTAAATTCCCTCCTAAAGTCTTTGGGTCAGTTTCTTATGCAAATGATGAATAACTGTATTGATTTTAATGGAGTTAGGTCAGATTTATTCTGGTGTGACTAAGACCAGAATTCGATTCTGTGATTTTGAAAATGAAGGGCAGTGGAAATTCCTGCTGGTATAAAATGCAGAGGTCCATACACTAAGCAATAGTAGAAGACTAAGTGCATTATTCAAGTGCTTTACATGGTGCTCTGGCTCTCTGCCTAATCCAGATTCAGTTCCAGGCCATTAGTGGGACAGTCTCTGGCAATCATTAAGAACCAAAGTCCTTGGCTCTCTGCATTGCTGACTATATTTTCCCACTCTAAAAGACTGTTCAGGAATGCTGAAGATAACATATTCTGAACACAGATGCAGATAATGCTCATCCAACATAGAAAGGCAAATGTTTTTAAAAGGCAGTACTTAAACTGATTTTTAAAAATTAAGATTTAGAAGTGGTCCCCCTCCCCCCTTTGTTTTTATCTGAGCACTGTATGTCCTATTTATTTATATATTGCTTTATATGCAATATAGTATTAACTAATGTCATTTATATTTTAAATGGTGCAAATTGTCTTTGAAATGCTATATTGATGAGTTCAGTGGAATTACACCCAGAGTGAATTTGATCCATCCTTTCTAAGGAAAAAATAATTTCATTTTCATGCTATTGTATGCACAGTATATGTACATTAAAAAATTCTTCCAGAGAGCTATTACCAGTTCTAGAACACTTCACTTTTAAAAAAAGAGATAAAGTTACCTGATTTACGAACACAGTCCCTGTAATGATCTTGAGGGTTCATTAAAGACCATGCTATTGAATGAGTGAGGCATAGAACTTTAATAACACAGGCGATGTCCACACTGGCAAGTTAGTTCGAATTAAGGAAGCTTAATTCGAATTAACTAAAGCCATGGCTACACTAGGCTTTAATTAGTTCGAATTAAGGGCTTCCTGAATTCGAACTAATAACTTCGATTAGAGTATTAGAAATAAGGGTTAATTCGAACTAACTAGTTCGAATTAACCAATGTGGCCATGTTAATTCGAACTAATTTCTTAGTTTGAACTAACTGGCCCATTGAAATCATTGGAAATCGCTAATTCGAACTAAGCAAGTGCCATGAATGGCGCTTGCTTAGTTCGAACTAATTTTTTCTAGTTCGAATTAAGCTAATTTGAACTAACTAAAATTAGTTCGAATTAGTTAGTTCGAACTAACTAATTCAAACTAATTTTAGTAAGTGTAGACATAGCCACAGACAGGAGTGATTCCCAGATGTGCAGCTGGGAGCATCCATGTTAGATTACCTGTAGGACATGTCTCCCAATTCACACAACAGTGGCCGTTGCTAGGGAGTGTCTCTAGAATCACAGCCTTTTACAAGCATCTCTTTATAGTCCTGATTTTCATAATACATTTCATTTAATAGTGTATTCCATAGTACATTCCATTCTTTTGAGATATTCTGGAACACCTTGGGTTTTCACTTCAGCAATAAACAATGTATAGGGGGCTAGAGATTCCAAAGGCAATCAGCTGACTCGCTGCCACTTTAGGCTCCTAAATCCAAAATTTAGATCCTAAAAACCCTTGCTCATTTGCCCCCTAACCTGTACGTGCCTAAAGTTTTAGACATCTTTGTTTCTTTTGGTAAAATACCCTGAATTTCTGCTGGTGGGAATGTATGAACCTGCATAGCAGATTTTATTCTCATTACAACAGGTGATTTGACTTCACCTTCCTCTATATGGCTATGTCTACACTTGTTAATTTAGTTCGGCTTAGCTAAGTCGACTTAACAAAGTCGACTTGAAGTTGACTTTGTTAAGTTGACTTAGCATGTCCACACGTAAATTTTAAGTCGACTGTGATAAAATACAACATGGCTTTATAAAAGGGAGATCTTGCCAGACCAACTTGATCTCCTTTTTTGAAAGGATAACAGATTTTTTAGATAAAGGGAATGCGGTGGACCTAATTTACTTAGATTTCAGCAAGGCATTTGATACAGTTCCACATAGGGAGTTATTAGTTAAGTTACAGAAGATGGGGATTAATATGAATATAGTAAGGTGGATAAGGAACTGGTTAAAAGGGAGACTACAGCGGGTTATACTGAAGGGTGAACTGTCAAGCTGGAGGGAGGTTACCAGTGGAGTCCCTCAGGGATCTGTCTTGGGACCGATCTTGTTCAACCTTTTTGTTACTGACCTTGGCACAAAAAGCGGGAATGTGCTAATAAAGTTTGTGGATGACACCAAGTTGGGAGGTATTGCCGATACGGAGAAGGATCGGGATACCATACAGGAAGATCTGGATGACCTTGTAAACTGGAGTATCAGGAACAGGATGAAATTTAATAATGGGAAGTGCAAGGTCATGCATTTAGGGACAAACAACAAGCATTTTTCCTATAAGTTGGGGATGCATCAGTTGGAATGGACTGAGGAGGAGAAGGAACTGGGAGTACTGATTGATCATAGGATGACTATGAACCGCCAATGTGATGTGGCTGTGAAAAAAGCTAATGTGGTTCTAGGATGTATCAGAAGAGGTATTTCAAGTAGAGACAGGGAGGTGTTGGTGCCGCTGTACAAGGCACTGGTGAGACCCCATCTGGAATACTGTGTGCAGTTCTGGTCCCCAATGTTTAAAAAGGATGAATTCAAATTGGAACAGGTGCAGAGAAGGGCTACAAGGATGGTCTGTGGAGTGGAAAACCTGCCTTATGAGTGGAGACTCAAGAAGCTTGGCTTGTTTAGCTTAACCAAAAGAAGGTTGAGGGGGGATATGATTGCTCTCTATAAATACATCAGAGGGATTAACATCAGGGAGGGAGAGGAATTATTTGAGTACAGCACCAATGTGGACACCAGAACAAATGGTTATAAACTGTCCATCAAGAAATTTAGGCTTGAAATTAGAAGCAGGTTTCTAACCATTAGAGGTGTAAAGTTCTGGAATAACCTTCCAAGGGGAGTTGTGGGGGCAAAAACCATAACTGCTTTCAAATCTGAGCTTGATAAATTTATGGAGGGGATGGTATGATTTAGCCTATTTTGGAAATTGACTGATATTTGGCTATGTGTGGTGGATTTACAAGTGGCCTAAGAGGGGAGAGTACATGGGGTGGGTTCTGAGTTATTACAGAGAATTGTTTCTTGGATAACTGGCTGTTGAGA
This sequence comes from Pelusios castaneus, assembly GCA_007922175.1. NCBI lineage: Eukaryota > Metazoa > Chordata > Testudines > Pelomedusidae > Pelusios > Pelusios castaneus. The sequence goes on along the minus strand of ML685769.1, from coordinate 36,145,617 downwards.
CTTGCCCACGTGCTCAGGGTTTAACTGATTGCCATATTTGGGGTCGGGAAGGAATTTTCCCCCAGGGCTGATTGGCCTGGGCTCTGGGGGTTTTTCGCCTTCCTCTGTAGCACAGGGCATGGTTCACCTACCGGTGAATTCTCTGTATCTTAAAGTCCTTAAATCATGATTTAAGGAGGTAAATAACTGTCATAGGTTGGTGGCCTATTGCTGGAGTGGGTGGGTGAGGTCTTGAGGCCTGCATTTTGCAGGAGGTCAGACTAGATGATCGTACTGGTCCCTTCTGACCTTAAAGTCTATGAGTCTATGACTTGGAGGGAACCTTACAAAATCGACCTAGAGCGTCCACACTGGACACCTAGGTCAACTTGTAGGGACTAGGTGGGACCTGGGACAGGTCCACGGTCGCAGGGGGGCACCCCTTGCCAAGTGGGCTCAGCCTTTGTCCCATTGTACCTTGGTACAATGGGGCAAAGGGGGACAGGGACCCTGGAAGGGCATAGGGGCAGGGTTGGCAGGGCTGTGCCCTGCCCTTTGGGGGGGCACGCCAGGCTGTGGCTGTGCCAGCCACCCTGGCAGGGAGAGCAGTGGGGAAGCCCTGGAGCCCCCTAAGTCTACTTAAAGTTGACTTAGGGGTACTCCACGTCTACACTGGCTTAAGTTGACTTTCTAAAATTGACTTAAGCAGCAAGTCGACTTAAAAGGATGTTTTACAAAGTCGACTTAATTTTTCCTTAAGTCGACTTAAGCAGCTGCTTAAGTCTATTTAAGGAAAGTGTAGTGTAGATGCAGAGTAAATTAAGTCGACTTAAGCAAGCTTAAATTGACTTAATTTACAAGTGTAGATGGACCCTATGTTATTCCCCAGTGTTTGAATCTCAACACCTATTCTGATTTACTGTTACAGCCTGACCTGATCCTGAGTCATAAATTTCCCTGCATTTAATTTCCTCTCATTCTGTCAGTTCCCCATCTTCAAAACGTCTGACAAAGTGGGATTTTTTCCCATGAAAGTTCATGTGATAAATTAAAAAAAAAAAGAGAGAGAATTGTGGTGGTATTCCTATATTATTACCAGTGAGCAGGGCACTGACCTGGGAAGTAGGAGATAAAGAGCATTCAGAGCCTTTCTCTACTAGGTTCAGAGCAGGGATTTGAACACAGGTTTCCACCTCCCACTACCACCACCACCAGTAGGAAATGATGGATGTGACTTAGGCACTTGACTCCACGAGATGGTCCATGATTGAGATACCTAAGTGGGGTTAGGCTCCTGATTCTCTTTCAGGGTGATACTTAGGCTGCATTCTCTCTTTGGCATAGAGTATATCTGGAAAACACCTTTGTGTGGGGGTCACAGGGTCAAGAACATAATCAAATAACTTGAAAAATATAACTGGACCCAAAGGCTATGTCTACACTTGTAAAGTTAAGTCGACTTAAAAAGGTTGACTTTAAGTCAACTTAAAATCGACCCTGTTAAGTCGACTTAACAGAGTGGCTACACTTTAAGTCGACGTAAGTTGATTTAACAATAAACATAGCCATCCACACTGGCTTTAAGTCATCTTAATAAGCTTGACTTAGCGCTATTCCCCATCCACACTGGCTTTAAGTTGATTTAAGAAATCGACTTAAGGATTAAGTCACCCTTCGGAGGTGGTGTTATTAAATCAATGTAAAGAAGTGCTTAAGTCAACTTAATAAAAGGCCAGTGTGGACCTACCCAAAAATATGTAAAGAAGCACCATTAAATCAGAAGTAACAGGTTAAATGTTAGGTCTGTCATATACAAAATGCTAATGTGTATTTTGCATACTTTCCTTTAGCAACTATTTGAAAGACTAAATCACAAACCTTCAAATAGCAGGATAATAGGATTATGCATCTCTCTACATTTTTAGTAAAGACAATTGGATTATTCTGCTATTATCATGTATTTTAATGATGAGCTATAACTACCAAGATACAGTCCCAAGGACATCCTGGAAAAATAATTAGAGGAAAATATGTCACTATCCTATTAAAATGAGCATGTCAGAACACAGCCCTGTAATGTGTCATTGGCCTATCATTAGAGGATAATGAGAGAAATAGTCACATTTTTTCTTACTAACGTAATGTGGAGTGATAGAAAGAGAGCCACTTGGATAAGGAAAGTGGAAGTATAAAATGATTTAAATTTATATAATATCAAGTGAATATGGAACTAGTCTTTTCCATGAAGCCTGTTTAAACCACTATAATTCATTTCCAAAATTAAGTTTAATCGTCGAAATACTTATAGGCAAATGCTTTGTTCATTATCTGTACCTCTGTACCTACACTCAAAAAGCATAGAAAAGGTGAATATTTGTGGCAGTTACTTTTTGGAGGTTCTTATATATAATATGCTCTCCATAGACAGGAAGTGGATCTACTAGAGAAGAGTTCAGGCTTTAGAACTGACTAAACTCTACTGTTTTTTTACCTCTAGGTTACCATGGCAGTATAGATTAGTGATGAGTTAGAATTAACTTTTACCCTTTTCCTTTACAAGCCACCATGTGAAGGTGGGATTTATAGCCTAACCATTGCAAGAGGACTCCCCTTTCCATCATAGCTGAGGGGAGAGCAAAAGACAATATGGAGATAGAAGAGCTTGACACATGGGTTCCTTTTTCTTCCCTGGATCCCCAGAAGCATCATGTTTTAGGGGCCAAACTCTCTTCTTCTTTAGTGCTGGAGAGACCGACAACACCTTATCTGAAGTATTAAACATAAATCCCACAAGGAAAATTCTGGTCCTTTCTCTGCCTCCATACATCCAAGGATTATAAGAGCTATAAAGAAACTTAAGCAGCCCTTAAGGATAGGACCAAAGTAAAATCATTCCCTGTCATCCTTAGAATGATGAAAAATGGAGATACCCTGGTATTTTGTGTTAAAGCTATTCTAGACAGCAGAACATCATGTGGGCAATAATGTGGAACTTCACAGTCAAGCACCTTTGGAAAAATGGATAATTTTCCTTCCACTATCTTCTGGGTACTCTTTACAAGGAAGGAACAGAGCCACTTAAAAACAACCCTGGTATGGCAGCTGATATATTTAACAATAATAACATGAACACCTTCATCCATCACCAGGAGAAGATCAATTCAATCAGTGTTGTCTCCATTCCATAACTGTGTATCCAGACTGATAAAGGACAAGGGTCTGAGGCATCTAGATATTATAAGAGCTCCCTCACCACAACTAATTTCACTCTCTTAACCAGAAAGAAAGGATGGGGCACAGTAGTAACTGACCAGATTGTCAAAAAGTGGTTTCTTGCAAGGTGATGAGAGTGATGATTGTTAAAAAAAGCAAAAAGACAAACAAACCCCCCCCAAACCTGAAAATTTGCCCCCTTTCAAGGTGGCATTTGCAATCTCCACCAACAAGAAACCTAGTACTTCTGCGCTGACTTTCAACAGATAAGGACACAGAGACTGAGTTATACAAAGTGATCTGAACACCCCTAGTACTTCAGAGAATGACACAAATTAAAACTCAGGGAAAGACAACAGGCCACTTGTCTCCACAATAATTCATCCTGACTCTGATGCAGACAGATATTTCTGTTTGAATATGAGAGATTTTATCAACACACTTCCCAGTTAGAAATGTTTGTCAGTAGTTGAATGGAGACAACTCAGATTTACTAAGCTATTCACCACAGAAAAGAACTCTTCTGACCAAGACTTTGTAAATATTGTATCGGAGGTAATGCAACCTTTCTTTGCTTCATACAAAGCCTTAGGATAAGGCAAACACATTCATTCTCTCACAGACACACACAAGATGACTTATTCAATCAACTTTAGGAAAAATTTGTGTCATAGAGTCATAGAATAATAGGGATGGAAGGGACCTCATGAGGTCATCTAGTCCAACCCCCTGCTAAAAAGCAGGACCACTCTCACTAAATCACCCCAGCCAGGGTTTTGTCTAACCGGGCCTTAAAAATCTCCAAAGATGGAGATTCTACCACCTCCCTAGGAGCCCATTCCAACGCTTCACCACCCTCCTAGTGAGAGTTTCCTAATATCCAACCTTGACCTCTCCAGCTGTAATTTGAAACCATTGCTTCTTGTTCTGTCCTCTGCTACCATTGAGAACAGCTTAGCTCCCTCCTCTTTGGAGCACCCCTTCAAGTAGTTGAAGGTTGCTATCAAATTTCCCCTCAGTCTTCTCTTCTGTAGACTAAATGGCTGCGTCTACACTGGTAAATTAAGTCGACTTAAGCTTGGCTTAAGTCGACTTAATGTGCCTGCATCCATACTACACTTTGCTTAAGTCGACTTAAGCAGCTTGCTTAAGTCGACTTAGGGAAAATAAAGTCGACTTAATTAAAATTAAGTCGACTTTATTAAACCACCTTTCTAATCGACCTAAGGCTTAATTCGACTTTCTAAAGTTGAATTAAGCCAGTGTAGCCCTGGGGTAGCCCTAAGTCGACTTAGGGCTACCCCAGGACTACACCAATGCCCTCCCTGCCGGGGAGGTCACAGGGGGAGCCTGGCATGCCCCCCCAAAGGGCAGGGCATGTGGGCACAGTGTGACACTGTCTGGATTTAGGGAAGCATTTATGATATTATTTTCTATGGATATCTCATAAATGCTATAATCCATAGGAACTATGTCATGTTTGGTATCAATAGAAAGGTAGTAATTTGCTGGGAATGATTATATACTTTATGTCTAGGAATTCTATTTCGATTCGAAGTTAAGAATTTGATGTTATATCCATACTTTAACTTGTGTCAATCTGGACAAATGTTTTAGAGGGGAGGGTGTGAACAACTATTGTCTCCTTAATGTTTACGAATTTTCCAGGTAGAATGGTCCCAGGGAGTATCCTGATGAGCCATTGAGGACATAAAGAATACAACCATTATATCCTTAATGGCTCATCAGTTTACTCCCTGGGATCATATCACCTGGCAAATTCCTAAACATTAAGGAGACAATGGTTGTTCACACCCTCCCCTCTAAGACATTTGTCCAGATTGAAACAAGTTAAAGTATGGATATAACATCAAATTCTTAACTTCTAATCGAAATACAATTCCTAGACATAAAGTATATAATCATTCCCAGCAAATTACTACCTTTCTATTGATACCAAACATGACATAGTTCCTATGGATTATAGCATTTATGAGATATCCATAGAAAATAATATCATAAATGCTTCCCTAAATCCAGGCAGTGCCACACACAGGGCTCTGCCCTGCCAGGGTCCCTGTCCCCCTTTGTCCCATTGTACACAGGGGGTGCTCCCCCACCACCACCGTGGACCTGCCCAAGGTCCCGCTAGCCCCTCAAAGTCGACCTACAGCATCCAGTGTGGACGCTCTAGGTCGACTTTGTAAGTTCCCCTTTAAGTAGACTTTAATTGTAAGTGGAGACACACTAAGTCAACTTAGTTAAGTCGACTTTAAGTCAACTTAGTTAAGTCGACTTAGTTAATGTCGACTTAAAAGAGCAAGTGTAGACATAGCCAATAAGCCTAGTTCCTTCAGTCTCTCCTCATAAGTCATGTGCCCCAGCCTCCTAATAATTTTTGTTGCCCTCTGCTGGACTCTTTCTAATTTGTCCACATCCTTTCTGTAGTGGGGAGCCCAAAACTGGACACAGTATTCCAAGTGTGGACTGACCAGTGTCGAATAGAGGGGAATTATCACATCCCTCGATCTGCTGGCAATACTCCTACTGATGAAGCCTAATATGCCATTGGCCTTTTTGGCAACAAGGGCACACTGTTGGCTCATATTCATCTTCCCATGCACCATAATCCCCAGGTCCTTTTCTACAGCGCTGCTACTTAGCCGATCGGTCCCCAGCTTCTAGCAGTGCATGGGATTTTTCTGTCTTAAGAGCAGGACTTTGCACTTGTCTTGTTGAACCTCATGAGGTTTCTTTCAGCCCAGACTTCCAATTTGTCCAAGTTTCCCTGGATCCTGTCCCTGCCCTCCAGAGTATCTACCATTCCCCCCAACTTGGTGTCATCCACGAACTTACTAAGCACGCAGTCTATCCCATCATCAAGATCATTAATGAAGATGTTGAACAGAACCGGCCCCAGTACCGACCCCTGGGGCACTCCACTCGTTACCGGTTGCCAACTAGACATCGAGCCCATGATTCCTACCTGCTGAGCCAGTTGATCTAGACAGTTTTCTATCCACCTTAGGACCCACTCGTCCAACCCATACTTCCTTAACTTACCTATGAGAATGCTGTGGGTAAACCATATCAAAAGCCTTGCTAAAGTCGAGGTATACCACGTCAACGGCTCTTCCCGCATCCACAAATCCAGTCATCTCATCATAGAAGGAAGTCAGGTTGGTCAGGCACAATTTGCCCTCGGTGAATCGATGTTGACTGTTCCTGATCACTCTATTTTCCTCCAAGTGTTTCAGTATGAATTCTTTGAGTACCTGCTCCTTGATTTTCCCAGGGATTGAGGTGAGGCTGACCAGTCTGTAGTTCCCCAGATCCTCCTTCTTCCCTTTCTTGAAGATAGGTGTTATATTTGCCTTTTTCCAATCCTCTGGGACCTCCCCCGTTCGCCACGCGTTCTCAAAGATAATGGCCAGCGGCTCTGCAATCACTTCCGCCAACTCTCTCAGCACCCTTGGTTGCAGTTCATCCAGCCCCATCGACTTGTGCACATCCAATTTCTTTAAGTAGTCCCTAACCTGACTTTCCATCACTGACAGCCACTCTTCTCTCCATTCCGCGTTACCCCATGTAGTAGCCTCGGATCTGGCTCTCCCTGTGAAGACTGGAGTAAAAAAAGCATTGAGTACTTCAGCCTTTTCCGCATCATCCAGAACGAGGATGCCTGCCCCATTCAGTAAGGGACCTACAATACTCCTGATCCTTTTCTTGTTGCTGACATACGTATAGAACCCCTTTCTGTTATCCTTCACATCTCTAGCTAGCTGCAACTCCACTTGTTTTGGCCTTTCTAATTTTATCCCTGCAGTCCTGAACAATATCTTTATACGCCTCCCTTGTCCCCTGTCCAAGTTTCCACTTCTTGTAAGCTTCCCTTTTATGTTTCAGCTCACCGCAGAGTTCTCTGCTAAGCCACAGAGGGCGCCGTCCACATTTGCTGTTCTTTCTGCACATCGGAATTTTATCTTCCTGTGCCTTTAACAGGGTTTCTTTAAAATACAGCCAGCTGTCTTGGACACCTTTCCCCTTCAGATCAGCCTCCCAAAGGATCCTGCCCATCAGCTCCCTAAGAGAGCCAAAATCTGCTTTTCTGAACTCCAGGATCATGAACATTCCTCCTCCACTTCAGATGTACCAGCTCATCCAGAATACAACAGCCTGAGAAGTCAAAGCCAGAAAAGAAGATATTTCAGAGGCCACTTTATCAATGATTAAGGACAACAAAATGGCATTGATTCCATGAAATAATTGATAGAGTGGTCTGTTGGAGTAAATTCCTCAGAATTTTCTGAAAACACTGTGGTTTCATGAGTTTCTGAAGGGGGACCATAAAAACAACTCCAATTGCCTTGGCAAAAATGGCAAGTCTATCTCAAATTGAAAGAAGAAATTATTAAACATGGCATGGATTTCATATGCAACTTCCCCATGTCTAATACCACCGAAAACATTAAAGCTGAAACTACCACCCGCATGCATTTTCCACTCAACATTGAAACCCTGAGCTGTTCTGAGGAGTCATCATGACTGATGTGGATACTGAATTTATAAACTGCTATCAACTTTGATGACTTCATTGGCATAACGGTGAGAAATTCAAACAGTTCACAGGAGTGGATGAGTGGCCAGGAAATAGGAAAAAGCTGGGAAAATAAGAAAAAAGACATAGTATAGGGAGGCAGGCCCTTTAAAATCCAGGAATCAAAGGGGAGTGGGAGTTTGCAACCCCTATCTGCATCCCCATACATGGCCACACACGATTATTGACTACTTTTCAATTACATAGACAACATGAATTTCTGAAATTAGATATTCTTCAATGCACAGAAAGGCACATGCCTTTTAGTCCCGCTGCTCACACTAGATGTTTTGAGTTTGGCCCTTACTATTTCAGTTTTCTCTTCTATTTATTTTTCCCATGATACTATGCAGTTAACTAATAATAGTTAATAGCAAAGGACATATAATATATGGAATTGTTTGTAGCAAGAAGACTGAAAGAATTTATATCAAATCATTTGATCACCTTTTTGGTGAAAAATATCTTTTTGTTACATTTATCACTAATAATAGCAGTTATAACCCCACAATGAAAATGTTTGCAAGACTGATTAGTGAAGAATTGAAACATTTGGAGGCAATACACATTAATTTTGAATTTTGAAAGGCACTATTATTTTTCATCTGCCAACTTGTAACAAATATGAATATAGTGTGCGAGAAATGTATGTTCATCTTATGAAAACAACAAATTATTTCTTTAAATTGTGCTAACTCAGCACAAATGTCAGAATGTCAGAATCTGTTTATTGTTTAACTCAATTTATTACTTCACTTATCATAATTAAATTAAAGCTTCAAGAACAATATATTTTCTAAAAAAATCTATTGTCTGTCAACACCTGCTAACTTACAATAATGATTATGAACATGAAGGAAATAAATAGATATACCAGGTGAAACCCTGGTTCCACTGAAGTCAACAGGAATTTTCCATTGATCTCCATGGAGCCAGGAACTCACACATTTTCTTTATTATAAGAAGGATAAAATCAAAATGAACCCAGTTAAAACCAGTAGCTATATATACGGTGCTTAACAGTTCAAGATGTAAATATCTTCATATAGTTTACGGTTTTAGTGTTGACTGCTTTTTCTTTAAAAACATAGGGTTTTTGCCCCTAAATCTATTTGTTTTTTAATGTACTGTATTCCATATGAAAATGAATTCTGTGAGAGGACAAGTTTACTGTTGCTATGTGTTGGTTTGTGCATATAAGATGCTGGACTGATAATAAATCATACTCATGAAAATTTCTTATGTTGATATGGGTAAATCATATTGGTTTGCTTGTGAGCACAATTTTTCATTTCAATTATATTTATCTGTCTAGTTAATACCAATATGTGCATTTTATTCTTTGGTTTGAAAAATATGTTGGTTTGAATAAATAATATACACTTATATGGAAAAATAATTAGACCGGTTTGTGTAAATCATGTTTGATCACTTGGGAAACTTTTCCATATTTAAACTATATTGCCTTGGTTTAATTTTATTGATACACACGTGCCAGAGATTGAATCATTTGTGAATTGCCATATGTTAGTTTAAAATTGGAAGTCATAAACTGATTGTTTTTTTCTAGTATCATTAACTATGTATGAATTTTATTAGGCAATAAGAATGAAATACTCATTTGCACTTGAAAGACATAGAATTCATAAAGCAGGGAAGTGTAGTCAGAAACTTTTGGGTATATGTTTGAATTATACAGATTTTCCTAGTTAGACACAGAGGGCCTTATTCTCCTCCTATTTATATCAGTATATATTGATGTAAAGCAGTGAAATCAAAGTTGTTACACCAGTATAAAAGCAATATAAGTAAGATCTGAATCAGGTTCTACATAGTCATTGTGGTGATCCGTGTGTTAAACTGGTTGACTCTGGCAGAAATGGAGGAAAAAAATGTTCTGACAGGACTTTCATGACAATTTTATGTGAAAGACTGTATCCTAAATTAGCAAGAATTGCAAAATCAGAGAAAACAGAGTTTTTCATGCTGTCCTAGGACTTATTTGCTACTCTAAGTCTTATGCATGTCATTCAATATAAGCTGCAAAATCACATTACTGCTGCATGAATATACAGCCTTACACTGTTAACTTGCTGTAGCAATCACACAGCAGATATGGATTATCAGTACATTAACAAGAATACATGCAAGATACATAAGGTTTTATCACCCAATAGGAAAAATCATGCTGCTTACTGATGAAAAATAGAGTGATTTTACTAGAGTATTATTCAGAACAAACTCTCTTTTACAATCCTGAATCAACTATTTTTCCAGATATGATCATCCAGGAAAGGATGCCTCATCTAAATTGCAGGATGGATACAAGGTGATTCACAGCAAATACCTGGTCCCCTTCTACCTTCAGGCACTGGATTCTCTGAGCCAAAAATTAATGGAAGTTATTCAGGTGTCTGAAGAGTTCAGTCCATAGGCTCCTCAATCTACAATATAAAATACAGGTGCCTAGAATTTTTTTTTCTGTTAAGTATGCTTTTGCAGTATATTATTTTGAGCAAGTGAATGTGAAATTGAATTGTTGTTCACATATTTTGAAGATGAAATTTGGGGACCCACTTCTGAATGTCACACTTATACTCTTGGAGGTCAGACTTTAGGCAGGATGAAGAGTAAATAAAGCAGCAGAAATGAAAAAAAAAGCAAGTTGTGAGTATTTGAAAATACAGCTGGAAATTTGCATTGTGTTCAAAAGCTGCATAAATCTTATGGTATCATTTCTGTTCCCTGGCTGGATGACCTAACTAAACCAATACAGTATGAATTGTTAATTTACAATTTGTATATTTTGAAATTTGCTTTTGGTACACATTCAAGCATTGAGGGTATAACTGTTTTTCTGCAAATATTTGTTCTAATAAGATCTGACCATTTGAATACTAATAGAAAGCGAACATGGAAGGATGTTTAAATTACAATTCACTTGTGGAAATTTTCTTTCATTAGTCACTCAGTTCTTCTAATGACTGTTTTCTTAACTGTTTTTGCCAATCTACCCTGTGGGAAAATTCCTTCTCAACCCCAATATTGTGGTGATCAGTTAAACCCTGAGCATGTGGGCAAGACTCATTATCCAGACACCCAAGAAAGATTTCTCTATAATAACTCAGAACATCCCCCATCAAACAGCCCATCTCAGGCCATTGGCATATTGACCATCAGTAGTCAAAGATGAGTCAATTGACAAACTGTCCCATCATATTATCCCCTCCATAAATTTATGAAGCTCAGTTTTGAAGACAGCTAGGTATTTTGCCCCATAGCTCCCCTTGAAAGGCTATTCCAGAACTTCACTACTCTGATAGAAATCTGCATCCAATTTCAAATCTGAACTTCCTAATTGCCAGTTTGTATATCCATTTATTCTTGTGTCCATATTGGTACTGACCTTAAATAATTTTTCTCCCTCCCTGGTATTTATCCCTATGATATATTTATAGAGAGCAATCATATCTCTCCTTAGCCTTCTTTTGGTTAGGCTAAACAAGCCAAACTCTTTGAGTCTCCTTTGATAAGGGAGGTTTTTCATTTCACAGATCATCCTTATAGCCCTTCTCTGCCCTGTTCCAGTTTGAATTCATCTTTCTTAAATATGAGGGACCAGAACTGCACACAATATTCCAGATGAATTCTTACCAGTGCCTTCTATAATGGTACTAAAACCTCCCAATTTCTACTGGAAATACTTTGTCTGAAGCAGCCTAGGACCATATTAGTTTTTTTCATGGCCACATCACATTGCTACCTCATAGTCATTCTGTGATCCTCCAGTATGCCCAGGTCCTTCTCCTCTTCTGTCATTTCCAACATATTCCTATTATTCCAATTTACAAGGCCATCCAGATCTTCCTGTATAAGATCCTGATCCTTCTCAGTATCAGCAACACCTCCAAACTTTGTGTCATCTGCAAAATTTATTAACTCATTCTCACTTTTTATTGCAAGGACAGTATTGCAAAGGTTAAATACGATTGGTCCCGAGACCAATCCCTCAGGAACTGCACTAGTATCCTTCCTCCAGTCTGACAGTTCACTTTTCAGAATACCCCTTTGTAGTCTACCTTTTAACCAGTTCCTTATCCATCTTTCATATTTCATATGTCTTTTCCAATTTAACTAATAATCTCCTATATGGAACTGTATCAGATGCCTTACTGAAATCTAGGTAAATTAGATCCATTTCGTCCCAGAAAATCTGTTATTTAAAAAAAAAAAAAAAAAAAAAGATCAGGTAGATCTGGCACCTTTTGTAAAGCCTTGTATTTTATCCCAATTACCATTAACCTCAATATCCTTAACTATTTTCTCTTTCATTTTTTTCCCCAACACCTTGCATACTACTGAGGTCAAACTAACAAGCCTTTAGTTACCCAGATCACATTTTTCCCCTCTTTCTTAAAATTAGGAACTCTGTTATTAATTCTCCAATCACATGGCATGACCTCTGAGTTTACAGATTCATTCAAAATCCTTGTTAATGGACTTGCAATTTTATATGACAGTTCCTTTAATATTCTTCAATGGAGATTATCTGGGCCCCCAATTTAGTCCCATTAAACAGTTAGAGTTTGGCTTCTACCTCAAATGAAATAATTTCTACCTCTATATCCTCATTCCCATTAGCCACCCTACCACTACCTCAAGCTCAACATTAGCCTCATTAAAATGGAGGCAAAGTACTTGTTTAGATATTCACCCATGTCTAGATTATCCTTAATCTCCAACCCATCCTCAATGGTTAGTAGTCCCACTTCTTTCTTTGTTTACTTCATATTTATATGGCTATAGAACTTTTTACTATTGGATTTAATTCACTTTGCAAGGTCCAAATCTACTTTGCTTTTGGCATTTCTCACTTTATTTCTTCATGTTCTGACCTCAAAGAGGTAGCTTTCCTTGCTGATTTCCCCCATTTTCCACTACTTGTAGGCTTTCAGCTTACTCTGAATCACTTGTCTGATAGGCTTTCTCATCCAGTTTGGTCTGTAACTTTTACTATCAATCTTTTTCCCCATCCTTGGCGTGCAGCCCTGAGATAATTCCTACAACTTTGACCTGAAGTAATTCCAAGCCTCCTCCATCTTTAGGTTCAAGAGTTCTTCAGTTCAATCCATGTCTTCAACTAATTCCCTTAATTTTTTAAAGTTAGCCCTTTTGAAGTCAGAGGCCCTAGTCACAGATTTATTTGTCTTTATCCGTCCATTTAGTTTGAACTGAATTAGCTCATGGTCACTTGAGCCAAGGTTTCCCCTACAACCAGTTATTCTATGAGGTCCTTGCTACTCACCAATACAGAATCTAAGATGGATTTCCCACTTGTTGGGTCAGTAACTATTTGGAGAAGGAATTCATCAGCTATCACATACAGGAAAATCTGTGCCCTATTACAGCTACTAGCACATGTCCTATATCTGGGAACTTAAAGTCTCCCATAATCACACAGTTCTCAGTAGTATTTAATTCATTAAAAGCCTTAAAGAATTCTCTATCCAAATCAGGTCCCGGTGGTCTGTAGAATACCCAAAACACTGTCCCAGAGGAAACTCTAGTAGTTTTCTTCTCCAGTGTGATTTTTACCCAGATAGACTCTGCCTTATCAATTCCATCACTTCTAATTCCTCCACCAAGTCACAGCCTAGGCCCTGTCTGCAACAGGGGTACCCACCACCAGCCAAGTGGGAATCCTTACCAAACATGCTGAGTCAAATCCTGATTGCACAACCAGATCAAAGTTTAGTTTCCCTGAGTTTCTTCTTACCCATGCACCCAGGTCTGGTAGTCTCTGGGTTTCCACAGTTTTTCCTCTGTCAGCAGTATGAAGTAGCTGAGGGTCAGCTACAGCTGTAGCCTGACTGGTCTCTGTGTTCTAGAGTGCCAGCAGTATCTTTGCAGGAACATGAAACATATCTGCTCCCTTTAGCAGCCAGCCCAGACAGATCTGGGCTACTCACTTTTATATTCTGGTTCTGGATGGAGCATGCCCAGTGGGATGAAGAGGTGTGGCATCCTCAACCCACAGGGTGAGATTAATGCCTACTGAACCAGTATGAGACAGGTTCACTATATGACAAAGGTAACTTTTTTTTCAATTGAACGGTTTACTGAAAATTAATCTTGCCCATATTTCTTTGATGAAAAATGAACCTGTAGTGGTGGCAGAAAATTAGGGCCTGACCCAAAGCTTATGGAAGATGATGGAGAAACTCCAATTAGTCAGTGTACTTTGGACCATGCCCATAAAGCATTTACTAAGGCACTAGAAGCAGGGGCGTTGCTGGATAGCAAAAAGGTCCAGGGCCATGGCCCCCAGCCCACTCCCTGCTAGCCCCACCCCCAGGCCACACCCCCAGACCCCACCCCCATCTAGGCCCCCCCCGTCCAAGCCACTAGGCCCCTCCCCCAGTTCACAGCCCCCCCTCCTCCCCCAACACACACAGAAACAAACCCACACCCCATGCTCCTCTCCATGCTGGGTTGCAATACAACTCCTTCATACTCATCTGTACTAAGAACTAGAACAGAAGCAATCTTTCTTAAAAAGTCAGACCATGTCAGAAGGACACATAAAATGTGTCTCCCTGTCTGATAAGGCACAACATTCCCCATCCCCTCCAGGTTCCCGTGGCTGAATATCAGGAGCCAGGGACCTCAGCAAACAGGAGTGGGAAGGAGGGTGGTGGAGCAGGAGAGTGGGGAGAAGGGGAAGGGTGGCAGGGGAGCAGTGCAGCTGGATGGTGGGCACGAGGAAAGGCAGCACAGCTGCTGCATGTTCCCATGCTGTTCCAGCCCTGGGCCACACGCCTGAGCATGCCGCAAGGCAGGAAATTGAAAAAGGCTCTGGCCAGGTCCCAGCTTTCAGATGCACACAAACCAGGTGGAGGAAGTTGGGGAATTCACAAGGCAAGCAGGTAGACTGCCTGGGGCTTCCAGTGTGGTGCCATGAGCGGTGTCCCACCAAACTAGCAGACCCAGCCAGCCAGGCTGCCGGCCTGTGCCTCCCCTGCAAATAGCCAAAGAGAAGACAACAGAGTGAACTGAAGAAAAGGCAGAGAAGGCTACTGCACTGTTCCCTACTCTCACCCCACAGCTCCTGCCAGACTCCCAATCCCTCTCCTGGGGAGACAAAGCAGAAAGGACAACAGCCAAACTGAGAAAGCCCGCTCTTATAGGAAAGGCAGAGTCCAAACTAAAAATGCAGCATTATTGGGCTGACAGTAATGGGGACAGAACTGAGGGGACGGGTGGGGGGACAGATCCTGCACCAGGGGCCAAAAACATCTTTTTCAGTACCTGTCAGAGAGAGGGCAACCCTAAATTGTCACATACTCACACCCTAGGATGGGCAGGGGGAACTCAAACATCAACTCCATTTCCTCCAGTCACCCTCCACCCCCTACATAATTGCAAACAAACAAGAAAACCAAAATTTCAAAGCACAGAATAAATTTTAGGTGCACAATATGGTGCTGGGCTGCAGATTTATCTTTATAAATAAGGCCAGCATTGGCACCCCCAGCTGTGGGATGATCCCTGGGCCATTCATCCCCCAACTGACCTCACTGCATGGGGAGGAGGGGCGCTGCCCAGCCGGATTGATGGACCTAGGCCCAGAGGGGGTCCCTGGCTGGATGGGAGGGGTAACCCCACCTCACACTTGCCACCAGGGCCAGGGGAAAGCGCAGAAGGGCTGTGATCCCCAGCCCGTCCTGTTATATGTTGCATAGTGGGGTATAATCTGTATAACTTTGCTTTCTCTCCTGCCATGTAATTGTGTGGTGGTTTGATGAAAAACGTGCCATGCAATCAACGTTCCTTTCTGAATGCTCATAAACATGCTCTGCATTATTATGGTATCATGTTTCCTGCAGCATCACATGTATGTGTATATAGATCAATAGATCTGAAACATCCCAGGTATTTCATATGGCTCTGGGTGGAGTGTCTCTCTCTCAGCATGAAAGCTGATGAGATTGGATACATGATAAAAGATAATGTAAATAAAGAGAATCACCTAACAACAAGGAGAAGGGAACCAGAGAGTCACACCTGGAAAAAGGGAGGAGATGGAAAGTTTGATAACAAGACACTTGGAAGTGTGAAAGAGCTTATTTCTGGGGCCTCTTATATCAGAGAGGACTTTTGCTTAAGGTAATTGGTATGATGATCTGCAGTTGCAAAATGCTTACAGGGGCTAATCTTTGAATTTGAAACTTTTACTTTAAGCCTGCATAAATAACAAGCATTAGTCCACTGTGGCTTTTTCAACACATGCCAAAATGGAAGCACATAAAATAACATGATTTCTAGCAGGTAAAAATAAGCTTCACTCATGATCTCCCAATAGAAATCTCAAATCTTAGGATTTTTTCCCCAGGCCCTGGCATTTGCTCCCCTACCAGCCTGGGAAGTGGGAGAGAGGGGACTCCATTTGAAACCCATCTCCTCTCAGACTTGGGGAGGGTGAAGATCCCTAAGAGGATCAAAGCTGAGGATGGGGGAGCTGTACTATGGCTTCAGGATGGGGGGCAGCTGATGGAGGTTGGGGGACTGAACTGATCCCTGAATTAAAAGGTTTTGGTTTGGGACAGAACTGAGGAGATAGGGTTAATTACTGGGCAAGAGGTGAGGGGGCCAGAGGTGGGGGGACAGGTCCTGTACCAGGGGCCAAAATCACCTTCCAGTACCTGTGGGAGAGAGGGCAACCCTAAATTGTTACATACTCACACCCTGGGATGGGCAGGGGGGGAACTCAAACACAAGAAAGTAGTTTAAAAACACAACTCTGTTTCCTCCAGTCACCCTCCACCCCCTGCTTAATTAACAACAAACAAACAAGAAAACCACATTTCAAAGCACAGAATAAATTTTAGGCACATCATGTGGTCTGCAGAATTCATAAATAGGGTCATTATTGGCACTCCTGGCTGCGGGATGATCCCCAGGCCACCCACCCTTCAAATGACCTCACTGTACAGGTGGGGGGAAGGTGACCAGTCCCCACCTGCCACCCTGGAGAAGGAGGGGGGACAATCCCAAACCTACAATTTGCTGTTGCTCTGGCTGGTCACCAACCCATGGGGCAGGGGATGATCCCCAGCCTGCTCCCCAGACCCACTGGACTGACCTGGAGATTGATCCCCTGCTCCCAACACCCTCCCACCCACCACCACCTTCAGGTTCCCCCCTCCCCACACACACAGTACTTACTGGTGCTGTGTAGAAGAAGCTGCTCCTAAATAAAGCAGGGTGCAGAGGAGTCAGCTGCAGTGCTGCGTGGCTGAGCCAGTGCAGCAGGGGAGAGAGAATTTAAAGTTCCCTCTAATCTCCCTCCAAGGTGCCTGAGTTACACTGCAGCAGGCTCGTTCCCAGCTTAGCTCCGCCTCCCCTGCAAACAGGCTGTCTACTCATGTGCCTGCTGGGGAAAATAGATCCGGGGCTCAGGCTAATCTACCCGGGCCGACGCCCTGTGAGCCCAACAGCAACGACGCCTCTGACTAGAAGTCTTGGGTGAAAGTTTTTAAAGTTTAACTTTTGTGTTTCCTTTGAAAGAGGATGAAGTCTCCAATATATTGCATAGATTCTTTCAATGTTTAAATAAATAACATTGCCTTCTTCAGGAACATATCTTTCAAAGTTTACACACATTTCTCTCATAGCTTGTTGTAATTTTTCCTTTTTAGTTACAAACACAGTGTTCTGGTTTTTTCCATTTTACTACTGAATCCAAAAGCAGCATGTGCTCATGTAGCACAAATGGAGTGAGCCATACCTGGCATGTCTGTACAGGAAGAGATGTTCAACTGGCACTGTAGAATGCTTTCTGTGTTCTTGTTTGGCCAAGACCATTCTCTTCCATCTCCATATGCATAATAGAAATCTTCAGCTTTGAAGTTCTGTCCATGATAGGAAGAAAAACCATTCTGTGACATGGCTGTTTCAAACACCTTACAAATATCAACTCTAGAATTTGAGATACTCTAGTCATCATTAACTCTAATAGTGCTTCCCCAATGACATGTGCTCCAGAGCTATGGGAACATCAGTCAAAAGTACTACAGATTATCTTCGAATGATACTGCAAGGGCAAAAGTAGCCCTGGAGATCATATCAGTGAATGGCAAGGTCTTCTTACTGAGGCTCTGCAGTCAACAGAGCAAGAGAATTCCCTGTGGATCTCTGAGCTCCACAGATTCATGTTCCCTGCCCCCATTATGACCTTCAAGTCTTCCACTTTCCTGGAAACATTAAGAGCCAACTGCAAGGTGAGCCATGCAGTTTAGCCTGGATACTCTGCTCTGTTTCTCTGCTATCGACCAATAAAGTATAGCTCCTACTCAAAGGGCAATATCTAATCCCTGTACATGATCAGGGCTCAAGTCACAGTGTATATTTACATTGTACCTTAAGATAAAATTAATGGCAAAGGAAACAGAGCAAAAGAATGGATAAGTAGAATGATAGATTGAAGGGGATTTCATAAACAGTTGGTATTTGTTTCCTAAAATGGGAAATTTGTGGAAACTGGTATGTATAACAAACTACTTATATTTAAATAGTGTCATGGGAGCTGATAAAAATGTAGCAGAGATATTAGCATAAGCATATAAAATATATGATGGATTTGAAGTGTAAACACAATTATGGTGCTGCTGCACCCATGTACCTAATGGCTAGAGAAAACACATGTACTAACTAATTCTTTATTGAGTGAAAAGAGGGGCTGTGTGAATTAGTAAAACACTTGAATGGCCTTCCATGGATGTTGAATTGCTGGAAATTTTTCTGTAGAATTCAAGCAGACTGGCCTTTTTTGATATTCTGTATTTGGGAAAATAACAGCTTTTAGAGTAGTAAATAAACAGAATTCATGTTAGTGAGAAGGGAGCAAAGTAGGGGAGGGTGCTAAGTGCTATAAGCCAGGCTTTCAAAATGCTCTGTTTGTGGGCTACATAAAGAACCTAGACTCAGACTAGACACCATAAAGAGATCCTATAAAATACACGCTTAAATATTTTCCAAACAAAAATATTGTATTGCAATAGTGAAAAGGTCTCAGAGGGAATCCCAATAAAGAGGTAGACATTTAAAAATATGATAATATGGTACTTTCCCATACTATTTTACCAATGGTAACTATCAGAAATTACTTTATTTTGAATTTAAATTTTGATTGGTTCCCTGACATTCAGTTATTGGGAATAATAAATAGTGGATCACAAAGAATTCTGACAAGCCATCAGCTTCCCTCTCAGGAGAAAGATCAAACAAGCATCTCAGGGTTTGCTATTACATTTTAGTTTTAAAAAATTACACGTGATGCCACTGATGTAGCACTTGTGCACATGTCCATTCAAGCACAGGGAATAGAATGACCACTACCATCTATCCGCTGACAAATGCCAACCACTGCTTCCTTAATGTGATACATAATGAACCATAAACAATAACGATATGTATGTTAAGATAAGCAATCATATTACATTGAAATCACTATGAATTTAGCCATTCTATATCATCTGTTATGTAACATAAAATTTTAACTCTGGGTGAAATTCTTATGTGCATTTTGGTAAACAGTTCATGCAAAATGTTGAAGTCCTTACTCAGTTTTCATTCATGCAAAACTCCAGTCCACTTTCTCTGCTGTGTCATATCCATCCATGAAATAGCCCCATCTATTTAAAATAAACTATTTTCGGTGTGAAGACTAAAACATATCAGTTTAAAGTACATTTCCATGAGCATTCATGTGAATAAACCTCAATTATTCAAATCTTCATCGAGCTAACATAAAAGGGGTGCATATATGACTAAAACAAAATCATTTTCTAATTCAAGAATAGAGCTATGGAAGTTTTACTTTAATAGTTATCAGAGCTCAGTAAACTTGTACTGAGGTCTTCAGTATTTGGGCACTTATTATTGCATATGATTAAGAATGCTGCTAGAGATAGATAGGGAATAGCCTTGACTTTCCCCCTCCTGTGTATTCATTATGATAATCAGCAATGGATCAAATATCCAATTTATACATTACCACATAATATGTTCTTCATTTTCCATATGTGTAATTTGTATAAGCTCTACTATTGCTTCTTGGTGGTCTCACTAAATTACAATGAAAATCATGGTCTGACAAGGCAGCTAGATAGGTTTATGGACAATGGAAATCATAAACATGGCTAAGGGCTACAGTAATTTCTACACAGTATTTTACCAAGAGCTACTCATGTATTCCAGAATGAAGAAGTCTTCCTGCTGGCAACAGTGTCTAAAAGGCAGTGCTGCCAACTCCAAAGTAATGAAATCAAAAGTGGTACCCAGGACAATGAGCCTGAATTAAAAGTCATGAGACATTAAACATTACATTTTGTTTTCTGGTCTGCCTTGATTTTTATTCTTTTGACTCTCTTCTCTTCTTCCCAAACCCAATGTGTGAGCAATAATTTCAGATTGAAAACTCAATCTTACATGCATATAAAATGCCTTCATCCCCACAAGTGTTCCTGCCTCAGTGTTTCCTAGCATCTAAGCACTTGCTCCCTTTACACTTCCCAGCCTTCTGTAGGCACCTCCCTACCTGTCTGTTCCTATTCCTCCCCTCTCCCTTCCATTGCCCTGACCCATCCCTGATTCCTCTCCCTTATTGGGCATAGGACTCTACAGTCTTCAGCCTCACACAGAACCTTTCCTCCTCTCTATATAACTGTCCCTTTGTCACCTCAGCACCTGTCCCTCAGGTCTCTTCACCTCCTTGATGCCCCCACTCTCCCATACACCTGCTCCCTTACTATTTACTCCATCCCACTTCCCTGATCCCTCCTCACAGTAGCCTGATTTATAGATTATGTATTAATTATATTGATAAGAATTCTTTAATCATTGATCAGAATACTTAAGAATTCCCAGTTATCACTTTGAGGGTTGACAAGTTCTTGTCTCAAGTTCAGGCCTAGTATTATTAAAATAACTATATATTTGGGACCCCCACTGTGCAGAGTTGCAACACTCACGATGCAGGAATCCTTCTATATTTACAATAATTTATTAATACATTTAACAAAGTCACAAACATGTTCAATGAGATAGATAAAGATAATACAGACTGTACATCTGAACATCCATATTCACACTATCCCTTGAAGAATAACCTGAAATGTAGATATAGCAAGAGGGTGTGGCCTCCATTCAAGACAGGGAGGGACTGCAACTCAACCCCAGAAAGGTAAAACCGAAGAACCCACACCTGCCATGCCAGAAGCAGAAGGTTCAAGCCCAGACAGGAACCAGAAGTATTAAGTGTGGGATCTACAGCTCAGAAGGGAGGAAGCCACTGAAGGAGAAGAATGTCTCCTGCCCAGTGCTGCAGAGAGAAGCTGGAGAGGAACCAGGTTATCCTGAGGATGCACACAACCTGCCTGAGCTTGTGGATAACTCAGACAGAGAGGGCTTGGTGAGACTACCTCTGGCACACTACCCCCAGGAAGCTGATGACAGCCCTTGTCTGCAAGAACATGGGTAACAGGTGAGGAGGAAGTATCTAGGGAGTGTTGGGAAAATTGTGTTTTACATCCTTTGTTCATGAAATCCCTGATTATTGGTTTTTGTATATAGGAAATGAAGGGAGTGAAAGTAGTTGCCATCTTGGAATGGGTAGAAAGACAACTCAGATACCATATTGGGTGTCTCCTTCGAATGGCCCAGCACTTTTTGGGAAAAGGCAGAAACATAAAGGTGGGAAAGTTGTGGAGTCTGCCTGGCAAGAAAACTGTATAAATAGCAAGGAAAGAGGCAGCTTAGGGCTGTCTGCCCTAGAGGTAGCAAGGTGTCATCATGAGAAGGAGCAGCTGGAAGAAGGAGAGAAGCCTCAGTGAACGATCGTGCACAGCCCCTACCACAGGAAATCAGCACACTTTCCTGCAGCAGTTCCTGAGTCCAACATCAGGATCCTGGA
Source organism: Pelusios castaneus (assembly GCA_007922175.1). Taxonomy (NCBI): domain Eukaryota; kingdom Metazoa; phylum Chordata; order Testudines; family Pelomedusidae; genus Pelusios; species Pelusios castaneus. The sequence continues at coordinate 36,123,856 of ML685769.1, read as the reverse complement.
TTCTTCAGTCTTGAAAGCTGTTATCCAGAGGGAGAAGAAATATCCAAAGCACACTACACTGACTTTGTATCTGATTTAACTGGTTTTAATTTGGGAAAAGGACCTGGAGCTTAGCTCTACCTGTTAAATCCCTGAATGACCTTTGGTGTGTGTTTGTACCCTAAAGTAAATTGTTCCTTGTTTTACTTTATTTGATATTTGTTGTTTATTCACTCAACTAGCCCACTGATAGATGCAGAGGGGGACCTAGATACTTATCATTTTAATTGTTAGAGGGAAGGTTAGGTGTATAACATAGAATCTTGTTTACTTTTACCAACAGGGTAGCCGACTTAGGTCCTGCTGGGCTCACACTTGAGACTTTTGTCAGTGTGTTTTGGCTGGAGCCCCGCTGACCCAGTGACAAAATACTCTGCCACTGGTAGGGCCTGGGCTAGGATGCAGAGGAGTCAGGTGGGCCTGTGTCCCCCACCCACACTTACTTACCTCTCTACCCCTATGATGGTCACCTCATCCCAGACTATAATGCCTTGCTGGCCTACAGACTGTTTTCCCCATCTGGAGGGTTATAGACTACTTGTTTTGCCTGCCTGCCTTCACCAAAGGCCAGAGCTAGAGACTACTTGCTCACTCTGCCTTGCTTGAGGGCTTGGACTATAGATGCTTCAGAACTAATCCCTTATGTCAGGTTTGTCCCGCACAGGTGCGTAACAAGGGGGCATGGCATCCATCCGAGACTACCAGGCCATATCTTCTACAGTGGACCATTATCTTCTTCATCACCAACACCTTGCTCATCATTTCCGATGGCCATCATCCTGGGACCTCCCATGGGCTATATCTCTCTCTCCTCCTCTACACAGGCTGAGATACAGCTTTTGTCATATGTTTTGCTGATGCCACTATATCTAATGAATTCAGTAAGGCTTTCTCTCCTCTATTTTATTTGTATTTCATCACCTTACTAATGTGAGGATGCCCTTCTAGAGGCTAGTGTATTAATGATCTCAGCTTATTATCATATACATCAATTTGTTGCCATGGAACACTTGTGGTCAGTTATCTGAGGATGTTAACTGTGGTTGACTTATGTCATTATGGACAAAATTCCCCCTCACACTCTATTTCCAGTTACACTTTCCTGCAGCAGTTCCTGAGTCCAACATCAGGATCTTGGGTTCTTCAGTCTTGAAAGCCATTACCCAGAGGGAGAAGAAATATCTGAAGCACACTACACTGACTTTGTATCTGGTTTAACTGGTTTTAATTTGGGAAAAGGACCTGGAGTTTAGTTTTACCTGTTAAATCCCTGAATGACCTTTTGTGTGTGTTTATCCCCTGAAGTAAATTGTTCCTTGTTTTACTTTATTTGATATTTGTTGTTTATTCACTCAACTAGCTCATTGATAGATGCAGAGGGGGACCTTGATATTTATCATTTTAATTGTTAGAGGGAAGGTTAGGTGTATACCATATAAATTCCCCAAAACTTAGGGGTGACCATTAGCTCATTAATGTGTGCCAAAGTTCATAGACTGCAGGCTTTATGCCAAACTTCTGAAGCCAATGTTTTAGAGGATACAGGCCTGTAGGTTCTTTGCATAATTGCTTAATATACTAAAGGCAGAATATAATGAAAACAAGTGAGTTTATGGACTACAACACTCCCTGGCTCCCCCAGGTACCTGTTCTCTGAGCCTCTCTCTTACCTCTACCCTACCACCGACTGCTCTGATGTGTTCCTGCTCCCTGACACCAGAACATTTGCTCCTTGGATCACGCTCTCCCTCCAACTGCCTCAAGCCCTCCCTTTTCCCTGGGACCTCACTGCTCTGCCTCCTAAATCTCCTCCCATCTCTCCCACTGACTGACTCCAGTTCCCCAGAGCATCTGGTGGCATTTCAATTAAGCTGTGAGTGTTCCAGGAAAACTAACAGTTCAGTGTTTAGAGGGAGAAGGGGTATGTTTAAGGTATGGCTTTTAGCGTCTTAATCTGTCCCATAGATTCTTGCCTATGGGTTTCTATTCAGAACTTTAAGAACAGGAATAGATTACCTACAAGAGGGGGGAAAAAAGATGTGCTCATGTAATTAAATAGTGTCTAATAATTCATATGGACAAGGTGGTGACATGGGCAATCTTAATTTTGGCATTTCCTAACCTTTGAATGCTTAACTTTGCAACTTTAACATAGGGTGCTTTGTTTTGTTTTTTGGTGCCAATGAGGCAGACTTCCTGTTGCAATATTATTTTAATCAATTGCATCTCTAACTTTCTTTTTCGAATATACATGTGCTTCAATGCTAGGGACAGCTCTTTGCAAAGTTCAAGAGAAGTGGCCTTCCACTTACGAAAGTTATGTAGTCACTGCTCATCATTCCAAGAAGTCATCACAATGTGGTCCCACCAGTCTGTGCTTATTTCCCAGTCCCAGAACCAGTGCTCCACAGACTGATGATGATGCGTGACAGCCTGCAGCAAGTGGAAATTGTCTCACTATTTGGCTTGTAGTAGGGCAGACTTAGGGACATCACAATTTTCTGGACTCAGGGTCCTGTTTCACTGGTGAAAATACTGCTCAAGAAGGCATGAGGTGTTTGTAATTCTCATAATGATAGTACAGAGCTGAGATGGCTCCATGCCTACCAGACATTGGCCTGCACGCAATAGAGAAAAAAAAAAAACATGCAAAAAACTGTTTCCCATTTGTTTGTGACTAGTGAAGCATGGGAAAGCAGTAGACATGATATCTTGATTTTAGTAAGGCTTCTGACACAGACTCAAGAGACATTCTATAATCCTAATAGGAAAATGTGATCTAGAAGATATCACTGAAATGCAGGTGCTCAGCTGTTTGAAAAAATACTCAAAAAGTAATAGGAGCCTGCAAAGGTCATTACTGGGTCTGATATCATTTAAGAATTTCATTAATGATTTGGATTATGCAGTGAAGAGTACACTTAAAAATTTGCAGATGACAGCAACCTAGGAGGGGTTACATGTACAAATTCAAAATGAACCTAGATTATCAGGAGAATTGGTCTGAAATCAATGAGATGAAATTCAATAAATACAAAAGCAAAGTACACCACTTAGGAAGGAAAAAGTCAAATGCACAGGTAGAAAATGGGGAATAGCTAACAAGACAGTAATACTGCAGAAAAAGATCTGGATGTCATAGAACATCACAAACTGAAAATGAGACAGCAATATGATGCAGTTGTAAAAATGATAAATCTCATTCTGTGCTACATTAACAAGGTTGTTATTTATAAGACAAGAGGGAATTGTTCTATTCTATTCAGTGTTGGTGAGTCTTCAGCTTCAGTATTGTGTCCAGTTGGGCACTTGAAAAAAAGAGGTAAGACATATTGGATAGAGTCCAGAGGAAAGCAACAAAAATGATAAAATGTGTTTGCAAAACCTGACCTAGGAGAAAAGATTTCAAAAATGTTTAGACATATTTAGGCTTGAGAAAAGAAGTCCTGATGATAGTGTTCACAAATGTTAAAGGCTGTTATAAAGAGGACAGTAATTTAAGATTTAAGATCCATTGAAGATAGGATAAGAAATAAGGAACTTACTCTGCAGCAAGTAGACTTAGATTAGATATTAAATATTAAGAAATAAAACTTTAAAAGGAGAGTTAGGTACTGGAATAAGTTATCAAGGGAGGCTGCAGAAACCCTATTATTGTTTTTTTGAGAGCAGGTCAGAAAAACGCCTGCCAGGAATGGTCTAGAAGATATATTTGGTACTGTGTCTGTATGTTTTTGTGTGGGAATGATAGTATAGATGCTTTTTTAAGGTTCTTCTTTCAGACCTACATTTCTGTGATTCTAGGAAAAAAGGATTTGACTTAATTTTAATTGTATTATATTATTAACTAGCTTCCTCTCAGATCCTGGAAATACAATTTACATTCCTCTCTCTGTCTCTCTCTCTCTCTCTCTCTCTCTCTCTCACACACACACACAATATTGCATGCATAAATCAATAAAAACCTAGAAAATAAATCCTTATTGATGATCAGAAAAACATTAAAATGTTTATATTTGTTTTGTTATGTTTATTGTGGTATTGCATTTCTTTATTTTCTAAGCCCAAAGGAGATACATCAATTAAAGATTATATATTAAAATTACATACAGCTCATATACAATCTGCATTAGTACAGCTCAGAACCAATCCTGTTTTATAAAATATAATATTGGCAGATACATTTGGGGCCCATTAAGAGAAGAAATATTATAGGCACGCGCATATATTGTTATGGGCTATATTAAGAATGATGGTAGTTTAGAGGATGGTTTTATGTAAGATTTCAAGTAGACATTACAAAAACAAAGTAATATAGAAGAGTACAGAGTTATCAAAGGAGCTGTTAGCCATACATACAGAAAAATATTCTAATGAATTAACATTGTGTGTAGTTGGAGATACTAAGTCACACTGATCAATATTCTATGTTTAAAAATAGTACAAAAAGCTGTCTGGGATTTAAAATGTGATTTTTTTTATAACATGAGGGCCTGAAAGAATTAATAATACAGAAATCACACCTTACATACAAAAACAATGAAAATTCAGCCTATAAGTAAAGGAAAACTGGTAAGGAAACAAGAAAACTCAGTTTTAGCTATTGCAGAAATTACTTCAGCCACTGATAAACAGAAATGTAGAGCTAAAAATGATTCTTACCAAATTAGAAGATGATAGAAAGGAAGCTATTATTTTATTTATTTAAAGTTAAAAACAGTGATTTTGTTTTTATTTATGGTATATTTTGGATTAATTTGTTAACTTTAGAAATATCAGGAGCTTTTAAGGCATTGGAAAATTATTCAACTTTAAAGTTTATATTATAACCTACAATATGTTACTAAACAGTGGATGTTAGGCTGGGTATGCATAACACATTTTTGGACTTCTAATAGCTCCAGCAAGGGCTGAGTCAGGCAAAAAGACATACAATTTTTCATTGAATATATAGGAGTATCTTAGCTCTACACAGTATTGCTGTAGATATATAGGGTGAACCTACACTTGTAAATTAAGTTGACTTAAGCTTGCTTAAGTTGACTTAATTTACTCTGCGTCTACACGACACTTTCCTTAAGTCAACTTAAGCAGCTTGCTTAAGTCGACTTAAGGAAATTAAGTTGACTTTGTTAAACCTAGTTTAAAGTCGACTTTAAGCTTAAGTCGACTTTCTAAAGTTGACAAGCTAGTGGAGACGTGGAGTAGCCCTAAGTCAACTCTAAGGCGACTTATGGCTCTCCAGGACTCCCCCACTGCCCTCCCTGCCAAGTCCCTGTCCCCCCTATGTACAATGGGGCAAAGGCTGAGCACCCTGGCACTGGGCAAGGGGTGCCCCCTCTGCCCCCGTGGACCTGCCCTAGGTCCCCCTAGCCCCTAGAAGTCGACCTAGGCGTCCAGTGTGGATGCTCTAGGTCGACTTTGAAGGGTCCCCCCTAAGTCGACTTTAAATTTAGGTGTGGACATGCTAAGTCGACTTAACAAAGTTGATTTAAAGTCAACTTTGTTAAGTCGACTTAGCTAAAGTTGACCTAAATTTACAAGTGTAGACATAGCCATTGATCCCAGAGGCTATGTCTACACTTGGAAATTTAAGTTGACTTTAACTAAGTTGACTTAATGAATCTACACTTAAATTTCAAGTCGACTTTGGGGGGAACTTACAAAGTCAACCTAGAGGGTCCACACTGGATGCTTAGGTCAACTTCTAGAGGATAGGGGGACCTAGGGCAGGTCCATGGGGGCAGAGGGGGCACCCCTTGCCCAGTGCCAGAGTGCTCAGCCTTGCCCCATTGTACATAAGTGGGACAGGGACCCTGGCAGGGCATAGGGGCAGGATGAGCAGGGCTCTGCCCTGCCCTGTGGGGGGGCATGCCAGGCTCCCCCTGTGCCCCCCCAGCAGGGAGGGCATAGGTGTAGTCCTGGGGTAGTCCTATGTCAATTTAGGACTACACCACATCTACACTGGCTTAAGTCGACTCTAGGGAGTCAACTTAAGCCTTAAGTCGACTTATTTCGAGGTTTTATAAAGTCGACTTAATTTTCAAGTGTAGACACACCCAGAGTGAGTTAATATCCTTTACTAGACCAATTTCTGTTGGAGACAGTGACAAGCTTTTTGAGCTTACACAAGGTTCTTCTTCGGGGCTTTAAAACTAACTCAGGCCTTGTCTACAGTACAGAGTTAGGTTGATGGAAGAAGCTTATATCGACCTAGCTATGGAAGTATCTATGCTAAAATTTTGGTCCCACCAGCATAACTTTCCCACTATGCCAATTTAATAACTCCAGCTCCATGAGAAGAATAGAGTCAATATTGACACGGTGTCAGTGCAGATAATCAATTGCTTACACAAACTCTTACTGGCTTTCAGAAGCTGTGCCACAATCTCCCACACTGACAATATAATCAATACAAACATTCCTGGTAAGAACATGTACCACCTATACAAAGAGAAAAGCTTAGACAAAATGATTAATGATTGTGTTGGCTGTAAACCAAAATAAATAAGGTTGACTTAATTTTGTAGTGTAGCCTTGTTCTCAAAGTATCATAAAAGATGGAATAGATTGTTTAATGTAAGTAGTTAACATATTTCAAGAGACCATACAAGATGAAGTGGCTTATTAATACATCTCCAGTCAGTGGCTGTGTCTACACTTCTAAATTAAGTCGACTTAAGCTTGCTTAAGTCGACTTAAGGAAAATAAAGTTGACTTAATGAAAATTAAGTCGACTTTATTAAACCTAGATTTAAGTAAACTTAAGGCTTAATTCGACTTTTTAAAGTCGAATTAAGCCAGTGTAGACGTGGGATAGCCCTAAATTGATGGCTTAATGGCTCATCAGGTTACTCCCTGGGCCCATTGTAGCTGTCAGATTCCTTAACATTAAGGAGACAATGGTTGTAGACAGCATGTCTCAGGTGTTTATACAGACTCTCACAAATTAAAGTATAGATTAACAACAAAATTCCTAACTTCTAATCCAAAGACAATTCCTAGACATAAACTATATAATCATTCCCAGCAAATTACTACCTTTCTATTGATACCAAACATGACATAGTTCCTATGGATTATAGCATTTATGAGATATTAATAGAAAATAATATCATAAATACTTCCCTAAATCCAGACAGCATCACATGCTGCCCACATGCCCTGCCAGGGTCCCTGTCCCTCTTTGCCCCTTTGCACACAATGGGTGCCCCCCTGCCACCGTGGACCTGCCCAAGGCCCCACTAGCTCTTAGAAGTCGACCTAGGCATCCAGTGTGGACACTCTAGGTCGACTTTGTAAGTTCCCCTTTAAGTCGATTTTAATTTTAAGTGTAGATGCACTAAGTCAACTTAACTAAATTAAGTTAGTTAAAGTCAACTTAAAATTACAAGTGTAGACATAGCCAGTGGGAGCAAAGGAATTGGGGGATGAAGCAGATGGCAGAGTGGAAAGGAGATGAAGGAAGGTCTAATTGGGTTAGAGATTGTTGTAATAAACCATAAGTGTCTCTATTAATTTCATTGTTTTTAATGTCTACCAAAGTTATGAATTTCATAGAATCATAGAAGATAAAGGTTGGAAAAGACATCAGGTGGTCATCTAGTCCAACACACTGCTCAAAACAGGACCGACCACAATTAAATCATCCAACCAGGGTTTTGTGAAGGTGCACAATAAAAACCACCACTTCCCTAGGTAATCTATTCAAGTGCTTCACCAATGCTTCACCACTCTTCTGGTGAAAAAGTTTTCCCTAATATTCAACCTAGACCTCTCCCACTACAACTTGAGACCATTGCTTCTAGTTCTGTCATCTACTACCACTGAGAACAGCATAGCTCCATCTTCCCTGGAACCTCCTCTGAGGTAGTTAAAGCCCGCTACCAAATCCCCCCTCATTCATCTCTTCTGCAGACTGACCAAGCCGAGGTTCCTCAGTCGCCCTCATAAGTCATGTGCTCCAACTCCCTAACCATTGTTGTTGCCCTCTGCTGAATTCTCTCCAATTTCACCACATCCTTTTTGTAGTGAGGGGCCCAAAACTGGACAGTCTTCCAGATGTGACCTCACCAGTGCCAAATAGAGGAGAATGATCACTTCCCTCAATCTGCTGCTAATGCTCCTTCTAAGGCAGCCTAATATGTCAATAGCCTTCTTGGCAAAAAGAGCACATTGTTTCCTCATATCCAGCTTCTTGTCCACTGTCACTCCCAGGTCCTTTTCTGCAGAACTACTGCCTAGCCAGTCTGTCTGCAATTTGTAGCAGTGAATGGATTCTTCTGTCCTAAGTGCAGGATTCTGCACCTGTCCTTGTTGAACCTCATCAGATTCTTTTTTTTTTTTTTTAGCCCAATCCTACAATTTGTCTCGGTCATTCTGTACCTTGTCTCGACCCTTCAGCATATCTACCATGTTCCCCAACTTAGTGTCATCTGCAAACTTGCTGAGGGTGCAATACACACCATCTTCCAGATCATTAATGAGCATGTTGAACAAAACCAGCCCCAGCATTGAAGCCTGGGGCACTAAGCTTATTACCAGCTTTTAACTAGACATTGAGCAGTTGATTACTACCCATTGAGCCTGATGATCTAGCCAGCTTTCTGTTCATCTTATAGTCCATTCATCCAACCCATACTTCTTTAACTTTCTTATAAGAATACTATAGGACACTGTATGAAAAGCTTTGCTAAAGTCAAAGTATATCATGCCCACTGCTTTTCCCACATCCACAAAACTAGTCAATTTAAGGTCTCAGGCTCATCTTTTGAAAGTGTTGTGCAGGTTTCCTTTAAGGATAAGTACTCATAGGTCAAATATAGAGGGATTGCTTTATGGAAAGTGTTCACCCATGGTAATGTGGTATTTTTTTCTATTATCATTTTCCTATGTGAGTTCATTTGGAAGTGTAGTGATTGTCTGGTTTCACCCATATAGTTGCTACTGGGGTATTTAGGGTACTGGATGAGGTACACCAAATGTTATATTAGTAGGTCCCCTGGATCTTGAAAGATGTGTTGTGGGAGGTTTTTATCATTATAGCAGTGAAGATATATCTGCAGGTTTTGCTTCAGTTGTGGTAGGGTCTGGTGCCACTTTGAATTGGTGTGTCCTGGTCTGTGGGGAACTTGCTTCTGATGATGAGCTTTCGGGGAAGGGGTGGTATTTGAAGGCCAGAAAGGGGTAGGGGGTTGGTTCAGGAAAGATTTCTATCACAATCTTTGTTAACAACTTATAATAAAGAATCTGTTCCATCTTATATTTAACAGTGATGATCTGTGTTATTTTCCCATACCTGAAGAATAGCTCTGTGTAAGCTCACAAGCATGTTTCTCTCTCAGGTAGAAGTTGGTCCAATAAAAGATATTACCTCACCCATCTTATCTTGGCTTTAGGTATATAAATGCATCCCTGACACACACAGAGATCAAACCTCTTCTCCATGAATGGAAGACTGAATTTTATCTGTCATGGGGATCCATCTTTTCCTGAAAAGGGCTGAGGGAAATGTATTGTCCCCAGAATCCATTCATGCAGCCCATCTGAGATCAGAAACTCCATTTAAGGGTGTCTCCAAGACAGTTTCTGGCTTTAGAAGCTCTGTCACCATTAGTTTTACAAAGCTATGCTACCAGGGAATGGAGACCAAGAAGATCAGGAATCATAAAGGAGGGATTTAAATCTGAAGAGAGTACAGTGGTTTAATGGGCCAGTTCAGAAAGGGTATTCTATGTGTAGGAAGAATTGTGAAAGAAGACACAGAAAAGTTTGAGGGAGGAGCAGACAAATGGGTTTTCAAGGGTGGCATCATTAGTGAAGCAGAAAGGCAACATAAATGATTCATAAAATTGTTACTGTAGAGCATACTTTAGAAAAAGTGGAATTTCCATAGCCCAATACTGGGCAGACATATTCTTACAAGAATAACCAGCTTCATTCTGTAAATGCATGTGAGCATAGTTCTAAGTATTAATCTTTCAGAACCAGAAGCAAGAGCTAATATAGAGAACAAGCTGGCAAGAGCTATCCACTCTGAACTCCAGTCCTCTTTAATGGTAATACTATGTGTGGAGAACTTGCAAGAATGAGCTGTTAAAGAGGTGTCTGGCTATACAAAACCCACATGATTAAAAAAGTAAAAAAGAAGTTTCACTTAGGAATAATCACAACATGCATTAGTTAAGCTGATTGTATTCACACCATACGTTTTGGATATAGTAGGTTAGGTCATGCTATTAAGAAGTGTCCTAGAAAGCTAACCATTAGAACAACCATGCCTTTGAGGTTATTTCCCAGCAGGCAGATGACAGGCAACTAATTCCCTCTAAACTTGGAAGCTAGAGGGTTTAGCTGTAATAAGAGAAGCTAAACTCCCATGTGTGCTCAGTTATTTCTTATATGAGTTCAGTTATAAACTTCAGTGTGAAAGTAATGGGTGACCAATGAATCTCAAAATTGGAGTCTTCAGTTACAATTCTTTCTGGCTTTTTTTACAGCACAGGTAGTTAAGTCACTTACCAAGAGTTTTTTCATCAGTAACATCTTGGTGGGAATGAGAATTGCTGTCAGTAGGGTGACAGCAGTTAACTACTACTAAAATGCTATAGGCCATGGATTCATATTCTTGGGCAGGGGTAAGCCAAACAGAAAGCTTTATATGTGTTGAGTTTGGGAGCATACAAAACCATGTTAAAAGTTGGGGGAGGTAGACACAAGTCCACCAAAAGGTGTAATAACACTGAGCAAATAGTTAAACCAATGACCACAATATCCATTTGAATCTGAAAGCAAATTTAATTTTGATCATTTTCTTTTCCCACAAAGCACTCAATCTTTACTAGTATGTACATAAACCATTGTTATTGAATTACAGAGTAAATATATATTCTGGTATTTTTTGGAAACCTCAGAAACTGTAATGGAAGCATCCATTTCTCTCAGACAGTTGTGGCACATCCCTTTCTCAAGTTATCTGGAAAACGCTAAGCAGTATTCCACCTCAAGAGCCAAAGAAACTGAAGCTAGCAGTAGCAGAAAATAAAGGAGTCTTAACAGGTGCTGCAGAACGGACTATAAGTCACTGCTGATGTCAGAGTGTTTTCTAATTTATCACATACAGGAATATCTGAGCCCTACCAATATTTAGTAGTAATTTCGAAAAATTAAAGTCTCCCACAATCACCCAATTTGCAGTAGTATTTATTTCATTAAAAAGATTGAAGAGGTCTCTATCCATATCTACACCAGGCCTTGAGGATCTGTAATGAATGCCAAATATTATCCTAGTGGAGCTTCTGTTTCCATTCTTTTCCAATATGATTTTGAACCACAAAGATTCTCTTCTATCCATTCCATTACTCATGTTCACAGTTTTCTTTGTCATTAATGTACAGTGGACTCCACCAACCTCACCTTTATTTCTGCCTTTCCTCAACAGCACATACCCTTCATTATCTGTATTCTAGTCATGACTACTTTTTCCACCAAGTTTCTGTTATCTCTCAGAATATCCAGTTTCATTTCCTGTACCAATAGTTCTAGTTCCCCCATTTAGTGACCCAGGTTCCTTGATTGATGCAGATATCCTAGTTTTTTCCCCTTGTCTTCATACAGATTCCTTGCCATATCAGGTACAGTCATTTTACTGCCACTACTGTCATTGGGTGTGTCTACACTTAGAAATTAAGTCGACTTAATTTAATCCACATCTACACTACACCTTCTTTAAGTCGTCGATTTAAGGAAAATAAAGTTGACTTAATGAAAATTAAGTCGACTTTATTAAACCTGCTTTTAATTGGACTTTAGGCTTAAGTCGACTTCCTAAAGTCAACTTAAGCCAGTGTAGACCTGGAGTAGCCCAAGTCGGCTTAAAGTTAGTTAAGTCAATTTAGGGCTCTCCAGGACTCCCCCCCCACTGCCCTCCCTGCCAGGGGGGTGGCACAGGGAGAGCCTGGCATGCCCCCCAAAAGGGCAGAGCAGAGCCCTGCCCACACCGCCCCTATGCCCTGCCAGGCTCCCTGTCCCCCTTTGCCCCATTATACCCAGGTACAACGGGGCAAAGGCTGAGCCCCCTGGCACTGGGCAAGGGGTGCCCCCCTGCTACAGTGGACCTGCCCAAGGTCCCCCAAGCCCCTAGAAGTCAACCTAGGTGACCAGTGTGGATGCTCTAGGTCAACTTTTAAGTCGATTTTAAATTTAAGTGTGGACATGCTAAATCAGCTTAAATTAACAAGTGCAGACAAAGCCACTGTTTTGTCATTCTCCTACCCTCTATTTTTCCTTTCTCTATTGCTGTATCATCTTTTGCTCGATTTTTCTCTTGCTCAATATTACAATCAGGCATGGAGATTATATGTGAATCACTCAACTGTCACCTCTAAATTTCTAGATTAAAGCTCTTTTATGCCAACCTCCAACTCAGAAGTCTATTAGCTTTCCTACGCAAATGGAATGTACTCCATGAGAACAGTCCTCCCTCCATGCATACCTGTGAGTGGCTGAATATAAGCACTGCTTATAGAATCATTGTCTGAGACATCTGATGATCATCATAATCTTATCTCTCTTCACTTTCTCCTGCGAAGGACAGATAGAATCATTCTGAAGAGCACATAAGCCTCAAATTCTTTAAGCTTCTTCCCTACCTTGATGTAGTCTCCCTTTATGTCCCTGAGAGCATTTGTTCACATAGACTTGCTTCTTCTTCTGCTGGTGTAATTCTCTGTCTTCTTACTTCTATTCTTTCTGGCCTCAATCTTCTTGTCGTCTGTTCTCACTTACAATCTTTTGTGAGTCACATGTTATCCTTCTGGGGCTCCAAAGTCTGGCTATCTTCATTCCCTCTTCCCCTTTCTTGTAGGACTAGCCATTCTTATCTTCTTTCTTGCTTTCCCACTTTCTATTACTCCCTTCTTCTCCCCACTTAATTTTCCAACCCAGTGATTCTCAGTCACGTGCTTCCATGGGCCTCTTTGGCCATCAGTCTACCTTCATTCTCCAGTCTACCATGCATATGTAAGTCTTGAGATTTCTCTCCAGCTTCCTCTCTCCTTTCATTCATAAGCTTCTCAAACCCCATTCTAAACTCAATAATACTTTCTAGCTGCATCTCCAACCCTTGGATATTTTCTTTCATCAATTCAAAAAGGTGCCACTTCATACAAAAACAAAAGCAAAAATACCCCGCACACACTTTTCAGGTACCCTCTCTAGAAGGTACCCTCTCAGGTAACCCACCATTTTCACCTTCAGTCTTATTCACTATCTTTTCCATTTTTCAAGTCACTGCTGCCTCTTCAGTGATCATAGCCTTCCCTTATAAGGTCCTGTGAAGAAAGGAAGGAAAAAACTGGCACACATCCTTCCCTAAATACCTCTGTTTTCAGTTTTGTTTTCTGGGTCCTGTGCTGTTCGCTGCCTGTATGGGCTCACTGCCTCAGGAAAACCCACTCCCCTAATCAGTTGTGATCAAAGACTCCATTTCTCTCACAACATGTTGTCTCCCTATCAGACTTGAAAACTGAAAGAAAAAAAAAAGAAAACACACTCCCCAAAACTCATTCACTACCCTCAAAGAACAGAGGTTTGCCTCCCCTCTCCTATAGCTCTCCACTCAAATTCCCATTTTCTGCTCTGTGCCACTGATCACCGAACACAATTTAGACTGTCTATTAAAAATATTGTCTGTGGATTTTGTAGAGGAGTAATTATTGTTATTTGTAATAAAATTATTATTTATATCTAGTTGCCAGATCACAAGTGCCAGAATGGACAACGTGAATTCATTTTCACCACAAGCTGAAATCAGTTTTCTATAGAGTAACCTGAACAAAATTTCATAAAGCACTGCTTGTTATATAAATGGAATGTAAAGATGAAACAACAGCCTGAAATGAACAAGGAATTATGAATTTTTTTAACCCAGCCAATTTTTTTTATTGTAGAATAATATTTTATATGAATCAGAAAAATTCACATAACAGAAAATCTTTTCTACTCACAAGTCAGTAATTCTCACATTAAATAACACTTCTATATGTTTATTTTTCCTTCAGGAATTTTTTTCTCTGAAATACCATAATTGCAGCACTTGCATGTAGAAATCAGTTCTATGACTTTAAAATTTAAAGTATTCTCATTGCTTGTTGTCATTTAAATACATTACATCATTGGTAATTAAAATGCAAAAGGTATAGCATAACAGTTTTACCAGATTAAAACACAGATTAAACACAGGAAAACACAGATTAAACATTCATTAATATCACCTTCTGCTTGGGTGACCAGATGTCCCAATTTTAGAGGGACAGTCCCAACATTCAGGCTTTGTCTTATATAGGCATTTATGACTCCCCCCCCCCCTTCCCTGTCCCAAATTTTCACACATTTTATCTGGTCTTGCTACCTCCTGCTGCAAATAAAACAGTAAAGTCAGCTCATTTCTAGATGAAAGTAAAAATTAATAAATTGTATAAATTAATAAGGAAATGTAGCAGTGAAATTGATGGCCATCATACTTTTAGAAAATGGTATGTCATATTAAAAGGTTTCAACTTTAAATTACAGTAATATTTTCCAGTTCTTTGAGATACTGGAGGGAAAATTGTATATATAATATGAGAATTTTCCATCTGGTTATTGAAAATATGATTCCAAAGGTTTGGACCAAATATTGTCTTAGCAGCATTTAATAACATTTCCAGAATGTGAAATAAAAAGGAGAAGCATAAAAGAACAGGGAGAAAATTTCTTACAATTTTTTTTCTCTTTAGATGGCAATGGATTTCAATCCCAATCAATACCAAGTGGCCATCCCAATAAATCAGATTGGGCCAAAAGATATTTAGAAGGTAATCTGACCTCATCATGGCAGCCAATAATGAGTGGAGTGCCCCAGGGGGCCAGTTCTGTTCAACATCTTCATTAATGATCTGGAGGATGGGATAGACTGCATGCTCAGTAAATTCGTGGATGATACCAAGCAGGGGGCAATAGTAGACACTCTGAAGGGCAGGGATAGGATTCAGGGAGACCTAGATAAATTGGAGCATTGGGCCAAAAGAAATCTCATGAGGTTCAACAAGGACAAGTGCAAAGTCCTGCACCTAAGACGGAAAAATCCCATGTACTGCTACAGGCTGGGGACCGATCAGCTAAGTAGCAGCACTGTAGAAAAGCACAAAGTTCTCTTTCCTTATCCATCTGTTTCTTTTTCACCCAAAAAGACAAAATAAGAAGCAATTTGGCTTTCTTGACCTGAAATTGATCCCATTCCTGTCACTGGGAATCTGTAGTGAAAATTTCATCTTGAACCAAGTGTAGTTTGTTAAGTTTTAGGATAAGAAAGTGTTTTATCTTTGTTTTTCTTGTACCCATTTCTGCTGTTAATGCCTTGTATTCACTTAAAACCTGTATTCTTTAATAAAAATGAATCCAGTGCTGTAAACTGTTAAGGTAACTCCATGTAGGAGGACAAACTGGTGTATATTGATCCCTTTAGTGAGGCAATGGATCGAATATATAGGGATTGTCCAGGATAGGGCTGAATAGTGCAAACCACATATTTTGGGAGGAAATCCATGGCTGCGTGTGTCTTGGGGTCATCTTGAAAGTGTTTACTGAGGCTGCTGGAAGCCAGGGTATGATTGACGTTTAGCTAGCAGGGTATAACCTGCTTGCTATATGTGAGAGACCAAGGATGGAGCTAAAGAGGCAAGACACTGTGAGTCATCCAAGTTTTCAGGGTGGGGTAACATCTGCCCTCACTTGTCTGTATTGGACCCTGGAATGTTATAGGGTGCATCAACACTTACAAGTTAGGTTGACATAAGGAGGCTTAAGTCGACGTAACTTACTCCCTGTCCACACTGGGCTTTCATTAAGTCGACTTAAGCTGTTCCTTCAGTCGACTTAATGAAAGCTTAAGTTGGCTTAATAACACCTAGTTTTAGGTCGACTTAATGCTTAAGTCAACCTTATTAAATCGACTTAAGCCAGTGGAGACGGGGAGTAGCCCTAAGTCAACCTAGGGCTTCCGCAAACCAAGGCAAAAGATTAAGCGAGTTACACTCAAATAATCCTTGCAAGGATTTCTTGCAGAGGAAAGGGACGCCTCCCCTGCCAAAATCACTGCCAATATGACGTTGAATGGAAATTCCTTCTTAGCCCCACATATGGGGATCAGTTAGCCTCAGATCATGTGAGAAACTCAGCCAGAAAAGGAACTGAGGGAGAGAATGCTGGGTCCTATCTCAGAGCCCAGGCCCATCCTGCCCAATATCCAATCACCAGCTGTGGCCATCCTTCAGAGGAAGGAGATTTAAAAAATTCTCTCTGTTGCACAGGAGAAGCAGCCATTATCTTTGGATGCACAAAAAATGTATAAAAATATACAAGACAAAAGAAGACATACAGGTCTTATTTACATTAATTATTTCTTGTATGGTGGCACCTAGATTTCCCAATCAGCCCCTTTGCAGTACACATTTTACAGCAGAAAATTAAATTTATTTTCCTGAGGAGCTTACAAAAATCAATAAATTAGACATTTAAACATCTACCCGTCAAATGACCAATATTTCAAAAGTACAGATCTTGTTAGTTCCATTTTCTCTCAGAAATACCCTTGTTCCATTCTTAATTTCTCTGAAAAGTCATTTCCTATTTATGGTCAAATGGTGGTTGGCTTGTATAGGTGGGATGAGAGTTTTCAGAGTTAATGAACACCTACCAGGAGTAGGCATAATTTAGCTGTAATTGCTAAGGTCACAAGGCAGATCAAAAGATGGTCATGGATGAACCCTAGCTTACCCACCAACTCTTAGTAGGAAGCTCTCCCTGTGCCTGTATAAAATATAGCAAGGATAAAGCGCACAGCTCCTCCCCAAATATGTAGGAAAGATTATGCCTCATAGTAGGCATAATGCTTTCAGACACCAGCGTTCAGACACCACCTCCTTTTTCTCCCCAAAATGGTTCTCTCTTGTAACGGATTTGTTACACAGTAGAGCCTAGAAGTCCTGACTGAAATTGGGGCCCAATTTTGGTAGGCACTATGCAAACATCTAGTAAGAAGCAGTCCCTAACATGAAGAGTTTGTAGTAAATACAAATAAATAAATAAATAAATAATAAATAAACAAGACACAACAAAGGTGGGAAAAGCAGTATCCCCCACTTATAGATGAAGCACTGAGATACAGAAAAATGTAGTGACTAGCCGAACTATGAGTCCCACCAACAGGAATTCCAGGCCCCAAGGCAGAACTGCCCCACTCCAACCCTTCTTCCTGTGGCCTCACCCACAGTCCACACCAGGCTCCACCCACAGATTACCCCACATCCTTTCCCCTTCCTTGCTCATTACACTTGATGCTGTGCCTCCCCCCTCATCACTCAGTCCCATTCTCTCTTCCACACTCCACTTTCCTCCAGGCAGCCAGCAACACCTGTAGAGGCTGAGCAGGGAGAGGTGGAGAAGGGACTTGGCAAGTAGTGGTTGGGGTGAAGTGGGAGAGAAGAGAAGAAAATCATGTGGCAAGAGACTGTGGGGAAGAGGAGGAACACAGTTATCAGTGACGGGACACAATGAGCAGTCACAGGGGCAAGAGGGGAAGTGGGGGAGAAAAGGGAGTGATGACAGAGGGTTGCTGAGTGGAGAGAAAAGATGGAGCTATGACAAGGCCTAGTGGGTAAGGGGGAGTGTGGAAGAGAGAACAGGTGCAAAGCGGTGAGGTAGGCTGGGTGGAGAGGGACATAGAGGGGATGGACTGTGGACTGGGGCCATGGGCAGAAGAGCCTAGTCGAGGAAAAACTTTCACCCAGCTGCCCTTATAAAATCCCTGGGCCTCCTTAAAATCATTGCACTAGTAGGCAATTGTCACTTCTCCCCCCATTGGCAGGCTTGTTAAGTTTATGCAAAGTGAAAGGACAGAAAAGTCAAACAACATCTCCTGAGTCTCAGTGTAGCACCTCAAACACAAGATCATCCTTCTTCCCTTTACATGAATAATTGCAAAAGACATAATTTAGACCATAACATTTTACAATTGAACAATGGTCAAATGTGTCCATTTTTATACTCCTCTATGGTATAAAATAGTTTAATTATAGAAAAGAGTTAATTATATATATGATTGTTTATTGTGGAGTTGTCCGTGTGAATATTCACCTTTTCTATGTAACAAAATAAATACCAGGAGATTCATTATCAACCCCAAACTCACCCCTGTTTCATCACTTACACTACAATGCACACATTTCCATTTCAGTATATGAAAAATAGTCTTTGCAATTGAAAACAGCATTTACCTTTAAGCAAAATTCATGAAGCTACCCTTGGGTGGAAAGGTACTTTTCATTAACTCATAATATGCAGAAAAACTGAGAATTTTTCTGGATTACTCTATGTGCGGAGTCACCCTCTGCCATCTCTTACTTACCCCCACAGCTTTAGCACCACGTTCTCAAAAGTAGTTGAACCTACCTGTAATTAAAATTTTATGTCATCAATGAAAAATATTGAATAGGTTTTCTTCATATTTACAAAACAGGTCGGAAGTATATTTCAGGCATAGCCATAAATAATATTCCTTTTAAATTATGTAATTATACTGTCAATTTCTTAGGCATAACTGGTGAAGGATTACATCTTTATTCATCCCACAGGCTCACTTTTAGAATAGGGCAAATGCAGTGTGAAAATGTCAGCAGTATGTTTTTTAATTAAGCGCAGTACTTCTTGTTTGTTTAGTCATGTGTAAGAAATGTGTGGTTGGATAGGACCATTGATTGTGATGAGATTAAAGGAGAATATGAGATTAATAAAATCCTCTTCTGTAAAGAACAACAATAAACTGGACTTCCTTCTAGTTTCAAAGACTTGTGACTGCCACCTAACCACAACAGAAAGTGATATTCTACATAAGCATGATCTTGTAATTATAAAATCTTATCCCTCAATTCAGTGCCACTTTAAGATGTTGAGGATTTATAATCCAAAAATCATGCTCCAACATGGTACAATTTTGTATCCTTGATCAATTGTAATGGTATTTCTGATACTTTGGAGATCCTTGGCAATTGAGAGCCAGGGAATAGATAAAAGAGATGTGTAGCTTTGGAAGTTTCAAGAGAGCTGCTGTACAGACTCAAGCAAGACTTTAATCTTTCCCCTACATTAAATGGTGCCAAAGTGCTCACTGCTTGCCATTTTGAAAGAAAATGGTCCCATTCCATTAAAAAGGAAACATCCTACTTCACAAATATACACAGTGGGTGACATGAGTTAATAGCACTATTATCAGCTGAAATCATGGTGCAGTTAATGTATCTCAGCATGAGTTGACTTTACCACAAGCCATTGTTTCCTTTTAAAACAACATGAAATCTTGTGAAAAATTTCTCACAAGGGGACTCAATAAACATTGGTCATGAATGTACAGAAACAGGAAAAAAAAGTACTTAAACCTATCTTCTGTTCCATGCTGTTCTAGTCAACCCTTTTTAATGAATTAGATCCCTTTACCACTGTACATGTAAATTTCAGAGTGCAGTTGGTAGATGGTTGGACTTCATGAATACTTCACCCATGACAGAAGATAGGATTCTTATATATAAGAATTAGATCTACCATGCTATTTGGAAGTAGAGGAGCTCAAATTAGATTGCTGGTTCTGAACTGCCAGATTCAAATTTTTTGTAAGCTGGATCTGAATAGGAAAAACAAAACAAAACAAACAAACAAACAAAAAAACTCAACCAACACAAACCTCCTGGAATCCAAGGGAAGTTTATATATGAAGCTAAAGTTTGCAGTGTGAGTGCATTTTGAGGCAAAAGAGTTTGAAGGAATTTTGGGTGTTATTTTTAAAGGTATTTATGCATTGATTTTAATGGGAACTAGATGCCTAATGGGATTTTCCAAGGTGTCTATCCACATCGGTAGGTGATTCAATACCTGTAAAAACTGAGCCCTTTGTTTTTACTGAGGCATGATGTGTATACACCTGCACAAACTGAGGTCTCTTCAAAACTTATTTTTTTCTGTTACTGTGACTCATTGCTGGGACATCTCTTTGTGGCTGGATAGGAGGATTAGCTCTCGCCGGGTCTCGTGCCCCTTTTTATCAGTTTCTCACACCATAGAATCACTATGGCTTTGGGACTCAGAGCACTCCCTTTTTGTGACACAGCCCTCTGGTAAGGTCACTACATAGGGATGTCAGGAGATGTCAAAGTTCCAATGGACTGGTCATCTGTATAGTGTGTCAGGCAGTCTTCTGATCCCAGTCCTGGTCCAGTGTCTCTTCCATAGCAGTTGGTAAGGGAACCAAGGACCATCCACTCCAGCTCATGTAACCTGTGTCCAGAAACCATGGTGTACACCAGCTGTTCCCAGCCCTTTCTTTTATGCAAACCACTACATCATCATCGAAAGCTTTTGCAGACCACATTCTAATCACCAAATGTGCAACGAGTGTCAGTTCATATTGACATCATGCAAAAGCACCACTATTTAAATTCAGAGAATGTTATATTACACAAGGACATTTGTGAAGCAAATTACATTGCAAATAATAAGGTAACATTGAATATGATACATAAGAAGTATACATTATTAATACATTATTCCCCCTCCTGCCCACACGGACCACCTGCAGTACTCTGGCAGACCATCAGTGGACCATGGATTACAGGTTGGGAACCATTGGTGTACACATTCTTAGACCTTGTTGCAATTTCCCTGAGCTCCTTCCTATCTTTCTTCTCTACCATCCTGGGATTCCAATGTTCCCAGTGGCTACTTTACCTCTCTCATCTGCTTGTGAGCCTCTGCAGTGCAGGGCAGAATCTCAGTGCTTACTGCCCTCTGGAACTCCTTGTCCTTAATCAACTATCTTTCTAGGAACTGACTTTAGAGCTCCTCCCACCACCCTATAAATTAGCTGGACTTTTTAAACCTGCATAAGCCTTTTATAGGGTGGATATCACATCACAGTTACTGTTATCTCAGGGAAAATTTCTATATTTACATAGCAATAACCTATAATTAAGTATACACTTGTATTTCCATGGTCTCTTAGGCTATGTCCACACTTGGTAATTTAAGTCGACTTAGTGTGTCCACACTTAAAAATAAAGTCTACTTAAAGGGGAACTTAAAAGTCGACCTAGAGCATCCACACTGCACACCTAGGTTGACTTCTAGGGGCTTAGGTGGACCTAGAGGAGGTCCACAGGAGCAGGGGGGGCACCCCGTGCCCAATGCCAGGGGGGTCAGCCTTTGCCCCATTGTACATAGATACAATGGGGCAAAGGGGGATAGGGACCCTGGCAGGGCATAGGGGCAGGGTGGGCAGGGCTCTGCCCTGCCCTGTGGGGGGGCATGCCAGGCTCCCTCTGTGCCCCCCCCCCGGCAGGGAGGGCATTGGTGTAGCCCTGGGGTAGCCATAAGTCGACTTAGGGCTACCCCACGTCTACACTGGCTTAAGTCAATTCTAGGGAGTCGACTTAAGCCTTAGGTCTATTAAAAAGGAGGTTTAATAAAGTCGACTTAATTTTAATTGTCAACTTTATTTTCCTTAAGTCGACTTAAGCAAGCTGCTTAAGTCGACTTAAGGAAACTGCAGTGTAGACGCAGGGTAAATTAAGTTGACTTAAGCAAGCTTAAGTCGACTTAATTTACCAATGTAGACCCAGCTTTAGTGACTTCTTATGCACAAATCTGTTGATTTAAGTCTGAGAAGATATTCTCTACACAGACTGAGTCTTGAGCCTTCATCTCTACTATACCTCAACAGCAGAAATCTTCATTTCACCTAAAAAAAGGTGTTCTAAATAATTTGGGACTCATTCTTTAAAAAGAAACAAATTACATTTTTACTGCAAAGCAAAAACAAACAAACATGAAGTGAAAATCTATTTCTCAATCTCTAAAACATAACCTTGGATTGCAAACTATTCAACCTTCAGGCTACAATGGAAGCAACTGTTTGTTCTTATGTGTCATGTCAGTGCTGAAGAAAGAAAAGCAAAGTTCAAGTTCTTTCAGTCATTTTTCCATTAGCTTTCAGGCTTCTACTATTTGCCTTTTGGTAGGATTGAATGCAGTAAATACATCCAGTATCCAATATCTCAAAATGGCTCTCTAATGCCTTAAAAACTACTAGATAACTAGTGCCCTGTGTGGCTGCAAATATGTGGATTCGCATCCAATCTGCATCTGCAAGAAATAGTCCATGGATATCCGTGCTGTATCCGCGAATGCAGTTATAATGCAGATATCCATAGATATCTGCATATTTGCAGGGCTCTAGCCCTGCACAGATAAAAATATGTGGCTCTGTATCTGATCTGCATCTGCAAGATGTGGTCTGCGGGTATCTGCATTGCGGATGCGGATATCTGTGGATATAATGCAAATATCCGCAGATTTGCAGGGCTTTATGAATATCCAAAATGTGTTCTTTATTTTTAGAAAAAAAGAGCAGAATTTTATCCCCCAAAGAAACTACTTCTTTAAGCATGCCATTATTAATTCATAGTAACACTGAGGAATTGCCCAATCCCATTAACAAAATACCTCTCCTTATTTACAAATATGCTGTGTACATCATTGGGGGGCGGGGAGGGGGAGTTAGCAACCTGAGACGGTGTCTGGATGAGAGAAAAGACCAGTGGTTCACAACCTATAGCCTGGAGGCCAAAAGTGTTCCCTGGAAGTTTTCAAAGTGGCCCATGACTCTCCTCCTGCTGGCTGCAGAAGGGAGCCACTGCCTAAGGATCCAGGTAGAGTGTGTTTCTGTGGGGCTAAAAGACTGGTGCAGGCTCCTTGCTCCAGCCCAAGGGGACAGGAGATCAGTGCTCTTCTCCTCCACA
The DNA here is from genome assembly GCA_007922175.1 of Pelusios castaneus. Lineage (NCBI taxonomy): Eukaryota > Metazoa > Chordata > Testudines > Pelomedusidae > Pelusios > Pelusios castaneus. The sequence goes on along the minus strand of ML685769.1, from coordinate 36,100,934 downwards.
CTCTGTCTCAGTCCATAGGCACTGGATCCCTGCTGGAGTCACAAGAAGGCAAGCACTGATCTTCTGTCCCCCTGGCTGGAAAAGGGAGCCACTATCTAAGGCTATGTCTACACTTGCACTTTTAAGTTGACTTTAACTAAGGCCATGTACACACTAGCATCGCTATCGCGCACTTACCCTATTGCGCGTTAAATGTTCCGTGGTTGTTGTTGCGCGATACCGCGTACACACTCGGCATGCTGTAACGGATCAAACAACCCCCCCCCTCCTCTCAGTCCTCCAGCAAAACAAAGTGCACTCTGGGTACCTATCCCACAGTCCCCGATATCATTTCCCGTGGTGCATTGCGCTACCGACGCTACCCAGCAGTCGCCAATAGCAACGGGCGCTAATTTCAAACTGGAGCAACCATCTTTCCGTCACTGCCTTTTAATAATCGCCATGGATTCAGCTGTGATCTTGAATGCTGCCTTCAGCATTGTGAACACAGCCCAGATTCTGTTGCAGTACGCCTTTGGCTCTGACTCAGAGCAGGACTCGGATGACTCCACTTCGGAGAATGACAGCCATGAGAGCAGAACTGATATTCTGATCAGTTTTGCAGACCAGCTGCACAGCCTGAACCGCCGTGTTTGGTCCCGGCAGACAAGCACAGACTGGTGGGACCGAATCGTTCTCCAGCTGTGGGATGATGAGCAGTGGCTACAGAACTTCAGAATGCGCAAAGCCACATTTATGGAACTGTGCCGTGAGCTTGCCCCTGCCCTGCATCGCAAGGACACGCGGATGAGAACAGCCATCACAGTGGAGAAGCGTGTGGCTATTGTCCTCTGGAAACTGGCGACTCCGGACTGCTACCGCTCTGTCGCAAACCAGTTCGGTGTCGGACGGTCGACCGTTGGAGTAGCACTGTCACAAGTGTGCAGAGCCATCAACCGTCTCTTGTTAAGGAGGACAGTGACCCTGGGGAATGTGAGGGAGATCATCGAGGGATTTCAGGACTTGGGCTTCCCGAACTGTGGAGGTGCAATAGATGGGACCCACATCCCTATTCTCGCGCCCGACCATCTCGCCAGCGAGTACATTAACCGGAAGGGATACTTTTCCATGGTTCTTCAGGCACTGGTGGACCATCGTGGTCGGTTTACGGACATAAATGCGGGTTGGTCTGGAAAGGTGCACGATGCACGCATCTTCAGAAACTCTGGACTGTTCAGAAGGCTACAGGCGGGCACCTTTTTTCCCGACGAGAAACTAACAGTGGAGGGTGTTGAGATGCCCGTAGTTATCCTTGGGGACCCCGCCTACCCACTGATGCCACGGCTTATGAAGCCTTTTACCGGGAAGTTGGATCCTGCAAAGGAGCGTTTTAATTACAGGCTGAGCAGGTGCAGAATGGTTGTGGAGTGTGCCTTTGGCCGCTTAAAAGCCCGCTGGAGATCGCTGTATGGCAGGCTTGACCTGCATGAGGACAACATACCAGTTGTTATTTCCGCGTGTTGTGTCCTTCACAATATCTGTGAAAACAGGGGGGAGAGATTTATGAACTCATGGACAAGGGAGGCAGAACGTCTGGAACATGCCTTCCAGCAACCGGACACCAGGGGTATCCGGGGTGCACAGTTAAGGGCGGTGCGCATCAGGGAGGCGTTGAAAAACCATTTTTTTGATGGGGATTGAAGGACAGCGTCGCCCTTTCTGTACTTCATGGTACACATATACTATTCTTAGGTACAAAGGTTAAGGGAAATACAGTCCTATTATTTTTTTATTCTTTCTTTACTGAAATTCAATTATCGTTATCATACTGTAAATAAAAATAAAGAAAGTCTTGATTCATTAAACAATCTCTGTACTTTATTAACAAATCAGAAATGATAACACAGAAGGAGGGGGGGTGTCTAAAGATGGGTGTAGGTGCGGGACTCCACGACATAAGTTGGGGGAGGGGTAGATGTAACATTATACCATGGGTGTCCATGGTGCTCTATGTATTGTTTTGGAGGTGAATGTTGTGTGGGTGGAGGGAAAGGCAGAGGAGGCTGTGGGGGGAGGGGGGCGCGAGCCTGGAGCAGACCAACCATGGTCTTCAGGAGGTTTGTCTGCTCCTGAAGGATGTCTATTAGTGCATCCTTCTGCCTCTCCCTCCTTGCGCTGCTTTCTCTCCTGTCCTGCCTGCACTGCCTCCTCCACTGCCTTGTCTCCCTAGCGGATGCCTCCTGGGAATCCATGAGCTCTTTGAAGATCTCTTCCTTGCTCCTTCGAGGCCTCCGCCTTATCTTTCTCAGACGGTCCACAGCAGCTGAACATTGTCCATCGAAGGTCGTTCCTGCGTACATATGAAACATTGTAAATGCCGCTATTGTTCAAACCTTGGTCTGGTGCAACGAAAGATGTTCTCCCTACACATTCCTCACCTACTACAGCGAGTACATACCGGGGGGGGGGGGGGGGGTTATGACCATTGTCCAAAGCGAGGGACGGGTTGCTGTGAGTTGCTCCACGGGACAGTCGACTATTGACACTGCTTGTTCTGACCCTGTGTCAGAGATGGCTGGAACAGAAGCTGATATGACACTGCTTAGAGTGCCTATGCAAGCGAGAATGCATCTTCTGCATGTGGCTGACTTCAAGCCGGGACCTTACGCTGCAGGACTGTGCGCTGCAATGCTTCCCGCGGCGGTGCTAGCGAGCATGAGAGGGAAATTCTCCATGAATGGGGGAGGGCGACGGCTCGCTCTACCATCCAATTTTAAAAGAAGAATTTGGAAATATTTGGAGAGCGCTTTCAGTGACTTAAGAGGGGACGAGTACTTGTCAATCGAGGCATTCATTGACGCGGTTTTTATGTAATGACAGTGTCCCCATGCCACATCTGTTACGCGCACAAAAGAAGACAGAAAAAAGGAGGACAGAACGCGTTTTCTTCCTGTACCCGCTAAGCTTTAGCTGATAGAATAGAAAGCACCGCAAGGCCAACTTACCGGAGCTGCCATCAGCTGATTCCTGGGAAGGCGTGCCTAAGGAATCCGTGGAGCTGGTCTCTGGAGGGGTGGCGAATAACTCCTGGCTCCCCATTTCAGTGGCTCCGTCGTCACCGTCCTCGTCCTCTTCCCCCTCTGCATCCTCGTCCAGGACAGCATCCTCGCCTTCAGCTCCCTTTTCATTTTCTGACGATGTCGCAGAGGTGTCAACGGTCAAGGTCGGGGTGGTTGTGGGATCCCCTCCCAGGATCGCCTCCAACTCCTTGTAATAGCGGCATGTTGTTGGCGCGGAGCCAGAGCGCCGGTTAGCCTCTCTGGCTCTGTGGAAGGTTATCCTCAGCTCCTTGACCTTGGCCCGGCATTGCAGAGTGTCTCTCTCGTAGCCCTTCTCATTCATGGACTGAGATATTTGGCCGAAAATGTCGAAATTCCGCCGGCTGCCACGTAACTGTGACTGCACGGCAGACTCTCCCCAGATTCCTATCAAGTCCATCACCTCTGCTGTCGTCCAAGCCGGAGATCGTTTGCTGCGCTGCAAAGACATTGCGAACGGAGCACACAGAGGCAGCAACACCGAAAAGCAAGCCAGAAGGGAGAGTGTGGAATTCAAAAATTCGCGGGGCAGAAGGGGAGGTCGGGAAAAATGACGTCACGGCAATAGAGTACTGACGGGGGTGCAGAAGGGACGGGATTGGAATTGTGGGCCATTTCCGGAATGTTCACATTGCGCGAGAAGCGTACACACACGGGCTGTCGCGCAATAGCTATTCCGCGTTAAGAGATACCACGCTCGTTTTGGTGGTTTACATCTTGCGCAACAAGACGGGTCTTAACGCGCAAAAACTGCAAGTACAGTGTGTACGCTCTGCTTCTTATTGCGCGATAAAGGGCTTTATCGCTCAATAACTTTGTAGTGTGTACAAGGCCTAAGCCTTAGGTCGAGTAAAAAGCAGGTTTAATAAAGTCGACTTTATTTTCCTTAAGTCGACTTAAGCAAAGTGTAGTATAGACGCAGGGTAAATTAAGTCGACTTAAGCAAGTCTTTACCAGTGTAGTTGCAGCCTAAGCTCCCAGCTGGAACGCACAGGGGCTACAGGACACATGTGGTTTCCCTGTTACAGCCAGGGAGACAAGAGATCTGTGAGGAGGCAGCCTCTGTCTGGCTGCAGTCAGAGGCTGTGGGGTAAGGACTGCTGGCAGAGATTGGTGGCACTTCAGGGTTGTAAAAATGATATCTCTGACCCTCAAGCTGAAATAGTTGGGAACTACTGCCCTAGACACTGACACTTTGACAAGCAATTTCATTGATCCAGACATTAGAGGCTGCACAGTCCCATGAGGGCAAGTGACAACAAATATGACAAAAGACTCCTGAGATGTGTTATCATTGGAGATAGTTTCTGGCAAGTTCAGCATTGGTGGTAATATCAATGGGTGGCAGATTTGATAACATCAAGCTTTCTCTTACCCTCTCTGCCCTGTGCTGGAAGCAGAGGGATGGGACAGGGAGTTAAAAAGGTAGGCACAGTGTGACCAGCGCCTCCTGGGATACCCTCCTGGATGTGCAAAAATCAGGGCAGGCTGCAAAACCGGGAGCCAAACTCCCCACACACTGATGGGTGGTACTTAAACCAGTCTCCCTATTAGTCAGAACCAGGCTTCTGGTTCTCCACACTGGGTACCAAGAAATCTGCCCAAAATAGAAACAGCCCTCTTTATTGCACTCCAGCACCTCTGGCTCCCACCTAGCCATACGGTCCCTTAAAGATATAGGTTTTCCTGACCCCAAAGGACCAGCCACAGCACACAGAACAATATAGGTTTGGATCTTACACAAAATACCACACTGATAGCCTATCCTTTAGTAACAACAACTAAAGGTTTAATATAAAATGAAAAGAAGCAAAGTATGAGAGATGTTAAAGGGTCAAAGCGAATCACATACATACAAATGATTTAAAGTTCATGTAAAGCAGTTTGCAGGCTTGTTCCTCTGGAGTTTGCAGGCTTGTTCTTCTGGTAAATACCCAGCACCCGAGTGGGCCTCAATCCTTTGTTCAGTCTCAGAGGAATAGTTCCAGAAATGGGTGTTGGCTATAGACTGGGGACTTGAGAACCAGATGGAGTCGGGGCTGCTGCCTTTTATCACCTCTGGCCTTCTCCATGCTGTGTGCAGTTCTTTCCAATCAAAATGGAGTTGAGTCACATGTTCAAGTCCTAGTGGCTCAACAGGTTTCTCCTTCAGCCCATTGTATTGGGGAGCTTCATTAAGGGGACAATGGCTGGTTAGACATTCAGTCTGGGGAATTCCCCCAGACTCACACATGTTAAAGTATGGATATAACAATCATATTCCTAACTTCTAATATGAATACAAATCCTATACATAAACTATATAATCATTCCCCATAAATTACTACCTTTCTATTGACACCAAACATGGCATAGTTCCTATGGATTATAACAATTATAAAATATTAATACAAAATAATATCATAAATGGTTCCCTAAATCCAGACAGCATCACACACAGCATGAGTTGTGAGGGACCCAGAGAAGGAAGCAGGTGTCTCTCACCCACTGCCAAGCCCTGTACTTAAGACAGAGCTCTGCTGTCCCGGGGACACAGAGGAGATACTGAGACTACAGACTGATGGGAGGGTGACCTCGTAGCAAGTTTGAAAAATCAGGAGAGGGGTGAGGGGTAATAGATATGAAAAAAAGCCCAGGAAAAAGAATTCCCTGTGAGTGGCATACATTTTCCCACCATAAGCATTGTGCAGGCAATGCTATGTCGATGGAAGACACTCTCCTGCAGACATAACTTCTGCCATTATTTAAGTGGTTTTATTATGTCTGCTGGAAAGCTCTCACCTACAGCTACAGCTGTGCCACCGTCAGTTGTAAGTGTAAACTAGCCCTTAGAGGTAGAAGTTATGAATAATGAGTTTCACACAAAATTAACATTATCTGCTTAAAAATATGTGAAGTGTTCAGAGTTAAGTCATGTTCACTAAACCACTACCACCCAGCAGCTTATTGCATTTGATACCGTTATAAACGGTGGGTAGAAGCAACATCATTTCCTTTCTTTGTATCTTTATAACAGACCTGCAAGTTTCAATCCAACAACAGTACACAACACCAACAAACTTGTTCACTAACTAGATTTTGATACATTAATGTTTCTCCTCACTATTCAGAAATAATAATATATTTTTATAATGCATGATGTAATTTGAATATGCAGTTTGAGACCACTCTGTTCATACACATTTTATATGGTCTTTATAATAGCTAGTTCTATACAATGTTTTTTCCTAATGCCTCTTATTTAAATCAACAAAAACAATTAGCAAACATTATAGTGCTCAGATTGCAGTGTAAAATAATGGGATAACTGTAAATGTTTCAAGAACCTTAGTTTTAGGGAATGTATGGATTGAATTTATTGCCGATGTCATTTGACTAATGTTGCAGCTTTATTGGAATTACAAGGGTGAACTTGACCTTCCTATTTTTATTACTGACAATGTCGCTGATTTAATTTGATCATTGTATGTTTTAAGCAGATCTCCATGTGTTTACTGACAGACTTCCAACAACTTTTAAATGTTAAAGGAAGAAAAATACTTATTTTAAAATGGGGGAAGTTAGAATTAGAAACTTTTTTATTGTTTTTTATTCTTATAATTTAAAAACTGCAGCCAGCTTGGAAGGAAAATCATATCTTCCACTCTCAGGCTTTGTATAATACCAGTGATTTTTTTAAATAGAAAAGTGTATGTGAATCACTATTTTGGGATTATAAGGAAATGACATATGTTTAATTACATTGACACCAGCAGGTGACACTACAATAAAGATTAAAGTCATAACTGATCTTACAAAAATATGAATTGTGAAGTATTTTTCATTACTGTCATCATTATTGTTTTGAAATGCAAATATATCATGGTTCATCACAGCAATTTTAAAACTAAGATTTTATTCAGTATGAAAGAGCAAATACTTTTGGAATTATAGTGAATTTAATCTTTTATAGCTCTAGTATGTCTATATGTTCATATTTTTATACTAGCTTCAAAAAATAAAAGCTGTATGACAAACTGAAAGGTAATCATCGTTGTATAAAGAACAACCTGTTGAGGCTTCAGTCATTAAAAACTGGCTCAACTGCTCCCCAAAAATCCTCTAAAACAGGTTTATGAATTTTATCTTCCATTCAGTGTCCATTTCTTTTTTAGTAAGAAATGTGGCATGTTTTTACTTATCTCCTATGTTCAAAAATTTCCTTTTCATGTGTAAGTCACCTGTTTAACTTTTCTTGAATTCAGAAGTAACTGCACATCAGTGGGTGAAGCACTACCTTTATATGTATAGAGCCAAATTCTGGGACAAAGCATAAATCCCATTCCTCATCACCAAACAAGCTCAAATATACACTTCAAAACCAGACCTAATGTGAACTTCTAAGTAGTCTCACATAAACATTATTTTTGCGAGCAGAGAAAGAAATCTCAAAAGGTATGAGTGTATTTTTTTACGGCCAAAAAGAAAGCTATGAATACACAAATATATAGCCCATTTCTTCTGTCTAATAGGACCCCACTTGCCAGGTTACTATAGCTTCTGCTTTACAGGGTCTCTTGAGATGCCCCTTTATGAGTTTGAGGAGATGTGACTGGAATAGATACTTGCTTCATTTCTTCCTTTTCAGAATTTCTGGCTTGCAATTTACATGCATCACGCTACCAGTATTTAGCCAATAGCTTGTAAAGTACTTCTCTATCCTTTGGCAAAACAAACAGGATATAAATGTATGTGGTATGGTATATAAAACTATAAAGTTTCATGTAATATTTATTCAACGGTAATTGCTTTTCTCTTGCAAGAGAATGGGAATCTTAAAGCTGGCTGAACAGTGAATAATCATAAGAAAGGAAGCAATGTTACAGGTGATTGCTATCTGTTGTGACAGCAGTGTTTTTCCATTAGTTTAGATTTTCTGTTTGCTTTCCATATTATCAATAGAAGTGGGCAAATATTACAGTGAATTTAAAAATGAATTCACTTGTGTCATGCTTTTGCCCTTCAGACACTCATTGTCACTAATAAGTGAGCACCTGGAGTCATTTCTCTGTACTCTTTCTCTGGAGTTTAGTTTTTTAAAGATCTCTCATGGAATATGACAGTAAAATAATGATACAAAACATTAGAGCTTAAAATAGAATTATTACAGTGGTTTGGACAAAACTTTAGAACAGTATACATCGTTTGGAAGAAAAAACAACTAAATTAATGCCTATGCAAAATATGTTTATCAGTCATGCAAATTTTTCATTATTTACTTGAATTACCTTGAGTTAATACCAAATCTGTGGATAAAAGACAAAGATAAAACCAAGAGTTTCATGCAATACATTCTTCATTCAATGCATTTTACATACTTAGGCTATGTAATTTTAAGTCGACTTTAACTAAGTCGAATTAACTAAGTCGACTTTAAGTCGACTTAGTGCATCTACACTTAAAATTAAATTCAACTTAAAGGGGAACTTACAAAGCTGACCTAGAGCGTCCACACTGGACGACTAGGTCATCTTCTAGGGGCTAGGGGGACCTTGGGCAGGTCCACGGTGGCAGGGGGGCACCCGTTGTGTGCAGTGGGGCAAAGGAGGACAGGGACCCTGGCAGGGCATGTGGGCAGGGTGTGATGCTGTCCAGATTTAGGGAAGCATTTATGATATTATTTTCTATTCATATATCATAAATGCTATAATCCATAGGAACTATGTCATGTTTGGTATCAATAGAAAGATAGTAATTTGCTGGGAATGATTATATAGTTTATGTATAGTAATTGTATTTGTATTAGAAGTTAGGAATTTGCTGTTATATCTATACTTTAACTTGTGTGATTCTGTGTAAACACCCGAGACAGGCTGTCTACATCCATTGTCTCCTTAATGTTAAGGAAGCTGCCAGGTACAATGGGCCCAGGGAGTAACCTAATCAGCCATTAAGGACATAAGCATTGTGTCCTTAATGGCTCACCAGGTTACTTCCTGGGCCCATTGTACCTGGCAGCTTCCTTAACATTAAGAAGACAATGGATGTAGACAGCCTGTCTCGGGTGTTTACACAGAATCACACAAGTTAAAGTATAGATATAACAGCAAATTCCTAACTTCTAATACAAATACAATTCCTATACATAAACTATATAATCATTCCCAGCAAATTACTACCTTTCTATTGATACCAAACATGACATAGTTCCTATGGATTATAGCATTTATGATATATGAATAGAAAGTAATATAATAAATGCTTCCCTAAATCCAGACAGCATCACAGAGGGCTCTGCCCTGCCCTTTGGGGGGCATGCCAGGCTCCCCCTGTGCCCCCCCCAGCAGGGAGGGCATTGGTGTAGTCCTGGGGTAGCCCTAAGTCAACTTAGGGTTACCCCACATCTACACTGGCTTAATTCGACTTTAAAAAAGTCAAATTAAACCTTAAATCTAATTAAATCTAGGTTTAATAAAGTCGACTTAATTTTCCTTAAGTTGACTTTATTTTCCTTAAGTCGACATAAGCAAGCTGCTTAAGTCAACTTAAGGAAACTGTAGTGTAGATGCAGGGTAAATTAAGTCGACTTAAGCAAGCTTAAGTCGACTTTAATTTACAAGTGTAGACGCAGCCTTAGAGATGTCTTTAATGTATGAAATTAATGAAGAAAAATGTAATTTTTCTAACTTCTTCCTGCTTGCAAATGGATACAAGGGGAACATATATTGGATTTAGTAACCATATTTGGAGACTCTTATTATATCATTATTTATGGGATAAATGACTGAATGCTTTTAGTATAATACTTAGAAAATTGTTCTGGCAGTCCTCTTGTACTGATCAGAATCAGTTCTGTCAATTATCCATATCTATATTTTTAGCAACAACATGACAAATGTAATCCTTTTGGAGTTAATGGGTAACAAATACTATCTTTTCCTATTGTATGGCAAGTACAAATTCAGATAGTTCACATGATCCTGTGACATAACTAACAATCGATAACTTTGCCAATATGATGCTCTACACCAGTGGTTCTCAAACTTTTGCAGGTCGCAACACACTTGGAGGCATTTTGCGACTCTGCAGGACACACCAGACCACCCCCCAGGCCAAATCCAGCCATTTCCCTGGTTCTCCGTGGCACACTTACTACTGTGTTGTGACAAAGTAATGTATCCCAACACAGTGGTTGAGAACTGCTGCTTTGCACAAAGCACAGGGTCTGCTTTTGTCTATTAACAGGGATCCTGGAGTATGGGTGACAGCTTGGGTGACTCTCAACTCTATTGAAGAATGTAACTAATCAAAGATTCATTGCACAAATCCTGCCAAGGAAGCAATACTATATAAAAAAGCTAATTCTAGTTAAAATGATTCCACATTAAGTGGTAGAAATGGAGGACATGGTCTGTCTAAAATCTATATTTTATTCATTTTTGATGTATAATTTTATAATAATATAATTTAAAAGTTTCACTTATTATCCAGTATTTGTACTTTGGGCTGGGTTTACAAATCATCTATTCAGAATGTGAAATTGGAGTGAATTATTGTAATAATCCATTCCAAATCAGAATATGGGCAGCATCACAATTAGCTATGACAGGACATACTATTGCAACTTATCAAGTATCCGAGAAACAATAATAAGGTTAAACAATTTAGGCACAACTACCATAAGAATTAACATTGTCTGACAACTGCACTACATTCTGTGCCACTCAGGTTCACACTCTCAGTCACATATTTGATTTTTTTCTCCCACATTCATACTCTTGCAGCTCATCAGTTTTTCCTGTATGACATCTCCGAGATCTACGCTAATCCTTTCCTCTTACTCTTTACCGCTAGAGCCACCTCCTTGGTTCTTTCTCACATCAACTAGTTTAACAATCACTCAGAGGTACAAAAATTATGATTCCCCTCCCATAAACTTTGTTCTGCCCAAGATTTACCATCCCACTGTATCCTTCTAATCTATCATATTTTCATGCTTCCTTTTGTGATGCTTCTTACAGGATTCCTGCTATTGTGTGTAAAATATCTATCCTTTCTTCATGTCTTTATATCTAACACAGGGTCTGACCCAAAGGTCACTGAAGTCAATGAAAATATTCCCATAGATTTCATTGAACTTTAGTTTAGGTCCTTTATTCTGCAAAGTCTACCAATGGAGGTGGTTAAAAGTTTTCAGAATTTGTAATTCAATACAAGTATTTCATTCAAAATTACATTTTCAATTTCAAAAAGAGACATCCTTTTAAGGATGTGGTGGAGGGAAGTTACGTCTCATTTTTCCATCACCTCTAGCTAATACCATCATTGAAACAAAATAATACTGATCCCTTTTATGCCATGAAATGTAACAAATAAATCTAGAGTACTAGCGGCTTTTACCTTTCTCTCTTCACATGAAACTGCATTCTTCTTACAAGGACTGGTATTCTCTGTTCTATTGTTTATTGTTTCCCACTCTATGACTATTGTAGTTTTTAATGTGTTTTTGGTCAAAAGTTTATATGATCTCTTTAGAAGATATCCTTTTCTCAATATTTGTTTCTGAGGTGTCATGCTCACCTATAGCTCTGTAGAAGTAAAGGGAAATGCTACCAAATCACCTACCCACCCATCCCTCCTCCCCCCAAAAACCCTTTATGACTCAAATTGAGTTAAAATGTGAAATATGGTAGGTAGGGAAAGAGGACAGGCTTAAAAAAATCACACCGGGAGGCAGAGAGGAAAGTATATTTTTCTTATGGAGTCATGATGCTCTTGCTGAAATATATACCACAGATTGAGGCAGTTCTGGATGGGCAGAGCATAGCAAATAGGAATGAGACCAGCGTGCCAGTATAAATGGAAATTGCTATTAAATAGGAACAGGATATTTATGGGGTGTCAAGTTCATGTGTTCAGCACATGCAGTAGAAGTCACAGCAAATTAAATGGTTAGAGGAAGAATAGCATTGCAACAACAAAGAGGTGCCTCACTCTCAGAATTTTTTATTACTTCCATTTTAATGGATGTCACACATGAGGATCAAAACACGACACACCTCTTGACACAGTAATACTACAAAGATTTAATTAATTTGTAGAATATTGACAATGTCATTTTTTCTCCTTCACTGAGAGTTACTGGTAATCACCATTTTACCAGAAGTGATGGTTAAAGAGGTGATATTTGTAAAGGAATGAGTTTAAGCTAGAGGCTGAATCTACTGTATAGTTTTTGAATCGACTATTTGATTTAGGTTTGGGATCAATGCCTCACAAGTAGGAAAATATCACAAGCTGTTATCAGGAGATTTAAGTCAGCTATGTAAATGATGCATACTGACTGTGATGCTCTGTCCCTTCCTCTTGTGGTAAGGTGGATCACATATAGTGAACTATAAACCCGTTACAGACTTGTCTACATAGCTGAGAATTTTAGATGAAAAGTAGAGTCTCATGATTTTGGATCCAGAGATCTCAAATTTAATCCCTGCTGCTGCTGACCATCCCAAGGCCACTTCTTAACATTTAAAATTGGCCAGTTTTGTAGAGGGAATTAGTGAAAAAGGGATTAGATGAGATCCCAGTAAGAAGGAATTTATATTAGAAGTTCCAATTTTGGATAGTGTCTTCTTTCCACCCACAACTCCACTCAAGACAAGTGAAAAACCATGAGATCATCAAGATAGGGCCCATGTAAAATGAATTAAGAATGGACTGACCGATCTCAAAAAGTAATCACTAGTGGGGAATCAGCATTGAATGGGAGTGTTTCTAGGGGGTTCTACAGGTGCAGGGATCATATCTGACAATATTCAACATTTCATCAGTAATCTGGAAGTAAATATAAAAATCACTGCTGATAACATTTGGAGATTGGTGAAGTGATAAATAATGGTGACATCGGGAAGTCATACAGAGCAATCTGGATTGCTGGGGAAGTTGGCCTCCTTAAAACAAAAGGCTTTTTAAATATAGACAAATGAAGAGTTACACATCTATGAACAGGGAATGGTGGTCAAAGCTACATGCTCGGGCACTATATTGTAGAAAGCAATGACTGTGAAAAGGATTTAAGGTTTTCATTGGACAAACAACTGAACATGAGCTCTCTCTACAATGCTGTGGTAAAAGGGGCTTGCTAACATGACCTGGAGGCTAATGCCATCCAGGGGAGTAGGAAGGAGAGGTAGGGAGATAATTTTACTTTTGTATATCCCTTTGATGAGGGTGATACTGGAATATTGTATCTCTGTTAAAAGTTCCATTAGGACAAGAAATATGAGAAGAATATTCATTCAAATACAACCATCTGCTTTCATAGACTTGCTGCTCCTTAAGAAACCAGGAATGGGAAAAAAAAATGAGATAATAACCTGGTGAAAATCTTGAAAAGATTTGTTCAAACTTTGGGTGGATATTGGGATCACTTTTTACTTTAGCTACTTGGTTTCAACATCACTAATTATAAACTATTAATATTTTAAAAATAGGACTAACTGAACCACAAAATGTTTATGAATCTCAGTGGAATACCCATTCTGTCAAGGACCTCTGTGGATATTTTTACTGTGGAGTTTAATAGTTTGCCAGATTTGAACAGTCATATATGAGTCATCTGACAATAACAAATTAACATTTTTTTCATTTTAAGTCATTTTTGTCAAAAGAATACCCTGTTGAAAAAATTTTCAGGGCTGGTCTTCACTGTGGGGGCTAAGGAAATGGCAGGTACACAATCTGTGTGCCGCAGAATGCATATCTCCCATCAACTTAGTTACTCTCACTTACCTCCGGGTCTTCACTCAGCTACATCGACCAACAATGCTCTCCCATCGACGCAGCCTTATTCGACTTGGGGAGGTGGAGTTATTGCATTGACACAAGAGCACTTCTGGGATCGATTGAGCAGCTCTATACTGGTCACTCAATCGATCCTGCTGTGTCAATCTGTGAGGATCGACGCAGCATTTTGAATGGCCTCAGTTACAATCAGAGACGTGAATCAGTTCAGAGACAAACACATCTCAGTAAAATTGGTGGAATCACAAGTTTTCTTGGAAGACAATTTTGTCTTCCTAGCAACTCTGTAAATCTGTAAAGTTTGATTATTAATCTCTTTCCAGGCACTAATCAGCTATTTGCTGGTTTTGTCATTATAATCATAAATATTTTCTTTGGACCCAGAGAAAATTTCACTTTGCATAATTAAAGCCTAAAATAGGACAATTCTTCTAAAATCGCCAAATCTTCAGAAATGCCACACAGTTATTCTAAAACATGGTAGTGCCAATCCAATCCTACTTATATGGGATTTGCTTCTTCCCCCCATCTGCAGCATATCTATCTTCATATTGCTTTCAGAGCTTAACAAATCACTAGCCATGAAATAAATTTTCCATGAGCTATGATGTATTCAAACATGTATTTTATGCATGAATAAAACAAATGAATCATTTTAATTAACAGACTGTTAGATTTCCACCTCCTTTTGCAGGGTGCAGTACAGGATTATTATAGTCTCTGTAATTTTGCGGTATAAGCAGAGAGTAAAGACATCATGTATAAGAGTGTAAATCACCTCCTAAAGTAGAGATTTAGAATTTCAGCTCTTTTTTTTTTTTTTTACAATTAAGCATGGCTTATAGAACACTATTCTGTATTTAAAATATCTGGAAATAGAAAACAATCATCATACTCTTCAGGAACCCATAATTTTTGCTTGATCCTTTTACTTGATTTTATGAGATCCTTCCACTGATAGTGACATACTCTTTTAGGGATTTTCTCTAGGTAGGTAAAGAAACAGATATCTCTAAAACTGAATTAAAATAAAATCAACTTGTACAGTATTTATAAGATGAAAATAGTTTGCAATATTTTTGTAGAAAAGAAGAAGGGTATTATATCTTAATTAAGGGAACATCTAACAAAAAAAGATAGAGAGTTTCAAAACAGCAAGAAACAGATTAGAATATAACTAAAAAGGATTAATGTATGTATTAAAATTTTTCTCTCAGAGCCCTAAACAGAAATAGAGGAGATGTAATAAAATATCCACAAACAATGACCAGTCCATGAATGACAGAACTGTGAATCCATAACTGGGTTAGCAGAACACCTCTGATGCAGTAAAACATTTATAGAAAGATGAGGTAGCCATCACATTAGAATTAAATAGATAAAAAATCCAGTCCCAGGACCCTCTTTTAATATATTTGCTTAAGCAGAGCAACATATTCTTTCTTTTAATAATTTTGAATAAGAATTTAATAATCTAGAACATAATTTTCTGATGAGGATTTATTTTGATCTCAGCTAATTTTTCATTTTATAGGACGGATTCTTCCCCGCCCCCTTCTGTAATTTATAAATTGTAGCTTATACATATTATAATCCACACACAGCAGACCTCAGTATAGGGAATACACTTATTAACTTCAAAAAGATCACATAATACCATATATAGTACTGTCTTCCTTTGGCACATGGAATTACCATTCCACTGAGATCATCTAGAGTTTCTCATGCCCATCAAGCACTGTAAACATCGGATCCTGAAATATGAACATGAAAAAATACAATCCATTCCACTCATTGCCTTACAAATAAATAAGAATTGATTGTGGGAACAGTATTTCCTGGCCTAAATATTAAAGAATCATTTCCAAAAATAATAAAATATTTAAAAATATTAATTTTCTGTTCCTTTGTTTTACCTACTGTGTTCTGAGACTGTTAGGGTTCATGTTTTCAGACTAATGTCTGCAACCACAAGGGCTACAAACTTTTTTTTTTTAAGTAAAAAGTAAGATGAGAGTCTCAGATAATCACATGACTCCAGGAGCTGGGCCTTTAAAAAAAACATGAAATATGAGACACAAAAATCACAAGAGTTGGCAACACTATGACTATGGCTACACTTAAAAAGTTAGGTCGACTTTATGAAGTCGACTTAATAAGGTCGACTTTAAGCTGACTTAAAGTGGACCTTATTAAATTGACTTAACAAAAGTCGACTTAACTTTTCAAGTGTAGACGCAGACCCTTTTTGGCCTTATTAAGTCAACTTAACGTTTTAAGTCGACTTTAAAAGGTCCACCTAGGCACTAATCCACATCTCCACTGTCTTAAATTAATAAAGTCGACTTAAGCGCTAGTTCGAATTAAACCAGGTGTTATTAATTGGAACTAATTTTTCCTTAATTCGACTTAAGGAGCAGCTTAAGTCAAATTAAGGAAAGCCCAGTGTAGACACAGAGTAACTTAAGTCTACTTAAGCCTCCTTAAATTGACTTAATTTCTAAGTGTAGATACACCCTATATGTTCAGCATGTCACAGGGCTGGGCTTGAAGGTCTAAGTTTTATAAGATTCTGCCTACTCTTACTTCAACTAGTGCTGCATTTTCACTAGCAAGTGAATCCATTGGATTGTACTATGAGAAGCAACAATCCTCCTCTCTACAGGTAAGGTCTTATCTAAATTCATTGGTGTCAATCAGAATACTTCCATTGACAGTCTCCATTTGACTTTGGATCAGTCCCTTATGTAGCAGCTTCTTATGAAATACTGCATCCACTTCTGAGCTCCTCATCACCAGAAACAAACTGGAAAGAGATAAATAAAAAGCAATTAAATATTAGAAGGGGCCTGGAAATACTTGCTTTGGTTCCACAGTACCTTCTATTCAAACCAGTGACAAAATGATACAGTTTGGTCCTAAGGAGGATGAAAAATGGTTAGGCTTAGTAAAAGCCAGTATAACTATGAGTAACAGAGTGAAATTTTGAAAAAGGGCCTTGGCCGTGAGCTGTATCAGGCTGCGGAATGGTGTGGCCAAAGGAAGAAATGAATGCACTAAGTACAGGATTTACATGTGTTTGAGAGAAAGTTATAATTGCTTTCCTTTTATAGACAAATAAGGATATAGTAGATGATAAATCCACTCATGTCTGTCCCTACCTATAAGCACAACAAATTATAGTCATTTGGAATATACATTCGTGATCCTAACAGATGATCTCTAGTGTATGCTCAAAAGGAAATTGAAAATACCCGTTTGACTTATTTTTCGAGATATGCATTTACTTTTTCAACCTGTGTTTCTCCTACTTGTTTGAATGAGGCAACTACTGGCTTGTTTTAAAATCCTCTATTGTCTGTGTCATCTTTCTAAAGAGAACATAATATGTGGTTGTTACCAGATGATGAGCTGTTAATTATTTTCCTTTTTACAGATGCAGGTATGAAAGTTTTGATGGCTGTTTTGTATTATCTTTGTAATGCAGCTAACTGATTTATACTGTATACTAAAGGTTTTATACACCTTAGTGACTCAAAGGGTTGTGTGTTTGAACTGTAAATGTTATTTGTATAAAATGAAGTGTTGCCAGGTAAAATGCTATGAACCTGAAATATTTCACTTCATAGTTTTGTTGTAATATTTGAAGAGTTTGTGTTACAGTTCTTGTTTATTAGAGGTAAGTAACCATTCTAATAACAATATCTGCATATGTTCTCTCAGATTTAACAGTGAACTTGTTTATGGCACATCTTACCTATGTTGATTTTCTGCAGATATTAGAATAATTACATTTTTTAAAATTTTCACAGGAAGTAAATAATTGTACATCACAGTGAAATCATCATAATGGGTGGAACATGTCTGTTGAATGTACAACTAAGCAGAAAGCATCAAGCGAGTCTGCAGACTAACAAGAGGAAAAGCTTTTAGAAGTAACAAACAAAACAGTCTACATTGTAGGTATGTTGACATGCCACCACAATCGCAGCATTTAAGCCAACTCAGATGTTCATGAAACTATTTATATGGAGTAGCTGGGGGTGATGGGATTGCTTTAGTGTGGTGCTGTTCATTTCAGTTGTTCAATGAACAATACTATAGCACTAACTGAATGTAGCTCCACAGGGGTTATTTCTGTCACTGTTGTTCAGTGTGCACGTGAAGTCACACAGGGAACTGTCATAGCAACACGGTGTGAGAGATCATCATTTTGCTCCTGACACCCAGTTTCATTTTCCTGTCTCATTTAATCACTGTCGCTCTACTACAATATTGTCTTGTAGTTTAAAGGATCAAGGACATTGAAAGCTAATCTTAACAAATTAAGATTTTGGTTAATGAGATGGGAAATACCTTGATGATGTTACCTATATAGCAAAAACCCTATTTTATTTATTTATAATCATTTCTATGTCCTTCACATCACATCCATGTACTTATCTGGGAGTTATACCAGATGCTTTGATAACATTTTATAAACTTCTAGTTATTTTCACTGAATGATGAGTTGCAACTTGCATCATTACCTTTGTTTCATAACTGTAGCCTTGTCTATATATAGAGGATTCATTTTATTTAATTTTAAGTCAACTTCACTAAACTGATGAACCCCTCCAATTTAACACTATTAACTTGGTTTATTTCTGGTTTATACCATAAATTGGTAACTGAAATACTGTAATATGACTGTATGCAATGGGAAACTTATGTATCTATGTATACAAGGGAAAATTTACAGATTTTTGTGGGTGACCACTGAAATAATAGAAGAGGTAGCTGACATACCAATATTATTCTGCCCTTTATTATTTTTCTTCTGAGTAGTTCCAACTATGATACAAACCTGAAATCATAGAAGTAGTGCTTGAAAGGAAGTGAAGAGATCATATGGTCCATCCCTGACTCCATGCTGAAGAAAGACTAAGTATATCAAGACTACCCCTAAATATTCAGTCTCGCAACAACTCTTTAAGGTAGAGAATATTATTAAACCTATTTCACTGATGTTTAAGTAAAGAGAAAAATTAGAGTTTAGCAAGTCCACCTATATTAAAACATTTCACACAAAACTCAAACCAAACATCGCAGGCCCTGGTTCTTATGGGTGACTTCAATTATCCTGACATCTGCTGGGAAGGTAACACAGCAGTGCACAGGCAATCCAGGAAGCTTTTGGAGAATATTGAGGACAACTTCCTAGTACAAATGCTGGAGGAACCAACTAGGGACCTTGCACCTCTGGACCGATTGCTCACAAACAGAGAAGAATTGATCGGGGAAGTAGAAGTAAATGGCAACCTGGGCAGCAGCGACCATGAGATGGTAGAGTTCAGAATCCTGATTAATGGAAGGAAGGAAAGAAGCAGAACACACACCCTGGACTTCAGAAAAGCAGATTTTGGCTCCCTTAGGGAGCTGATGGGCAGGATCCCTTGGGAGGCTGATCTGAAGGGGAAAGGTATCCAAGACAGCTGGCTGTATTTTCAAGAAACTCTTTTAAAGGCACAGGAAGATAAAATTCTGATGTGCAGAAAGAACAGCAAATGTACATGGCGACCAGCGTGGCTTAGCAGGGAACTCTGCGGGGAGCTGAAAATAAAACGGAAGCTTACGAGAAGTGGAAGCTTGGACAGATGACAAGGGAGGCGTATAAGGATATTGCTCGGGACTGCAGGGATAAAATCAGAAAGGCCAAAGGACAATTGGAGTTGCAGCTAGCAAGAGATGTGAAGGATAACAGAAAGGGGTTCTATAAGAATATCAGCAACAAGAAAAGGATCAGGGGTGGTGTAGGTCCCTTACTGAATGGGGCAGGCATCCTCATGGTGGATGATGCGGAAAAGGCTGAAGTATTCAATGCTTTTTTTACTTCAGTCTTCACAGAGAGGGCCGGCTCCCAGGCTACTACACAGGGTAATGTGGAATGGAGAAAAGAGCGGCCCTCGGTGATGGAAAGTCAGGTTAGGGAACACTTAAAGAAATTGGATGTGCACAAGTCCATGGAGCCAGATGAACTGCATCCAAAGGTACTGAGGGAGTTGGCGGAAGTGATTGCAGAGCCGCTGGCCGTTATCTTTGAGAACTCGTGGTGAACGGGGAAGGTCCCGGAGGATTGGAGAAAGGCAAATATAGTACCTATCTTCAAGAAAGGGAAAAAGGAGGATCTGGGGAACTACAGACCAGTCATCTTCTCTTCAATCCCTGGGAAAATCATGGAGCGGGTCCTCAAAGAATCCATCCCGAAACACTTGGAGGAACATAGAGTGATCAGGACCAGTCAACATGGATTCACCAAGGGCAAATTGTGCCTGACCAACCTGATTTCCTTCTATGATGAGATGACTGGATTTATGGATGCGGGAAGAGCCATTGACGTGGTATACCTTGACTTTAGCAAGGCTTTTGATACGGTTTCCCACAACATTCTCGTCGGCAAGTTAAGGAAGTATGGGTTGGAAGAGAGGACCGAGAGGATAAAAAACTGGCTAGATCAATGGGCTCAGCGGGTAGGCATCAATGGCTCGATGTCTGCTTGGCAACCGGTAACAAATGGAGGGCCCCAGGGGTCGGTCCTGGGGCCGGTTCTGTTCAACATCTTCATTAATGATCTTGATGATGGAATAGACTGCGTGCTTAGTAAGTTCGCAGATGACACCAAGTTGGGGGGAATGGTAGATACTCTGGAGGACAGGGACAGGATCCAGGGAGACTTGGACAAATTGGAACACTGGGCTGAAAGAAACCTCATGAGGTTCAACAAAGACAAGTGCAAAGTCCTGCAATTAGGATGAAAAAATCCCATGCACTGCTACAGGCTGGGGACCGATCAGCTAAGTAGCAGCACTGTAGAAAAGGACCTGGGGGTTATGGTGCATGGGAAGATGACTATGAGCCAACAGTGTGCCCTTGTTGCCAAAAAAGCCAATGGCATATTAGGCTGCATCAGTAAGAGTATTGCCAGCAGATCGAGGGATGTGATAATTCCCCTCTATTCCACACTGGTCAGGCCTCATCTGGAATACTGTGTCCAGTTTTGGGCTCCCCACTACAGAAAGGATGTGGACAAAGTAGAAAGAGTCCAGCGGAGGGTAACAAAAATGATTAGGAGGCTGGAGAACATGACTTATGAGGAGAGACTGAAGGAACTAGGCTTATTTAGTCTACAGAAGAGAAGACTGAGGGGAGATTTGATAGCAACCTCCAACTACTTGAAAGGGTGCTCCAAAGAGGAGGAAGCTAGGCTGGTCTCGATGGTAGCAGAGGGCAGAACAAGGAGCAATGGTTTCAAATTACAGCTGGGGAGGTCAAGGTTGGATATTAGGAAAAACTTTCTCACTAGGAGGGTGGTGAAGCATTGGAATGGGCTATCTAGGGAGGTGGTAGAATCTCCATCTTTGGAAGTTTTTAAGGCCTGGTTAGACAAAACCCTGGCTGGGGTGGTTTAGTGGGAGTGTTCCTGCTTTTTAGTAGGGGGTTGGACTAGATGACCTCGTGAGGTCCCTTCCAACCCTATTGTTCCATGATTCTATGCTTCTGTGATTTTTAATGGAGATTAAAATCTGATTTTTTTTCTATCAGAAAAAAATTAATTTATAGGTAGTTCTTTGCTTATTTTGAAGGCCAAACCTGGACTATTTAATATACATGGATTTTTCTGTATCAGAGTATAAGTCCATATCAGTACTCCTGGAATTTAGGAGTTCATTAAAAAAAGCCAACCGTATAATTCTGAAAATGAAGAGATATTCTAAAAGCAGTCAATAGATAGCAAATAAAAATGGTGATTCAACACACTTGCATAGAATAACAACAACATATTTTATGGATGCTATGAAATCTCCCTCTTTTTGCGAAAGCAGCTTCATTCTAGTCATGTTCAATAAATCGAATATTTAACCAAGAGAGAGAACAAATTATTCATCAGTATACTCAGGAACAAAATATAGAACTGGAGTTAAGGAAAGGAAAAAAAAATGAATAAAAAAAGAACAAATTCTAAGATGACAAAGTTTGAAAAAATATTTAGTAGCATGCTTAATACCAGTAAAAATATTTTAAATAATTGGGTAAGTTGATGGATGCACTTACTGAAATTCCAGAAGGGCAGCTAAATGCCTAGTCATGGGGCTACCTGAAAACCCTGACCATCTGCACCTAAATCCACCCCCCCCCCATTCAAATATAAAATATTTTAACCAATTTTTTTCAGCTTATGATTAGATAGCCAAATGATTTTACTCTTGTAAATTAGTGTATTCCTAATTGTGTAACTAAAAATATCGCTCCATTTATCCTCCTTACCTTTGTGCAAGTTACTATGTGATACTGCACACTGGGGTTTGTCACAAAAAGAACCTCCTTGAAGGTTCTTCTTCTGGCAGTTAGGTTCCCCACATGGCACCTCAACATGTTTTTCTGAACATTTAGCTGCCTTATGTCTATCTTTGTTTTTAAGCAAGTGAGGAGTCAATTATTTGTCTACAAAGAGAAAAGGGGAGTCTTTCGGAGTTTCCAAATAACCATAACGCAAAAAATTTATGAATGAAATAGTTATATTTTGTTCTTAACATCTCATTAATCTGACAAGTTAAGTAGTATTCTTTATACCTATGACTAGCAAAGCATGCCACTTTCTCAGGTCCTGGATGAGAAAAAATAAAGTCTTAGTTTATCCATTGTGCCTGAATTTTTCTCATGGGCTTGCAAAAGGCATGCCACTTTTGATGTGGATTTATGCTTAGATTATTTCCATTTAGTTTTCTTCCTTTGCAGCAAGTATGCTAATAGAATGTACTGAATATATTTCTTTTAATAAGTTCCTGCCTTTTTTCCCCCTTACACTAAGCTGTAAATCAATAGTAACTAATTCCTGGGGCAAAATATGTTGACAGCAGCTTAATCAACCCATGTCCATACTACTTTCAATGTCATCTCTAGCCAGAAGGCAGAAAATTTTTCAGAGCATTTTTTCTTTGAACCATGCTTCTGTATCTTCTCTTTGTTTATTTCTGAACGTACTTCTGGCCTATTCCCGCCAGAACTGCTTTTTGTCAGTAATTTTAGGTAGACTTATCCCTCCCACTTCCTTGCTGCCTTTTCATCTATTTTTTTTATATTCTTGTCTCTGCCTAAGAAATACATTTTGTGTAAGGTCTCATTGGTTGTGCTTAATTTTTATCTTAATTGACTTTCTATTCTTGTAATAACACTAAAAGAGGCAGTGTGCTTCTTAATTGTTACATGTAACCATATGTCAGTTATGTGGTTATCCTAGACTCACAACATATTCACAAAGGATCTAAACAAATCCTATTCTGGGAAAGAGCACACACCTTGCCCCCATCCCACCCTTCGCCAAAAGAAAAGAAGGGAAAAGAAAAACATTTAGCACCTGCAGATATCCAAGACAGAATCGTGTATATTTCTCCATTCTCCTGGAAGCAATTTATATTCCCGTTTCTGGACATGTGTGGTGTAACAATATAATTGTCATGTTGTCTGAAGTGACACAGAAGTGAGATACCAATCTCAGAGCAGACTGTCAAGAAGCAGAACATAAACCTCAAACTTCTTGTGAGTTCTATACTTAGATTTTACCAACCAACAAGTGTAAACTCCTCAGGTACTATAGGCTATGTCTACATTTAGAAAGTTACGGCGACTTTAATAAATCGCCTTTAAATCAACTTTAAGTTGACCGTATCAAGTCGATGTAGAGAGTCTACACTAGATTCTTAAGTTGACTTGGGGGAGGGGGGGGGTATTGTGGGAAGTGTGGCAGCGTGGCAGCAGAGAAGGTCTCCCCTCCCCTGACCACACCTTCAAAACAGGAAGTGAGCTCAGCCCCTTCCCATTGTGCCTGGCAACTCAGAGCCTGAGCAGATCATGGATCAGCCTCTTTCCCTTCTCTTCTCTATCTAAACTGACCTCATAGAAGAAGTTTATGCTCAAGGTGTTCGGCTGTCAGATGTTTGTACAGCCGCTCCATGAGGTCGAGCATGCAATTGAGCAGCCTCTGCTCTCCCCTCTGCAGCCCCTGCTTGACCCTGTAGTGGCCATCCCCCTGCTCCTGCTGGGCGCTGGCCTCCCCCTGCTCCAGCACCACAGTCTCGTCCCCCGACCCCTCCTCCTGGTTGTCATCGAGGGAGGGGGCCTTGGCAGAGTCGATGGTGTGGGCTGGCAGGCTGCTGCTCTCCTGGCCCAGACCGTCATCCAGCTGCTGATAATACCTGCAGCTGGTGGGGGCTACCCCTGTGCAGAGCATCTCCTCACAGGCCTTTTGGTAGCCCTGGTGGAGGTCCTTGATCTTGACCTCGACCTGCTGGGTGTCCCGGGTGTGGCTCTTGGCAGCCAGGGCCTGGGAGATGGAGGCATAGACCTCCTGGTTGCAATGTCTGCCTTGTAACTGAGAGCTGACTGCCTAATCCCCCCAAATGGCCAGCAGATCCAGGATTTCATGGTGGCTCCAGGATGCGGCCCGCCTGCGGCACTGGCTCTGCTCTGCCCTTCTCCCACGCAGCAGGTCTGGCCAGCTCTGAGGAGCAGAGTGGTCAGGGGTGAGTCCTGCCCTGTAGTTGGCCAGGGCAGGCTCTTCCTGTGCCAGGAACTCTGGGAGGGAGTCCAGGGACGAAGGTCTGGAGGCCATGGAGGTCGACTTAGGGCTACTCGGCATCTACACTGGCTTAAGTTGACTTAATGAGGGCGACTTAAGCGTTAAGTTGACCTAAAAGGAGGTGTTATTACGCTGACTTAACTTTTCCTTAAGTCGACCTAAGGAACTGTTTAGGTCAACTTAAGGAAAGCCCATTGTGGACACAGAGTAGTTTGAGTCGACTTAGGCCTCCTTAGATCGACTTCATTTGTAAGTGTAGATGCACCCATGTAGCCTTAACAGGGAGTCCCAGACAATTCCAATCTTGTCACCCATACAAGCTTGGCTCTGTGATAGATGGCACTTTACACCAAAGATCACATATATTCAGGTTACTCCCAGTCCCAAAGCACCAGTAATTTACACTAGATCATTATGCACCTTAGATCTCTCACCAAAGATAATGCTTGTAGCCAGCCTTGTAACAAACTAACTAAAGGTTTAATAACCAGAAGAAATAAATGAGAATTATTTAAGCATACCTTCACAGAAGTGAGATACAATCTTAAATTTAAAAGGTAATATAAGCTTCTATAATAAGGAAGCATTTATGTCCTTTGAGGCAAACCTAAGTCAAGCAGCTTTGGGATCTCGTTTATGTTTGCGCTAATGCTTTGCCCATCAAACTCCAGGCAGCATAAATAATTGCTACATCCTTCTGATCAGGAATTTTTATTCCCACCTGCCTAGAGTTCGAGGTGATAGGATGAGCTTTTCTGCATGTAACCTCTTCTTGGGCAGTTAGGGGAGCAATCAACAAAGTTTTTTTTCTTCAGTGGCCCATTTGGATTCAATAGCCTTTCCTGATGTGCAGGAGGAGAGAACATTTTGTGTAAGAAGCTAATATCCCCCCCCCTCCTTTTTGATGAGTTACAGAGCTGCAGAACAAACATTTTAAAAGTATAGAGCAAATACTTAAACATTACCTGATGGCATGGGATAGAAATATTAAAAGTAGAGTTAACACATGCAGCATCCTACAAACATTCCATAAAGTAAACAATTCTTATGACACGAATATCTAATTTAACTATACAAACCCAAAAGTAAGCCAGTTTGGTTTCCAGCTACACATTTGTCAGTGTTTGGTGAGATCCAGCCAGGTCTGCCAGGATCATAATAAAGTATAATAATATTTTTGAAACTAAAAGAAATATTGATAATACAAACTGCAGCCCCTGAATATCAAAATTAACAAAGTAGTGGTAACAAGTAAATGAGTGCACTTATAAATAAATATTCTTCCAAAACTTTAAAACCTTTACAGTGGTACTTATGTAAGAGGGTGGGTCGCAGACTGGAGATTTTTAATCTACAGCCCAGAACAGCCCAGAACAGCCTTATACACTGAAATGATAGCAGAAATACATAAGTACAATTTTTATGATTAACAATGAAGCTGATTGATTTGAAAATCAAATTTCAGAAACCATCAGATATGTCCCAGGCTACCAACAATTTGACCCCATAAGCTAGTCACTTGGGCTGCGCCTACACTGGCAAATTAAGTCGACTTAAGCTTGGCTTAAGTCGACTTAATTTGCCCTGCGTCTGCACTACACTTTGCTTAAGTCGACTTAAGCAGCTTTCTTAAGTCAACTTAAGGGAAATAAAGTCGACTTTATTAAACCTGCTTTTTACTCGACCTAAGGCTTAATTCGACTTTCTAAAGTCGAATTAAGCCAGTGTAGCCCTGGGGTAGCCCTAAGTCGACTTAGGGCTACCCCAGGACTACACCAATGCCCTCCCTGCTGGGGGGGGCACAGGGGGAGCCTGGCATGCCCCCCAAAGGGCAGGGCATGTGGACACGGTGTGACACTGTCTGGATTTAAGGAAGCATTTATGATATTATTTTCTATGGATATCTCATAAACGCTATAATCCATAGGAACTATGTCAAGTTTGGTATCAATAGAAAGGTAGTCATTTGCTGGGAATGATTATATAGTTTATGTCTAGGAATTCTATTTCGATTAGAAGTTAAGAATTTGATGTTATATCCATACTTTAACTTGTGTCCTTCTGGACAAATGCCTTAGATGGGAGGGTGTGAACAACCATTGTCTCCTTAATGGCTCATCAGGATACTCCCTGGGACCATATCACCTGATAGATTCATTAACATTAAGGAGACAATGGTTGTTCACACCCTCCCGTTTAAGGCATTTGTACAGAAGGACACAAGTTAAAGTAAGGATATAACATCAAATTCTTAACTTCGAATTAAGCCTTAGGTCGAGTAAAAAGCAGGTAGTAATTTGCTGGGAATGATTATATAGTTTATGTCTAGGAATTGTATTTCGATTAGAAGTTAAGAATTTGATGCTATATCCATACTTTCTAAGGTCATCAATTCAGCAACTTCTCTGAGGATTATATTGAATTACAACATAATGGATAGAAAACCTGCACATGCACTGCTTAGGTATAATTATCAGCATCTATAGTAACCTAATCTGTTGATCTTGCTAACACCCATATTTTTTAAAATAAATTGACTGACATTTATGATGGGGAAAATAATTTCAGTGCTTCTTGCAGCTATATTTTTATGTGTGTATTACACTAAATCTTGTTCTTCTTTGTACTAAGACACATTACCCTAGAGGTTTCATTATCATTAGTTTTGCACCAAGATTATCTAACTTCTATTTTTATATCCTACATTTGATAGGTTTTTGCCAGTTTAAAATTCTTTTATCACAATATTTATGTGACAGGCAACAGATTTTAAGATATATGTTATATTGCACAATGCTTTCTGATGACATCTCTCTCTTTTAATGACTCTTTGATTAATGCTACTTTTCAGAATGGCCCTCAATAGTTTGTGAGCCATATCCTACAATTACTTTTTGAGATTTCCGAGTTTCATACGTAAAACAGTGGCAAAATCTAGTCCAAATAATTGAGTGTACCATTTGGTAGTAGTTACCTTATTCTTGATAACAAAGAAACAAAAAATGCATAACAAGAGAAAATATATTCTGCACATTTCTATGTTTCAGATGTACACTGAAAATAATCGATGAGACTAATGTACTTTTGCTAGAAGACCAATATCACAATATTAAATTCAAATTATTTTTTCCATGATGGATTCATGCAGTCAATGCTTGATAAAAGGCATTATATACCATGAATAAACTTACTTGGTAATCCCTATCCTGGACATTGATGGAGTTATTTTAGATTTATAGTAGTGACAGCAGAGTTTAGACATCTGTGTCTAACAATATTTACTGCTTCCAAGTGACTAATTTCCAAGAGAAAGCATTGGACACTGTCAAACTTTGCTAATCTTGCAAGCACGTCAGTGAAGCGAAAAAAACCTGACACATGTAAGCCCCATTCATGCAATCTGATCTACATGGAACAGTTGCAGCTCAGTTATGCTATAAGCTATGTTCTTTTCATGTACTGATGTGCATCCCACTGGTGCTTTCCAACCACAGGGCAGAAAACCATTGTCTGGTTGGTAGGATTCGGTTGGTAGGATTTGGAATTATGTGCTGTGGCAGACTGAGCACTCTCAGTCCCTGTGGGTCCTGTGCTTCATGTAGTGGCAGCCAGCTGTGGCACGGTTCTCCCACCTCCAAACCGCCAGTGCTATGGATCCTCAGTCCCTCCTACCCTGGTTTGGGCTCTCTGTCCCACAGGCCACTGGGCCTGGGGCCCTAGGGCCCGTCTGGGCAAACTTTCCCTGATTGCCTGTACCTCCTAGGTGCTGTCAGTAACAGCTACTCGTCAGCTGTCCTCCACTCTTCTTCACTCTGTTCTCCTCCACACACCAAACACTGCTCCTACCACCACCTCCAAACAATATACTCAAACTCCCTCACCACCTGGATGCAACAGGGGCCTTCTAAACAGCTACTCTTAATTGGAGTAAGGTGCTCTAGCTGACACTAGATGACCTCATTACAGTCAGGTGCTTTAATTGACTCAAAGAAGCCCCGTCCCAGCTACCCTGGGAACAGGGCCTTGCTGAGTCTGGGGCTACTAGACCTGACCTCCACCCCCCTCCTGTAGAGGAGAGAGAAGGAAGGCTGCATTGCTTCTGCTCCTGCTCCTGCTGCTGCCACCACTGCTACCACCATCACCACCACTGCTGCTGGGACTGCCCCACCACTGCCCCTGTTCCTGTGAGGCCTCTTCCTCTCCCCCCGGCTGGTCTGTCTCCCTCCCGCCCCCTGCTCTGTGGGGAGGGAGGGAGTGATCAGGCAGAAGGCCTCTACCCACCACTACCACCGAAGGAGGAGAGGATTCCTGCCAGCCTGACTGCCTGCTGGACCCTATTGCTGCTGCTGCTGCTACCACCACCACCACTACCACCACTCTCTGGAGCCTGTGCTATTTCACCTGCCTGCCTGCATTCCATCTGTTGGTGACGAGGACACACAACAAGACCTTCCATTGCTGTGTCTGGGACTGCTGGGGGAGTGTTTGGAGCATCTAAAAGCTGTGGAGGAGTGGCCTGTTCGGGACTGAGACTTTTGCCACCACTGCTCAGCTGGTGGTGGGGCAGTCCTTACTGCTGCTGCCTGGCGGAAGGGGGGGAGCGGTGTGGAGCCCTCTCCCCCACATTCCATCTAGCCCCCACCCCACCACCAGTATTGCCATTGCTGCCACCCCTCCACTACTCCCCCAGCTACCGCTTGTCTGCTCCTCACCCCAGGACTGCTGCTAGGCTCCCCTGCTTGTTGGACTCTGCTGCAGCAGCAGCAGCAGGTGGAACTAGGGCCCCACAGGCACTTTTTTTCCTTCCCTCATTGTCTGGCCTTTCCCTCCCCCCCAGCCCCACTTGGCCGGAGGGCTCCCCCTTTTCTGCCTTGCCCCCCGGCCGGTTTAGTGTCCCCCCCCACCTTTGCCCTTTGCTTTTTACCTGCCCTCCTTCCTGGTTTGTCCTCCTCCCTTGGCCCTTTTAGAGGTTTAGTTATTTCCCTGCCCCGCCCCAAATTTAGATTGTTTTACCCTGCCCCCACACTCCAGCCTCCATTGTTCCCCTGCCCTGCCCTGGCCCATCCTGCCTTTGATTCCCACTATTCTTATCCCTCCCCTTCGCCCAGTTGTCCCCTCCTGTCCCAGCTGTTCCACCATCCCAGGGCGCCCATGCGGTGTTGGCGCCCGTGAGCCCCTATTGTTTCTTTCGTTGTTCCCCCTCACTGCACCCCCCTTGATGTATTAGAGATTCAATCCCACCCAGTGCAGCCGGAGGAGCCGGACCCCTTCCCATCCCATACAAGCCCGTGTGCCCCTTTCCCTCAGCACCCTCCTCCCCAGCCTGCAGCCTAGCGGGGAGGAGTGGCTTGCTAGTCTATGTTCCTCCCCCCACCAATATAGCTCCCACCCCCATATCCCTATAGCGCCACACCGGGATATATCCTCCTCCCCTACCGCAGTCTAGCGGGGAGGAGTGGTCCCACCCCCTATCCTTCCCCCGGTACCCTTTCCTCCACCCCTACCCTAGGTCTCCTACACCATCTGTCCCCCATCATGGGGGACATGAAGACCACCTCAGCCCCCCCACCCCTGCTCCTCTCCCTGAACCTGCCCCCCCCGTCCACCTCTGTGGCTTCCCCCTCGACCACTGCCGCTGCTTTAACCACCTCTGGCGCCCCTACTAAGGCGCCTGCAGCGGTGGGCACGGGAGGGGCCTCCACTGCTGCTGCGGCCTCCTCAGCCGGCCGTAAAAGCCGGGCGAAGAAGGCGTCCAAGAGCTCTGCCGCGGCCCCATCACCGGCCGTGGTCCCCCTTCCCCCCGCCACTCCCTCCACCAGTTCTGGGGGTCCTTCGGCCCCCAGATTGTATGCCCAGGCGGTTGCCACCCCTCCACCCACCGCCGCCGTACCATCTGCCCGCACCGCTTCCTCAAATACCATCTCGGAGAGCCGGGGCCCCTTTTCCACCTTGACCAGGAGGCACGGCGTCCGTTGCCTCCTGGTGGCCGCCTCGCCCCACGTAGAGACCTACGTGCAGGAGATGGCAAGGGTGGTGGGGCCCTCCGCTATTGTGGCGGCCTCCAAGAGGTATGGCAAGATTGTCTTCTTCCTGTCATCGGAGGCCACCGCACGGGAGGTAGTGGCGAAGGGCCTGGTGGTGGGGGGCGTCTACGTCCCCATAGAGCCCCTGGAGGACCTGGGTGTACGGGTGGTCCTCACCTCCGTCCCGCCCTTCCTCCCCAACTCTGCCCTGCTTCCCCTTCTCTCCACCCTGGGGAAGCCTCTGTCCACCATCAGCCCTCTCCCACTGGGCTGCAAGGACCCCGTCCTCCGTCACGTTTTGTCCTTCCACTGGCAGGTGCACATCCAGCTGCCGCCGGTGGGGGCACGTGACGGAGGGGCGCTCGAGGGGTCCTTTTTGGTGCCCCATCAAGGGGCCCAGTATAGAATCCATTTTTCCTCGGGGGAGGCCCGGTGCTTCCTCTGCCGGGCCACGGGGCACGTCCGGAGGGACTGTCCCCTGGCCCAGCATGGAGAAGGAGCAACCGGGCCCCCCGAGGTGTCATCGGGCACCGGCCACGCCATCGCCGGTGCCTCTAGCTCCCTGGCCTCTGGACTGCCCCTCCTCCTCCATCACGACCATCTCAGCCAGGCCCCGTCGCCACCCCACTAGGCATGTCTGGGACGGGGCCCATGGAGGAGAGGGCACCGGCCAGAGAGGCCCCTGATGTGGGAGAGGGCGCACCCCAGGGGGAGGGTTCCCATCCTCCTGCCATCCCTCCCTTGTCCCTTCCCTCCCAGGAGCCCTCGCCTTCGACGCCCGGCTCTACCCCCGCTGGCCGGCCCTCCCACGCCATCTTGGAGGGCCGGACCCTCGTTAAGGGGAAGAGCAAGAAGGCCCAGGCCCTCCCCACCACGTCGGATGGGGAGGAAGCCCCCCGGAAGTCAGTCCGGGGGGCTGAAGACATAAACATCGTCACTGGGCCTTCTATTGCGCTCCCCGATGAGGTCCAGCGGGAGGTTCCGGCCGAAGGAACGGCCCCAGCTGCACTGGGGGGCAGTGCTGCCCCCCCATCGGAGGCCCTTATAGACCCCTTCCCCGGAGAGGCCGCAGATGGAGTTGTTTCTGCCCCCCCACCCAGCCCACCTCACCACCTGCACCTACTGTCAGTGATGAGGTGGCCTCCGCTGAGGCAGGGGGGGGGATTTCAGCTCCATCTTTGTGGAGATCGAGGCCTTGGGTCTGACCCTGGTCGCTGCAGGGGAGGATGACCCTCTTCCTCTTCCACCAGTGGGCCTCGATCTGGGCGGTGGTTCGCCCTCGCCGCCCCCTCTCTTGTCCTAGTCCCAGCCCCCACCCCAATCCCAGTCCCAGTCCCAATCTCAGCCTCCACCTGCTGTCTCACCCTCCACCCTGGGAACGCCCCCGGATCATTCCATCTACCCGGCTGCGATTGGGGCCCCCTCTGAAGCCGCCGGGCCTCTGGAGGCGACGGCTGGCCCCGAGCGGCCGGGCCCTGGGGAGCCAATCCAGGTGGGACAGCCTCCCCTCCCTCCCCTTGTTTTCTCATCCCTGTCCGACGCTGAGGCCATGGACACCTCCACGCCCAGCGTCGGCGGGGACCCGTCCCCAGATCCCCTCCTACAAAACCCCGTGCCCGGTCGAGGGGAGCTGCACCCCAGTGGTTCAACCACTGGGGACCCTGTCCCTCTCACTGTTATTTCCCCTCCCCTTCCTGATCCTACCCCCGCCCCCTCTGCCTTGGTCCCCGCGACCACCCCCATCCCTTCCTCGGCTTCCGCCCTTATTGCTGCCGCCCCCTGGACCGCACCTTTCCACCTAGGCGATCCCCCGGGGGCGGTATTCGTAGTCCCTCCCATCAAAGGGACTGCCGTTCTCCCTCCACTGCCCCCTCCCCTTGTGCCGGGGGTTCAGCCAGGCCACGCGGCACCTGCAACATCGCCGCTGCGACGGGGCTCCGCGCCCTGTCTGTCTCCCCCAGCTGGCAGCGGGGCCACTTCGGGGACCCGACTGGGGGACGGTCTGGGGCCTTCCACCCCGGACCCCCTGGCGCTGAGGGATGAGCTGTGCTCGTTCCTGGCCGACATTTGTGGGGCCAGGAATCGGGTGCGGCTTGCCCTGCAGCGCTGGGGGGACTTCCATTCCGTCCTCCAGGCCGTGAGGG
Organism: Pelusios castaneus; assembly: GCA_007922175.1. Classification (NCBI taxonomy): domain Eukaryota; kingdom Metazoa; phylum Chordata; order Testudines; family Pelomedusidae; genus Pelusios; species Pelusios castaneus. The sequence continues at coordinate 36,068,293 of ML685769.1, read as the reverse complement.
CCATCTTAAAGAAGGGGAAGGGGACTGGGAGGCAGGACGCCGCAGTCTACCAGAGGGCCCGCAGTTTCCGAGACTCCCTCATGGCTCACAGGGTGAGCCACGGATTGCTGCGGGGCCCGACGGGAGCCGCGGGCTGCCCTGCCCCTGAGGATCCTCCCCCTCAGCTCTCCTCATGGCCTTTGTCATCTATGCCACATTGAACGCCAGGGGCTGTAGGATGGGTCTCCGCAGGACCCAGGTGCTCTCCTTCCTGCGGGGGGAGGGGGGGTACTCTGTGGTTTTCCTGCAGGAGACCCATACGGATCCAGCTGCCGAGGCCAGCTGGCGGCTGGAGTGGGAGGGCAGGGTGTTTTTCAGTCATCTCTCAGCCCGACAAGGCGGAGTAGCCACCCTGTTCTCCCCCGACCTACAGCCCGAGGTGCTGGGGGTTGCCGAGGTCATGCTGGGCCGCCTGCTGCACGTCTGGGTCCGCTTGCAGGGGCTGACATTGAATCTGGTCAACGTCTATGCCTCTGCAGCAGGCCCGGCACAGGTGCCTTTTTTCCGGCAGGCGGCCGCCTTCCTCGGCACGCTGGATCCTCAGAAGTGCCTGGTCCTGGGCGGGGACTTCAACCTCACCCTCGAGGAATGGGACCGCACGGGGACCGAGCAGTGCCCGGCCGCCGCAGACGTCCTCAGGGAGATCGTAGACCATGACTCCCTGGTGGACGTCTGGCGCGACCACCACCCGGACGACGAGGTGATCTTCACCTTTGTCCGGGTGGGGGAAGATCGGTCGCGCCACTCCCGGTTGGAACGCATTTACATCTCTAGGTTCCATCTCGCACAAGCCCACTCCTCCGGCGTATGGCCGGCCCCCTTCACGGATCACCACCTGGTGACCGTGAAGGCCTCTCTGTCAGCAGAGAGGCCGGGGCCGGCCTACTGGCATTTTAACAACAGCCTGCTGGAGGATGTGGGCTTTGTGGCGTCCTTCCGGGAGTTCTGGCTGGCCTGGCGGGGGCAGAGGCCCGCCTTTCCCTCGGCGCGGCTGTGGTGGGACGTGGGGAAGGTGTGCGCCCAGCTCTTCTGCCGCGACTACACTCGGGGGGCCAGCCGGCGGAGGGATGCGGCGATAGAGCAGCTGGAATGGGAGGTCTTAGAGCTGGAGAGGTGCCTGGCCGCCAGCCCTGAGGATCCGTCCCTCTGCGGAGCGTGCCGGGAGAAGCGGGAGGAGCTCCGCGCCCTCGAGGATCTACGGGCCCAGGGAGCCTTTGTTGAATCCCGCCTCCATCTCCTCTGGGAGATGGATCACGGTTCCTGCTTCTTCTATGCCCTGGAGAAATGGAGGGGGGCCAAAAAGCATGTCACCTGCCTCCTCGCTGAGGATGGCACCCCCCTCACGGATCCGGTGGAGATGCGTGGAAGGGCCAGGGCCTTCTACGCCGGTCTTTTCTCCCCGGATCCGACCGAAAATGCCGCCTGCAGGGTGCTCTGGAATGAACTTCCCACGGTCAGCGAGGGCAACCGGGACCGGCTAGAGCTACCTCTTACTCTGGCCGAGTTCTCGGAAGCCCTCCGTCTCATGCCCACCAATAAATCTCCGGGCATGGCCGGGCTGACTGTGGAGTTCTACTGCGTGTTCTGGGACGTCCTCGGCCCGGACCTCGCCATCGTCTGGGCCAAGTCCGAGGAAAGCGGAGTGCTCCCCCTTTCTTGTCGGTGGGCAGTCCTGGCTCTGCTGCCCAAGAAGGCGGACCTCCGCGACCTTCGGAACTGGCATCCCGTCTCGCTCCTCTGCACGGACTACAAAATCGCAGCCAAAGCCATCGCGCTGCGGCTGGTGTCCGTGCTGCAGGACGTGGTCCATCGCGACCAGACCTACACCATCCCGGGCCATTCCATCTTTGACAATCTGTACTTGGTCCGGGATCTCTTGGAGCTAGAGTGTAGGGATGGTCTGTCGTTCGCCCTCCTGGCCCTGGACCAGGAGAAGGCGTTCGACTGGGTGGACCACGGGTATCTCCTGGGCACCCTGCAGGCGTTCGGCATCGGACCCCATTTTGTGGGGTTTCTCCAGGTGCTGTATGCCTCCGCAGAGTGTCTGGTCAAGCTCAACTGGACCCTGACCGAACCCGTCAGCTTCGGGCGAGGAGTACGTCAAGGCTCTCTGCTGTCAGGCCAGCTGTACACCCTGGCTCTGGAGCCCTTCCTCTGTCTCCTCCGGCGGAGGTTGTCAGGGTTGGTGATCCACGAGCCAGGGCTGAGGCTGGTCCTGTCAGCATACGCCGACGACGTACTCCTCACGGTCCAGGACCTGGGAGACCTGGAGCGGCTGGAGGCTTGCCTGGCCATCTATTCGGCAGCCTCCTCCGCCCGGGTCAACTGGGCCAAGAGCTCTGGCGTGGCGGTAGGGGCTGGGTGGATGGTGGGCTCCCTCCCACCTGCGCTTCAAGCCATTCAGTGGAGCGCGGGTCCGCTGCTCTATCTCGGCGTTAACCTTTCTGCCACGCATCCCTCCCCGGACGACAACTGGCACGGTTTGGAGGACACGGTGTTTGAGCGGCTGCGGAGATGGACAGGACTGCTGCAGTGCCTCTCCCTTCACGGGAGGGCACTGGTCGTCAACCAGTTCATCCTGTCCATGCTCTGGCACCGGCTCAACACCCTGGTCCCACCCCCAAGTTTCCTGGCCAACCTCCAGAAGACAGTTCTGGAGTTCTTTTGGCCAGGACTGCACTGGGTCTCTGCAGGGATCTTGAGTCTTCCCCTGGAGGAGGGAGGGCAGGGCCTGTGCTGTATTTACAGCCAGGTCCACGCCTTCCGCCTCCAGGCCCTGCAGAGACTCCTTTATAGTACAGGTAGTCCGGCATGGAGCCATCTGGTGTGCACCTTCCTCCGCCGCTACCGAGGGCTCCGATACGACCGGCAGTTCTTTTTTATCAATCCGAGAGGTTTTCCACGAGACCTCTCTGAGCTGCCGGCCTTCTACCAGGACCTCCTCTGGACCTGGAGGCTCGTTTTGGCCTCCAGGTCTCTTGTGCCCACGGAGGGGGAGGACCTCCTTGCGGAGCCCCTGCTACACAACCCCCATCTTAGTGTGCAGGTGGCGGAGGCCCCCTCCGTGAGGCGGAGGTTGGTCCTGGAAGGCGTCACCAAGGTCGGAGACCTCCTGGACTATGCCCGGGGGGACTGGATGGATCCCCTTGTGCTGGCTGAGCGCATGGGGCTCTCCACCCTTCGAACCCCCCTGGCGCCTACTCCAGGAGGTGAAGGCAGCCTTGCCCCCTGCTGCTCGAGATTACCTCGAGCAGGTCCTGCGAGAGGGTGCTCCCCGCCCCTCCCTCAGTCCTGGCCCTCCAGAGCTTTTAATAGAGCCCCGGCCCCGCAAGCCCCCCCGGCTGCCCCCGCCCCACGCCCCGAGCCGGCTGCTAGACTTGCAGCCAGTCTCCTTCCGAAGCACGCCCCGCAAACATCTGTACACGCTCGTGCTCCACACCATCCACTTCCTCACCCTCGTGTCCCGCCCTGATACAAAGTGGCGGGACCTGATCCCACCTGTGGAGGGCGAGGACCCCCGGTGGGCCAGCCTGTATGCCACCTTGACTCCAAGGCCCGCCAGGGATATATGTTGGCAGCTCCTTCACAGAGCCGTGAGCACGGGCATGTTCCTGGCGCGGTTCACTCCCCGTCCTGACACCTGCCCTTTTTGCGGTGTGAGGGAGACCCTGGCGCATGCCTACCTCGAATGCGCCAGGTTGCAGCCCCTTTTCCGGCTCCTCCAGAACCTCTTATTGAGGTTCTGGCTGCACTTTTCCCCACACCTTCTTTTATATGCACTCCCCATCCGTGGCCCCACAAAGTCGCGGGACCTCCTCGCCAACCTCCTCTTGGCCTATGCCAAAGTGGCCATTTACAAAACCAGAGAGAGGAGGTTGGCTGAAGGAGGTTCCTGCGACTGTGGGGCCTACTTCCGGTCCCTCATCCGTTCACGTATCCGAGCAGAGTTCCTTTGGGCAGCATCCGCTGGCTCCCTTGACACCTTCCGGGAGCAGTGGGCACTGTCCGGGGTTCTCTGCTCAGTGTCCCCTTCCGAATCCCTTATTTTGACCCTTTGACCCTCACACCCATTCCCTTTTGTCATTCGTTGTCCCAAGTACTCAATTGGAAACTGGGTCTAGTGCTCCATCCCCTTAGGCTGGGGGAGGAGTTTTAGTAGTGGGTGGGCTTGTGCCCGCCCACCTCCCTGGTATTTTCCAAATAGGACCACCCTCCTGTAGCCATCAGGAGGGCTTGCCCACTTCCCGTCCTTCAAATAGGACCACCCTTCTGTAGCCATCAGACCTGATTCTGTCACATAGTGGCCCCCCCACACACACACAATCCCAAGGGATTGGGCAACTTGGGACATCATGCAGTGCATTTGGGACAGTTCATCTGCATTGCCATGGTGACTTCCAGCCTGGTGGCATATGGTGAATGGAAGGGGTGGAGGGACAAAAACCACTTGATTACCTGTGCTTTTTTCTCCTTGTTCCATTGCATCCACTGCAAAGGGGCATGATCAGTTACCAGGGTAAAGTGTTGCCCTAGCAAGTAGTAACAAAGGGCCTCCATGGCCCATTTGATAGTCTAGCATTCTCTTTCCACCACTGCATATCTCTGTTCTTGCGGGAAGACCTTCTGGCTGAGGTACATTACCGGGTGTTCCTCATCTCCCACCATCTGTGATAGTTAAATTCCAAAGGGGTAGACGTGTTAGTCTATTGTAGAAAGACAACAGAGTCCTGTGACACTTCTAAAGACTAACAGATTTATTTATCGCATGAGCTTTCGTGGGAGAAAATCCCACTTCGTCAGACCCTTTGAAGATGGGAAACTTACAGAATGGGAGGAAATTAAATGCAGGGGAGTGTATGACATAGGATCAGGTCAGGCTGTAACAGCAATTCAAAATAGGTGTTAGGATTCAAGCACTGGGGAACACTAATACAATCAGGCTGGACCACTGGCTATGGGACTCTTCAGTGACCCCCAGCTACAACATCTTTTCCATCTCAGCCTTAATTTCCTTCGTCTTAGCCTCCGGGATTTGACAGTGGCACATCATTACTCTGGCTCCAGGGTTCGTGATTATGCGGTGGTATACATCTGTTGTTCGGCCCAGTTTGAATGAGAATACGTCTTGGTACCGGTGAGGTTGGAATATATCCTTACTCATTCTGTTTTTTCCTCCCTCTGGGGGAGGGCCATGCATGCCTGTCAGTCCTTCCACAGCTTGAACTGTTAGTTGCCCCAATCTGTGCCCCATAAAATGGCCGCCACCTCCCACATAGTAGAGACCCTGATATGTATGTTTAATAGGGATTTTCCCCTCAGTTCAGCCACATGTCCATTGCCCACTGGCTGGTGACCACCCACTGCTTAATTTGAGACCCCAATTTATTCCCTACCTGGGTTTCCTAGGGGTGGGTTAACCCTCTCGCCCACTGTGTAGGTGGACCATCAGGGCATGTATGTGTATGAGCCACATGGCTGCCCATGCTTTCCCCCCCTACAAGGGTGCGTAGAGGGCTCTAGCCGGAACCTGGAGAGCCAGTAGAAGTTGCCCCGTGCCCAAAAAAGGACAAGGGGACCGGGCAGCACTTTACCCCCCTTCCTACTGTGGCAGAATTGGGCCAATCGCAGACCAACACGACCCCTGCAGGAAACGGTCTGACCAATAAAACCACCTTTGCCACATGAAACGACGAGAGTCCCCACGTGTCAACTGCCAGACCTGATCAACCTGCCAGTAGGAGGCCCTCCTGAAAAGTGCTGGCCCGTGTCGAGTTAACCCCCCTTCGTCCCAAAACTCATCATTCTGTTGCTGGTCACCTGCTTGATGGTTCTGGTATGTATGTAAACTCGTTTTCCCTCTATCAGTTAACTTCCCTTTAGAGATAAGTTGTAATGTATAATGAGTCTAGCCTTACCTCTGTTTAACTCAGGGAATAACCATTGAAATAGCCTTAGGTATTGCCGTTACTATTATTGTATTGTGTATTGGATTTTGTCTGTTTATATTTTGTTTGTGAGCCATTAAGAGGATTCAAGAAGATGGATTATTTTAAATGTTAGGTTCTGTGTAACTTAATGTGAGTTCAGGCTGTCAGCGCTCCACTGCAGAAACCATGACTTGTGGTTTCCTGTGTCCCGTCTGAAACCAATTTCCGGACTAAGCTCAGCTAGCAGCTTGGGTGTCCACTCTATCTTGTAATTGGGAAATACACCAATAAAGCTTGTTCTTTTATTATCCATTTGAGATTCCAGAAACCCTCCTTCTCCAATCCTTTACCTGTTTCTGTCACAACAAGTAAACGGATAGAGAAGAAAGAAAATTAGGAGTTATGAAAGATGAAGAGATCCTAAAGCTACCTGATTTGTCATATTTGGTACTCAGGTAGGACAGTGATAACATCAAAAAAGATATCTTATCACAAATGGACAGATTAGATAAATAATTAATAATTCCATAATAATTTCAATTTCCACATGCAAATTTCAACTGTTAATTAAATGTAAATGTCTTATATTGGAAAAAAATTCTTCTAAATGTCTTAAGTGTCTAAAAATGACCATATACATATTAACATTTTAAGACTTATGCTTATGAATCTATGTGTTTCATATTTTGGACAAATAAAAAGTAGGGTAGAAGCATGGTGCAAAATTTTATTAGCTCATACAGTGTGGTTTTAACTGGCTTGTTTCTTTAAATAGTGCATTTCTTTTTAAAATAAGAATTTGAATTTGCATATGGCAAGCATATTCCTATATGTGATCTACTTACATTAATCTCTAATACTTTATGGGTTATTGTTAATAAACTCAGGCCTTTCTCAGAACCTCAAGAAAGCTTCACTTATTTGCTTTGTATATTTTGACTTGAGAGGCAAGAAAAATAGTGCCCTAATAGGTTTGTTCTTTTAAAACAAGCACTGAAACTGTCTGCAATATATATGTGCACTTCTTCCCCTTCAGTTAAACAGTACAGGTACTGCATTTCTCTCATCTTTATATATCATTTCAATGTTAGATTATTTTGGGTTTTGCTTATAATTTTTTGTGCCAGTTTTAAACATACATATATACATCCTATGTGTAAATAATGTTACTTTAAGTACAAAAGGAAGAGTGGTCAGCATGGTACAGAGGGTGAAGACCCTCAGTGAACACTAATTACATAGTGAAAAGGACACTCAGGACCTAACAAGGACAAGGCCTACAATCACTTTCTCTGTAATCAACTCCCATTGGCCCAGGAAGAGAATTCTAGTCCCCTTCTGCATAGACACATGGCTGGCCAGACTCTGGCCCTAAATAAAGGTTGCCTTAAAATGGTTTCCCTAAACAGCGTGGAGAATTGTGAAGACCCAAAGGTGCAAGGGACTGGAACTTGGGTTTCTAGCTATCCTTCTGGGTGAAGTCCTCCTTACTCCCTTAGTCCACTCATTATTGGTCTGATCCTACACCATTGAAATCAATGGGCGTGTTACCATTCATTTCAAAGGTGCAGGATCAAGTCCCTATGTGAAGAGATCATTTTGTTTCTGTTGCTTTTCCAGTGATTCATGGATTTTCCAAAACATGTGGAAAGTTTTCATGGCCAACTTGAATCCATTCTGGGTACCAGAAACTTTCTAGTAAAGAAATTCTGAATATGTTTGCAGATAATATATCAATTTTTAGTTTAAACATTGAATTGAAAACAAAATCTACCATTCATGATCAATATATGGTTTTGAAACACTCATACCACAGTAAAAGCCAAAACAGTTTCCTCTGCAACAAAGCTGTGCATACTGAAGCTCATTAAAAACTATTTCATGTTGAACTGGTATTTTTAAACCTCTGCTTTTCTTGATGTTAGATATGTCTGTATTAATAAGGGCTTTTTAATGTAAATCAGGGGTTGGCAACCCCCAGCATGCACGTCAAACATGGCACGTGGCGCCACTCAGGATCCCCCACTGGCCCCGCCCCCACATGCTTCACTGCTGGGGAAGGCTAGCACGGAAAAAGAAGCTGTGGTGCAGGGCTCCTGGCCCCTCCTAGCCCCGCCCCCCATTGGGCAGGGCTGTTGGAGGGGAGCAGGGTGGGTCAGCCCCACCCAGTCAGGAACTGGAGACCCTCTCCTGGCAAGTGCTGGCCCTGGCTGGGAACTGGAAGCCACCTGCTGGCAAGTGCAGGCCCTGGCCATGGCCTCAGCCAGGAACCAGAGGCTGCCCGCCGGTGAGTGCAGGCCACGGCCGGGACCCGGAGGCCGCCCACTGGCAGAGGGCCAGCCCTGGCTCTGGCCCCAGCTGGGAACCGGAGGCCTCCTGCCAGCGGGTGCCAGCCCTGACCCTAGCCCTGGCTGGGAACTGGAGGCCTGACCCCACCCCCTTTTGGTCCCACCCCCAGCACCTGCTGAGGGTGCGATGGGTGGGGCTGTCACAGGGGCTGGCAACCCTGATCTAAATCATTCACAACTTTAACTATTGTGCTCACTACCTCATCCACTGTAGTACATTGGGGAATGAAGCAATAGTCATGTGTGTTTCAAGAAAGAGCATAACATTTGATATTCTATAATATATTTTACTTGGCCACTTTATTTGGAAAAGAATAAATAAAGGTATTGTAATACAACATATTCTTTGCTTAAGTATTTATAAATATTGTTTGATATCTGTTTGCACTCCAATCTATCTTTTTTCCCTCATTCCCACTCTACTCAAAATTTATTCGTCCTAAGTGTACTACAAAACCTATAAAAGGCATCCATTCTAAGTGTTGCTATAGGAGACGTCCCTTAGCATCGTTCTCTTTCACTACTGTATTTATCTCATGTTCTTTTTAGAATTCCTAGATAAGACCAAGTTCTATCTGCTCTGGGCTTTCTGTTTTCCCTATGAACCAACTACATTTAATTATTTATTATCTCATTAACATGTCTGTTGCTGTGAAATACCAAATGTGTAAGTATAATGTTCGTTGTTTGTAAGTTTTTTCACATCCTTTGCTCTTTTTTTGCCCCTCTGGTTATTATCCAGCTTCAATCTTTTTTAATTCAATACCTCTGATGATGATCCCTTTAACTATTTTTTTTTAAAAAAGGAGCTATAAGAAAGCGAAACAAATTCCTTTATTTCCACACTTCTGAGAAAAAAAAAAAGATGACACTTCATGTTACTAAGTAAAGTTAAATTTTGTTGTTAACTAAAAGATAATCATGTTGCTGGCAATTGCAGAAATAAATTTCTTCAGTATTTGCACCAAGATTTTAAATAAAATTACAGGTAATTTAATGTGCCTCAGTTTTTTGGTGCCGAACTTGGCGCATCTTAAAGAGGCGTAATTTTTAGCATATATATATGCCCAACATTTCTGAAAATCAGAAAAGATAAACATTTAGATGTCCAAAATCTTTAGAGATATATAGAAAGTTTGACTTTCATGTTTTGGCCTTTTGTGAGATCATATAACTTTCACAGGATACAGAATTAACGTAGCTGAAATTTTAATAGGAAATTAATCTGTTAAGAATAATAATTTAAAAGAAAAGTAAAACAGGTTTTAAACAGATCACTTATGAAAAGAGAATATAATATATACTTATTTTTATTATCTGTCATGTGATAAGCCTACTGCATTCCTCTTCCCTGCCCCACCAGTGGGGAGGTTTGGAGGGACAAAAGGGAGTAGGGCATCCCCGCAGGTGCAGTCTACCAGACTGGTCCCCTCTGGGCCATATGTCTGAAGGTTTTGAGATATAGTGACCATCTTTGGGTCTGGGGTGGCACAATGGCCAAAGTCAATAGTCACCCCCAGGACAGGACTGTAAAGCCTAATGGTCAGAGTCAGTGGCTGCCCTTGAGTCAGAGCTGTGTGGCCTAGCAGCCAGAGTTAGTAATTCCCTTTGTGTCAAGACTATATGACCTAACTGTAGTTTCCCTAGGGTCAGTGCTTTATGGCCTAGTACCCAGAGTGAATTGATGTCCCTGAGACAGGGCTACGTGGTCTAGTGACCAGGATCAATAATTACCCTCTGGTCAGGGCTGCCAAGAAGTCTGTAGTCCTGGCCCGCAGGCAGAGTGGGCCAAGTAAGCAGGGGTCTGTGCAACTCTGTAGTCTGAGATTTGTATAGGGGGCTGCTCTTGCCTTAAATGAAGTGGCAAGAGGACTAGGGGTCATGGGCCCACCTAACTCCATTGCTTCCTAGCCCACGATCCTGTTTGTGAAGGGTTGATCATCACCCTGGTCAGTGGGGATCCCACCATAACATGCTGACCTGTCTTGGGTAGAAGATACCACTCACTCCATCTCTCTGGGCTACTTCCGATAGTGACTGTGGAGGCTGTCATCTTGGTCTCATTGGGACCTTCGGGTTCCCTGCCACTGGTAACTCCCTAGATGTCTGAGACTGTGCATTCAGCCATGGGTAGTGGGTCTCCATCCAGGTCTTCCAGGACTCTGGTTCCCTCACTTTGGCTATGACTACACTTGTTAATTTAAGTCGACTTAGTGTGTCTACACTTAAAAGTAAAGTCGACTTAAAGGGGAACGTAGAAAGTTGACCTAGAGCATCCACACTGGATGCCTAGGTCAACTTCTAGGAGCTTAGGGGAGGACCATGGGGGCAGGGGGCTCAGCCGTTGCCCCATTGTACATAGGTACAATGAGGCAAAGGTGGTCAGGGACCCTGGCGGGGGAGGGTGGGCAGAGCTCTGCCCTGCCCTGTGGGGGGGGCATGCCAGGCTCTCCCTGTGCCCCCCCTGGCAGGGAGGGCATTGGTATAGTCCTGGGGTAGCCCTAAGTCGACTTAGGGCTACCCCACGTCAACACTGGCTTAAGTCAACTCTAGGGAGTCGACTTAAGCCTTAGGTCTAATAGAAAGGTGATGTTATAAAATCGTCTTAATTGTAATTAAGTCAACTTTATTTTCCTTAAGTCGACTTTAAGCAAGCTGCTTAAGTCGACTTAAGGAAAGTGTAGTGTAGACACAGGGTAAATTAAGTCGATTTAAGCAAGCTTAAGTTGACTTAATTTACCAGTGTAGATGCAGCCTTTGAGACTGAATGGCACCCAGCTTGGACTCACTGTTAAGCATCCTTCCTCTTCCGTGGTCTGCTTGGAATTCATTTGGGTTCATTTTATACTCGGGCAGCTATTGGAGCATGTACAGCACAGCCTAGGAGGCAAGACTTCTGACATCCCTAGAGCTGGTTTAACTCTTTCAGTGTGGGGTAAGGCCATCCCATCACAGACCATCTTCCTCAAGAGGACCCTGGTAGGTGCTTGGCCTCCCTGCCCTCCTTTCCCAACCTGGAGAAGAAGTCAGTATTGGCCTGAGCCTTACTGGGTCGATAAACCATATGGAAGTCATATGGTTGGAGGGAGAGATACCTCCACATTATTCAGTGGTTGGTGTCCCTCATATTGTACAACCAGTAGCTAATTTAAAAGTAGTCCTGAACAGTAATAGCACAGAATGTCAATAACCCATTTCACTGCTAAGCCTCTTTTTCAACTATCAAGTAGTGCATCTAAGGGGAAATAGTTTCTAACTTGAGTATAAGATGATTGTTCCTCCCCATCACACTCCTGGGATAGCACGGCATCAAGCCCTACCTATAAGGCATCAATCTGTAGCATGAAGTCTAAGTGTATGAGGACTGGCTCCTACACTAGCCATTGCTTTAAAGATCTGAAAGGCTACTTCTCATTGCTCAAACCACTGCACTTGTTGAGGCTTGGAGTTTTTCATTAGATTGGAAAGGGGGGACCACAATTGTCATGAAGTTGGGAAGAAAGCATTGATAGTAGCAGGCTAAGTCTAAAAATTGGTGCAATTGCTTCCTTGTCTTGGGTGTTGGCAAGTCTAACAGGGCCTGTACCATATCAACCAGTGGCTGGAGTTACTGCCCCCATGATATACCCAAGATTATCTCCTCTTGTCTGAGATGGCACTTTGTTGAGGTAGCGGTTTGGCCAGCGGCCAAGAGAACTTTGAACACATGAGTAAGGTACTGAAGATGTCTTTTTGGCCACAAACTGTCATGTCAGCTAGGTAAGCAGCCACATACTGGTCATGGGGATATACCGTATTTTTCGGACCATAAGACGCACTTCTTTTCCCCCAAAAGTGGGGGGAAAATGAGAGTGCATCTTATAGTCCGAATGCTGTCCAGCAAGCAGTGTTCCCGCCAGGGGGCGTTGCTGGATAGCAAAAAGATCCAGGGCTGCGGCCCTCCAGCCCACTCCCTGCTAGCCCCCACTCCCTGGCCAAGCCACTAGGCCGCTCCCCCAGTTCACAACCCCACACACACTCAAACAAACCCACACCCCTGCCGGACGGGGCAGGCTCGGCTGGGGTTGGCCCCCCTGTGACGCTGTCAGGATTTAAGGAACTATTTATGATATTATTTTGTATTAATATGTGACGCTGTCAGGGTTTAAGGAACCATTTATGATATTATTTTGTATTAATATTTTATGATTGTTATAATCCATAGGAACTATGCCATGTTTGGTGTCAATAGAAAGGTAATAATTTGTGGGGAATGATTATATAGTTTATGTGTAGGATTTGTATTCATATTAGAAGTTAGGAATATGATTGTTATATTTTAACTTGTGTAAGGCTGGGAAAATTCCCCAGACTGAATGTCTACCTGGCCATTGTCTCCTTAATGGCCCATTAAGGAAGCTCCCCAGTATAATGGGCCGAAGAAGAAAACCTGTTGAGCCACTAGGACTTAAACATGTCTCTGGAACTATTCCTCTGAGACTGAACAAAGGATTGAGGCCCACCCTGGTGCTGGGTGTTTACCAGAGGAAGAATCCTGCAAACTCCAGAGGAGTTCCTTTCTCTTCCCTTCCTTTTCTCTTCTATTTAGTTTACAGGTACTATTTGGTTCAGAATATTTTTTTCTTGTTTTCCTGCTCTAAAAACTGGGTGCGTCTTATGGTCAGGTGCGTCTTATGGTCTGAAAAATACGGTAAGCACCCAGTTCTTCAAGTGCTAGAATATAGTGGCAGCCCAAATGGCATATTGTATCTTTACAGTTTAGAAAGGGCGCTTCTAGGGTGGATAGATGCTTAGCTGCTCTCAGTGTTCCAAGGGCTCTTTAATGTGCAGCATCGGGCATGCACTGAACCATGAAATGCAATTGATTTTCTTGAGATTGATGCAGAACTGAATGGTTCTACTTGGCTTTAGTACCAAAACAATGAGACTCTGCTACTTGTTTCACGATTCCTTGACCACCTCAATCTCAAGCATTGCTTCCAGTTCTTGCTGGATGGTGGTCCACATTTTATGGGGGGAGGGGCTGGTGGTCATCCCTCATCTTCTGCCAAGAGGTGTCACAATTTGATGGTTTTGGAGGCTGTGCCACCCTCGATAAGTCAACAAAATGTCCAGAAAGTCCTGCAGGAGGCATTGTAACTGGTCACATTGTGTGGGACAAAGACCCTCTCCCAATACCACCCATTTTGGGTCCTGGGACTCCCCGACTGACAGGCCCAGCTTGGGCTCTTGGGGTGCTGGTGCTATCCATAAGGCCTCCTTGGTCTTCCAGCCTTTTAACCAGTTTACATGATGTACAAAAACCTCCTTCCATCACTGAGCAACCTGACCTCATAGTGGACTGGTCCTATGTGATGGGACATTTCACAGGGGCCTTACCACTTGGCCAGAAGCTTTAAGTTGGTAGAAGGTAACAAAAGTAAGAGCTGGTCCCTGGATTTGAAGGTGTGCATCCTTTATCTCTGATTTTATTGTTGCTCCTGAGTCTACTAGGCCCGTATCAAGATTTTCTGTGCAAAAGCTCCCAGAGCACAAAGTCACTTCCAGAGCTTTAGCATGCATAGGGTGGTTCTCAGGATGCATATTTCTTGTGCCTCCTAATCCTCTCTGAGGAGGTCAATATGCCATGAGGCTGCCTTCCATAAAGGAGCTCCAAGGGAGAGAACCCATTTGAGGCTTGGGGGACCTCCTGAATAGCGAAAAACAGGGCTGGCAACATATAGTCCCACAATCTTTTGCAGCATTGACTTCAGGGTTCCGCTGAAACACTTGTCTCATCCATCCTTTTATGTGTGATAAACTAAGGTTCTGAGGGTCCAGATGTTCATAAGACAGCACACTTCAGCTATTAATTTGGGAGACATGTTAGTGTATTGGTCATTTAATATATCGTTTGGTATCCTGACTCAGGCAAAGATCTTCCCCAGATCCATAACAATAACTATCGCCATTGTGAGCAAAGGGAGATGGCCTCAGGTTGCTGTGTTGCATGATCAAGGCCAACCAGAATAAAGTGGTTCCCGATATGGTTCCTCTCAAGAAGTCCGATGAGATTCATGCCAATGCACTTGGATGACATACCAAGAACAGGGAGGTGTATGAGGGGGACTCATGGCACTCCCTAGGGTCCTGCCTGTTGGCATTCAGGACAGAAGGCCCTTTACCTCCTGGTATATCCCTGGCCAGAAGAAGTGATAGGCCACTCTCTGAAGGGTCTTCCCCCTATGAAGGTGCCTGGCCCTGGGCACGTCAGGGACCAAATGCAAGAGGTCTCAGCATAGTCACTATGGCTATGTCTACACTAGTTAATTTAAGTTGATTTAGCATGTCCACACTCAAATTTTAAGTTGATTTAGAGGGGACCCTACAAAATCGACCTAGAGCATCCATACTGGATGCCTAGGTCGACTTATAGGGGCTAGATGGACCTTGGCCAAGTGCCGAGGGGCTCAGCCTTTGCCCCATTGTACCTGTGTACAATGGGGCAAAGGGGGACAGGGACCCTGGCAGGGCATAGGGGCAGGGTGGGCAGGGCTCTGCCCTGCCATGTGGGGGGGGAATGCCAGGCTGTCCCTGTGCCACCCCTCTAGCAGGGAGGGCAGTGGGGGAGTCCTGGAGAGCCGTAAATCGACTTTAAGTTGACTTAGGGCTACTCCATGTCTACACTGGTTTAAGTCAACTTTCTAAAGTCGACTTAAAAGCAAGTCGACTTAAAATGAGGCTTTATAAAGTCAACTTAATTTTTCCTTAAGTCGACTTTGTTGTCAGAGGCTCCCGGTGTGGTGCTCTGCTCTCTCCAATGTTGATATCACTCGGCTGCGTGCGTGTGTTCCCTCTAAGCACTGCCCCAGCTCCTGCAGATAGCTGACCCAGCAGACCTGAAGAGAACCCCCAATAACCACAGAGTCTAGTAAGGTACGAGGGCACATCGACTAGGTTTATTGTCACGGTGGATACAGCAGCAGTTCCCCTGGAGTGCTCTAAGACTCATCCAAAGGCACATTGCAGATACTGACCCTAGGACAATGGACTCGGCTCAGTCAGTGGTGGGACTTTCCACTGCCCCCTAGGCCGGACCCCGAACACACGCCAGAGATACATTTTTATACATTCGGATGAAACTTTCGCAATGTTTCTGACGTATTAAGGTTCGACCCCTTGATGTAGTTAGGTGCCGCCTATTACCTTGTACATGTTGGTTCTACCTATCCATCATGTTCCTGTTACTGGGATGGGTCAGCCTGTTCTTCCTTATCTATGGAATGTTCCTGGGTGTCTTGATGCCTGGTTTATAGAATGTGCTGAGTTGTGTTTATGTAACTTTTGACGTATCTCAGTTTAGAAATGTCTTGACATTATTTTTGTTCAGGCTAGAGGCCTTATACTGGGCCTGTACCTACTACAGACTTAAGCAGCTGCTTAAGTCGACTTAAGGAAAGTGTAGTGTAGATGCAGAGTAAATTGTCGACTTAAGCAAGCTTAAGTTGACTGAATTCACATGTGTAGATGCACCCTATGGTATTAAGAGCTGGTGGATGATATCTCAGGTCTAGAGACCTTGTGCCACTCAATATAGGTGATCCTCTGTGCCTCTGGAGGCCATTGTCCAGGCCCTAGGCTACACTTACGCCATTTTCAGTGACATTCGACAGGAGATACACAAGGTATGTAAAATACCTTTTGTATCTCCCACCGACTTCTTAAATCCTCGCAACACACTACACTAAGCTGACCAGAAATTGGTCAAAATGGTGTAGTGTAAGTGCAGTTACGGAGCTGGTGTTCCAGCTCTGGTTCACTTATCGATTGAGCACGTCTACACAGATGCCTCAATTGAAAACTGAAGATTGCGCTGATGGTGGCGACTTTGATGCTGTCAGTATAGACTTGACCCCGGTCTCATTAGGTTCTTTAGGTTCCCTGGTTCTGATAACTCCCTGGATGTCTGACTCTGGGCAGTTGGCCCTGGGTAGTGAATCTCCATCCAGGTCTCCCAGGCTTCTGGTTCTCTCAGTTAGGAGTCAAAATGGTTCTGTGCTTGGAGCCTCTGCCAAGCAATTTTCTTCCCTTGTGGTCTGGTGGGCTGCTCCCTTTTATACTGGGTCAGCAGTGGGAGCACATCCAGCACAACTTAGGGAGCAGGACTTCCACTGCCCATAGAGTGGGTTTAACTCTTTCAATGCAGGGTAAGCCCACCCCATCACACTGTCCATTAATTAATTTTGTAAGAGTTATATATAAACCCACTGTTCAGCAAAGATTTTATTTTGGATTTTAAAAAGTGCCATTGGACATGTACCAAACATGCAAATTCATTCAGCTACTAGATAGCTGATACTTACGTAAATTCTTTCACCCATTTATTAATTAAATTGGAACATCAGTTAGGAGCAACCAGATTTTTCTCTGCCTTAGTGACCAGTTGGTGCTTTAATTCTTCAATAAAAAGGCTTATGGGGAAAGTGGATTTGTCACATTGCTAATATATTTAGACAATTATTTCTATGTCCAATATGGGAGCTATTTCTTCTGCTAAAAGACAAAAAAACAATCAATTTCACAGAGAAAGTTAATATACAAATATATTCTGACAAGTTTCTATAAATGCCAAACTATTTATATTGGAGAGAGTTATGTTGCTTGTTTGGTATGAAAAACCCAAGAAACATATTCCTGATGTGAGATTAATATTGTTCAGAAAAAATAAAAAGATTAAAATATGATAGAAATTTATACCAAATGCTGCATATGACGTGTGAAAGTGTGAGCCGTGTTTAAATCCTCTTAGATGCTTTTAGAAGCATTTAGATGCCTCATTTTCTTCTCATAATCCTCAACAGACCATCATTTCTAATTTATTGGAAATATTAAAGCATTTTATTGATTTAAATTACTGTATTTCTTCTCTGTTGCTTATCTTTGTTTGGAAGATTTATAAACAGGTATTTGCATTTACAGTTTAAATTAATTTAAATGACATAACAGAAGTGGTGGTAAACATGATGTCTGTCATTCTATATTCTGATTCCATGAAAGAATTCACAATTGTTCTATGTACACATACTAAACTATAATTAAATGCTGATATTTTCCTTTTATAACCTTCCCCCCCATCCCTCACAAATACCAACCAACCAACCAACCAACCATCCAACCAAAAACTAACAAACAAAGCAAACAAACAAGCTAACACAACTTGGCTACTATCTTGCTAAAATGTCCATTTCTAAAGTGCAGCTTTGAGCATGCAGCCCTTGTAGAAACACTATTTCAGTAGCACCAGAATTCATTTTTTTGATGTTTAAATTTACTTTCTGAAAACACCATATCACAGAACTGAGCTTGCATGAAGCAATGCACTCATCTGAAACTTGTGCTTACTTCAATGGGATCTTGCCTGAGAAGGCAGTTCAGTCCCCAGCTGCAAGAGAAGCCATACTATTAGTGCAGAAATAGTTGTAGCATTGTAGCTTGATAACTAGAGGTTTAGCAATGCACGTTCACCCTACCAAGAAGTCAGAAAGTATGCTGGATTCAAAGGGTGATTTGTGTTTGCAGGAACAACGTGTCCTATTTTTATTTCTTATCCAATATTTAGTCATTTTGCAGTACATTAATTAAATAATTAGTTCATAAAGATGACCTTACTGCAGTCTGGCAAATTTTATTTTGCACAAGTGCCATTGACCCATTAGATCAGAATGCTATCCACACAATGTCCATAAAATGCTACAGAGGTTGGGAAAAGGAGCATTGCATTGCAGTCTCACCTGAAATGGCTAATAAGTATACCCTAAATCCCAAAAGTTTAGCACTGCAGATCAGAATGGCCTCAGGCATTCTGAAGTATTTTGGAGAAAATATGCCTTTTTTCCTACTACAAGTTACAATGTGTCAATAAATTTAAAACTGCTGGAAATCTTGTGCTTTGGAGACTCACTAAAGTCATTATGAACTAAATCTACTGACATAGAAAAGTCTCCAAGGGCTCTAAAAATCTGGACTGCATCCTAAACTATTTTAAATCAGTGTAGGGAAAAGGAAGTCAATTAAATTACAGTGATTTACACCAGCTGAGGATCTGGCCCAGTCTATGACAGCCAGCAAGAACACTGAGCCTTGAGTATACTCTTGTTATGGTGTTCTTGCTGGCCCATTAGCCCATAACATCTCCATCCATCAGTGTGCTTCAATTTGTGCATAACAAACCACTTTACCCACCAGCTCCCTCAGTGGTGTCTTAGTACTTCTATCTCACACCCCTTATCAATATGCCTTCAGCTTCAAGCCCCACAATACAAAGGAACATGGAGCAACCTTCAATTATAATTATTAAATGCTATTTGGGGGATAGATTTTGCTTATTACTTCATGCTATTGTGGAAGTTTGCATTTTACTCCCATTTTATGCTGTATTCACAACTTGTAAACTATATTTCAGGTCATATCAATCTTATAGGAATAACTAGGTCCTGACCCACTATTTTTTTAACAGAAAAGTAGTGACTTCATGAAATGACTTTAAGAGCAAAAACTAGAGGTGAGTCCCCAGGGTCATATCTGTTCTATAAAATTGAAAGGAAACCCAATTCACTAAAATTCCTTTAAACTTCTCTATTTCTGGCCCAAATCCCATTAACTCAGTGGATGAGCTGCTGCCTAGAAATTATATATTTGTACAGTTTCAGCTTTAAAGTGAAAACGGCAGGTCTGTTTTCCCTCAGCTTCAATTGTTTATTGAGAAAGCACTCCCAGTGTGCTGGCTGCTGTGGAGAATTACAGTGCTTTGTTGTATGTTGGGTTACTCCAGGCTATGGGTTGGGCATAACCATCATTTTTTATTCAGGATAAACTTTAAAAAAGTCATTGTAACCAACGACTGAAACAATAGCACTAGAACATCAATAAAGAAGCATTTTTAAAAGCTCAAGCAGAAGCTGCACGCCATGGCCCAGATAAATTTATTAGTCTTTAAAGTGACACGAGACTCATCTTTTGTATGGCCCAACGGGTTTCCCAGCACACTGATATCAAATGCAGGGTCTCGGACTAATTGGTGGAATTTTTTTGTCTATGTGTATGTGAGAAAGAAAAGGGGCAGAGACAGAGAGGAGTAGCAGAAGGCCAAGAACTCAGTGACAGAAAAATTGGTAAATGTGATTCTGAAGAGAAAGCTAAGGAGAAGCTTTTTGGCTGGCATGGCAGGTTTGGGACAGTGAGCAAAGGTACCATCTATTAATTCCTACTGTGTCCAGGGAACAGGATGTCATGTATGTATGTATGTGTGTGTGTGTATATATAGTGGATTATTTTGTGACGGTATGCATTGATATGGAGTATCGGCACCTTTTTTCACAGCAATGCGAAGTGGCCCCACCTCTGGCTCCTGCTGCCACTGCTGGCACCCCAGGTCCCTGGCTGGGGCTGGATCCAGCAGCCCTTGGTTCCCAGCCAGGACCAGATCGGAATGAGTACTGGTACCATTTTAAAAAAAAAACAAAAAAGCACCCATGTGCACACCCACCCACCCACACATGCAGTCCTGTTCCCTGAACACAGTAGGAATCAAACAGCAAGAGATGTTGCCTTTGCTAGCTGTCCCACGCACACACACACTCCCTTTGTAAAAAAAGCAAGATTTCATCAAAGAAAAGATCTGGCTTTCTCATCCATTTTTAGGTGAAGTAACACACAAGAGACTAACTTGACTATTCATATATGTCCAAAAGAAGTAGCACTTTAGTCCTGCCTCAGTGAACTGGAACTGTAAATTAGATTTATAGTACAGCTTACATACCATAGCCTAGTAAGGTCCATACATAAAACTGTGTCGAAATATATTTGCTTTTAATGTATTTGCTTTTACTCTTCTTTCTTAGATGCAGTCCAGAAATCTGGGTTCAATTCCCATTCTTCTACAAGCATTGTGTGTGACTTTATAAAAATCACTTAAAATCTGAGGCTATGTCTACACTAGAAAAAGTTAAGTCGACTTTGTTAAGTCGATTTAATAAGGTCAACTTTAAGTCGACTTAGTCCACTTTGTTAAGTCGACCTAACCAGCCTTAAGTTGACTTAATAACGTCGACTTAAGGGTTACTCCACGTCCACTTAAGGAGTCGACTTAAGGCTTAAGTCAACCTAATGGCTGGTTCTTATTAAGTCAACTTAAGCTTCCATTAAGTCGACTTAAGGGTCCTTAAGTTGAAGTAAATTGCTAGTGTAGACATACCCTGAGTGCTCTAGATTGCCATCTGCCAAATGGGGACAATATCCCTTTCCTGATTCACAGAGATGTTGCAAAGATAAATAGGAATATTATAATGATGAGGGCCATGTATCTCTGACAGACTGAAAGAGCAATTTTTAATTGCTTCTGACATTAAAAGTGACAAACTGCTCTTGACTGCATCAGGAAAAAAAAAAAATAACCAGCCCATTTTAAGGATAGAACAAAAACAATACATTGTTTATGAACACTTCCTGGCATTACCAGGACATCGATCTCTCCAGAATGAAGGGATATACAACAATTTGAATCAAAATTTTATCTTTAGTTTTCTAATAACAAAGGTCTACTATGGGACTGGCTATGATTAAATGTTTGTTCTGTATACCAACAGTTTCAAGGAAAACAAAGGCAGCCTCTTTGAAGGTAGACAGTTTCTGTTATTAAATTTATGGTAATTCCATTAGGTAAGTTTTTGGAAAACAATTATTGTACAAGATGAAATAAATCAATTTTTCTGACTTACCATTTTTTAATGCCTGAAATATTCTTAACAAAATGGAAATTGTTTGAAATTAAATAATTTTTGACTTCATAATGATCTAGAAAAGAATTTTCAGTTTTCTGGAAAATGTCACTTGTTTGAAGCAAAACTAAGTAAATTCTGTAGTGATAAAATTGGACCTGTTTCACAGAAAATATGCATGAAAGTGGGCCTATTTTTCAAATAAATATGGTTTTTGACTAAAAACTAGGAAAATTATCAGTAGACATAAGGTAAGATTGTGAGGAAGTTTGGGAAGGGGAATAAACTGGATTAAAAAAACCCTAGAAATAATTTCATTCTGACAAAACAGAATATGTGACATTGACACGATTCTAACTGTATTCCATAATTAGAGGATTTTTAAAAAAACTAGAACACCTTCTGAAAATTTTTCTTACTGTGAATGAATAAATAAATAAAGATATTCCTGCAAACTGACAGAGTTGATGGTTGTGGGTGCTATTGTTTCCTTCACCTACAGTAGTAATTGTTGAGAACTTCTAAAAACGAAGGCACTTTGCTTTCTCCTAAGGAAGAATATATAGATAAAGTACTCAAAATATTACTTATACATCAGAATGCATTGATCTAGCTTACCACCACTATGCTCATCTCTCAAAAGAATCAGGAAAATGTATTCCCCTTCTTTCAAAGACTTAAGAAAAAAAGACCTCAGCAGTAGGTAGAAAGTGTTTTGTTGACATCTTGAAACCCTCTAACTGTTCCTAAAAAAACCCCACCTTTCTGCTTTTTATCAAGTACTGCCCAATAAAGCACTTTTCTCCATCCTCTTTTCAGCGTTCTTGGCTTTACTTGCTTGTATATTTTGAACACCATTGAAAGTTAACTGTTGGACTGACCTTATGACCCCTGAAACAGAACAGGCAAATTTATTTCGTGCTCTGGATGTGAAAGAGAGGAAAGATTTGGCAATTTGCTGGTCCAAAGAAATTTGTATAATTTGTTCAGTTATTGCCCAACTATAAAGTACTTACTCCAATTGAAGAACATAATGCTGTACCATGAGAAAACAGGGAGAACTGGCAAACAGAGTGCTTGTTTTATTTCATTTTAGTTATACTCAGGTACCGCAGTAATTGGAGTGTTATAAACAATTAGACAGACTTGATTAAATAACTGCTGTAAGTACCATTAAGTCAAATTGCTTTTAAACACATTTCTAGGTACCATGAATAAAGTATTAGTCCTAAAATGGACATATTGGTAAGGCACAAAACAGAGTGGGAGAGGAAGCTGTTGCTGTGTAGAATTTGAAATACCTAAGAACTGTTATTTCATAAGAAGTGTGTTGCAGCTGTTTTTATTTATATCACTTATGAGAGTTCATCACAAACTACCTATTGGTCAAAAATCACACATACAGAGAGAGAGAGAGAGAGAGAGAGAGATGGGTTGTCTCTATCCTGTTTTCAGTATGCTTGGATTTACTTGTTTGCATAATTTGAACACCACTTCTATGTTTAAATTTATAACCACAAGACTAGTCTGCAATAATATTGCAGGAAATGAAGATAACAGTTAACCCTTCTTGTAGTGCCTGAAATCTTGGCTTTCATTTGATCAGACTGCCAGAACAATGTACATCATTATGATGTGTACATCATTACAATGGGAGATGACACATCTCTATCACATGGTGTTTAAATAAGCTTACTTATATATTCATTTATGACAAGCGGGGGAATGAAGAAGTGACCAATAAATGTGGAGTTCTTTGTATGAGGTGCTGAAGTGCAATAAAATCCTGAGACGGCTACAACACAAATACAAGTTGCCAAAGCACTCCTTGAGATAGTTAGTCTTTACTGAAAGCGTTTATGGATTTATCAGTTAGAGAGAATGACTGGGTTTTTACAGAGGTGACACAACTATAAATTAAGAAAGGAAAAAAATAGGAAGGCTGACTATTACTGCGTCTTGACAATGAAATTATTAAACTGAAAGTACTAAAAGCCACATCACTTGGGATGATTAAAACTAGATTTGAAAAAACATTGAATAATATATAGCAGGAGCACTCTTATAGGCTATGTCTACACTAGGAAAAGTTATGTCGCCTTTTTAAGTCGACTTAATAAGGTCAACTTTAAGTCGACTTAAAGTCGACCTTATTAAAGTTGACTTAACAAAGTGGACCTAACCAGCCTTAAGTCGACTTAATAAAATCGACTTAAGGGTTACTCCACGTACACACTGTCCTTAAGTCGACTTAAGGGTTAAGTTGACCTAATGAGCGGTAGTTATAAAGGAATTTCTTAAGTCGACTTAATGAAAGCCTAGTGTGGATGTGGCTTAATTTAAGTCGACTTAAGCCTCCTTAAGTCAACTTAAATTGCCAGTGTAGACATAGCCATAGTGACTAGAGATGGAAGGAATGACCTCCCCTGCTTATTTATTATTTATATAGTTCTATGCATGCATAGTTCTTTACAAAGATGGAAAACTTGAACATTCCCTTCCACACTCCACACTATATAAATATAAACTTCCCATTGTAATCAATGGAAGCTTGCCACTGAAGTCAAAAGGAGCAGGTCTTCCTATTGTAAGTTAAAATAGTGATTCTCTGACACAAGAATTTAGAACAAAGAGGCCTTGCTTCAGGTTCTGTAAAGTGCTTAGCATCTACTAGTAAGGTCAAGCCTTCAGTGGCATAGATGGGACATTGTGAGAAAAGATATATAGGGGAAACACTGTTTGCTCCATTTTTTAGGTGCATGATTAAAACCGTACTTCCTGGGAGGCAGGAGATATACCACCTTTGGAATTATTTTCTTGCAATCAGGATGATTTTGACAACTACCTTTTCCTATGGGTCCACTAAGGAGGAGGCTAGAGTGGCATCAACTTAGAAAATCTGTGAATCAGTGTACCTATGACATATTCCAGATGATATTATATTCCAAATGTATCTGTAGAAACAGTGACACATTAACAGCATATTCTTTGGCTTATTAATAGGAGAAATAAAACATCTTGATGAACTAGAACTTTTGATATCAACTGAATATGGGATATTTAAAATCAAATTAATTGCTATTATAATTCTATTGACTTCAGTAGAGTTACATGGGTGAGTACAGCCTCAAAATATTTGCATTTTAACCTGCCTCCAGAATTACTTTTATTGGAATTTGAAAGCAAGCTGTTGGAAGCTTTGGCATAGTCACTTGTTCTTTTTACATGAGCAGTTATGATTCATTGTTAACAGAAGAAGTGAATTGAATGCTGCTGGTGGCTTTGAGATCCAACAAGAATCAACTGACGATAGAAAATGTGTGTCACAGATTTCTAACCTTTGGTCTGGAAACTTTGAGGAGGGATACAAAACCTGTACTGAGTTACATTTCAAAACACCAGAGATATGTCTACACTTAGAAAGTTAAGTCAAGGACCCATGGGTCCCTTCTTTCCTTGGAGCCCCGCTCTCTTCTCCCCGGACCTGTGCAAATCCAGGCAAGGAGGGAGCCTCTGGCGCTCTGCTAAAAGGGGAACCTGAGGTTCCCCTGTCAGCGGTGCGCCGGGGAAGGCACCTGGAGCGTGGGGGAATGCAGATGCCAGCGCTCAGCTGATAGGGGAACCTCGGGGATCCTCTGTCAGTGGAGTGCCTGCAGCCCCCTTCTTTGCCGGACCCCGCTGGTCCAGGGAGAAGAGAGCAAGACTCCCTTCTGGCTGGGACCGCTCTGGTCCCGGAGAAGGGAGCTCAGCCTGTGGCTCCCTTCTGGTCAGGCCCCAGTTCCCAGGGAGAGGGCAGCTGAGGCTGACTTCTTGCTGGGACCCCTGTGGATCCCAGGGAGAGGGCAGCCGTGGCTGCCTTCTTGCTGGGACCCCGCGGTTCCCAGGGAGAGGGCAGCAGTGGCTGCCTTCTCGTCGGGACCCCAAGGCTTTCTGGCAGAAAGGAAGCACGGCTCCCTTCCATTGGGGAGTGGGAGTCCCGGGGAGAAGGGAGCCATGGCTCCCCTGTCCCCAGCCCTAGGTCGACCTAGAGAACTAAGTTGACCTAGGGTGTGCACACTGGGTTTAGGTCGACTTAACAAATCAACTTAGCTGTTAAGTTTACCTAAACAGTGCTATTTATTAAGTCGACTTAAGGAAAGCCCCTTAAGTCAACTTAATGAAAGCCTAGTGTGGACATGGACTAAGTTAGGTCAACGTAAGCTTCTTTAAATCAATCTAACTTTCAAGTGTAGACATAGGCTAGAAGAATAAAAAGCAGTGGTAAAGACTGAGAACTACTATACAGTATAACCACAGTAAAACTGGTTACTATGTTAAATAGAAGTATTTGAATCTCAAAAGGGCTGTTACTTCAAGATGATGTTCAAGTTGCAGTATCTTCACAATACTGGTTTTTGTTAGCTTATGAGCTATGATTATTTTTGTGCCTGATCCATATCCATAGAAATCATTTGGAGTCTTTCTATTTAGTTTAGTGAGCATTGGCTCAGTCTCTGTGGCTACGTCTACAATAGAAAAGTTAAGTCGACTTTGTTAAGTTGCAGTGTGACCCACTGTTATGTGCCCTATGCGTTCCCATTACTGAAATGATCTCTGAGTGCCTCCCTTATAAGGATGGCTCCCCTTTGCGCCCCCTAATACTCCTAGTAGCTGGCTATTTGAACGCACCCTCCAGGTGCTCAGTCTCAACATCCCACACAGGAGAAAATTTCCCTCCCCTACTTTCACAAAGGTTATGAAGGACACAGCACGCCGCGATGGCAGCTGGAATGTTGTCCTCATCCAAGTCCAGCCTCCCATACAAAAAACACCCGCGCCCCTTTAAGCAGCCAAAGGCATGCTCCACAGTCATTCTGCACTTGCTCAACCTATAATTGAACTGCTCCTTGCTGGGATCCAAATTGCCAGTGTAGGGCTTCATGAGCCATGGCATGAGTGGGTAGGCTGGGTCTCCTAGGATCACTATGAGCATCTCCACATCCCCAACAGTAATTTTCTCATCTGGGAAGAAGGTCCCTACTTGCAATATCCAGTACAGCCCCATGCTCCTGAATATATGAGCATCATGCACCTTTCCCGACCACCCTGCATTAATAGCTGTGAAACGTCCCCTGTGATCCACAAGTGCCTGCAGCACCATGGAAAAATATCCCTCCCTATTTATATACTCAGTTGTAACATGTTCCAGAGCCAAAATAGGGATATGTGTGCTGTCTATTGACCCTCCACGGTTCAGGAATCCCATGGCTGCAAATCTGTCCACAATCTCATGCACATTGTCCAATGTCACTGTCCTCCAGAGCAGAACATGATTGATAGCTCAGCACACTTGTGACAGCGCTAGCCTGACGGTGGACCTGCCGACTCCAAACTGATTTGCGACCAACCGGTAGTAGTCAGGAGTTGCCATCTTCCGCACAGCAATTGCAACATGCTTCTCCACGGTGAGGGCAGCTCTCATTTTGGTGTCTTTGTGTCGCAGGGCAGGGGCAAGCTCCTCACACAGTTCCATAAAGGTGGCTTTACGCATTTGAAAGTTCTGTAGTCACTGCTCATCATCCCACACCTGCATAATAATGCGGTCCCATCACTCAGTGCTTGTCTCTCGTGACCAGAACTGGCAGTGCACCATGTGCAGATGCTCTGTGAAGGAACTCAGCAATGTGGTGCTGTTCTGCATGGCATTCAGAAGTCCTGGGTCCTCCGATTCCTGGTCTGATTCGGAGCTCAGTGCGTGCTGTGCAACCAGCCGAGATGTATTCATTATGCTGAAGGTGACGATGGAGATCAGAGCTGGACCCATGTTGTTGCAATTGGGAGTGCCAGGAAGGAATGCAGCTGTGTTGAAAATGGGCGCTAGTTGCTATTAGCAACGAGGAAGATGGCAGAGGAACACAATGCACCATGGGAAACTGAGACTTTACCGATGGTGGTCAGTGCTCCTCTCCTTCTACCCAGGATTCTTAGCACTGAATCAGGAGTGGAATTGTGGGATAGGTGCCCACAATTCCATGCGGTATATTGTGAGATTGCTAAGAAGAGTGTGGACGCTACGTTTCGTTACAAGGAGCGCCATGTGTATGCGATCCAGCGCAATAAAAAACACATGACTTTTGCAGTGCAACAGGCTTCTTGCGCGACTTGTCTGTAGTATATACATGGCCTAAGTGACCATTGCCTTTTCCTTCAAAAACCCAACATACCAAGAGAAAAACAATTTGAATAACATTTTTTTCTAAAAATCGTAATATATTGTTTCAGATAAAGTATCATAAAATGCAGTTACTGTTCATATCTACACAAGCTGACATATATAAAATGTTATAGAAGACAGACATATAGGTATGTGGCCTGACCCAATCAGTCATCTTTCTCTTATAGAGCTTTAAACTTTTCTTTCAATTCCATCTTTGACCCAGTGACTTGACAGAAGTAAAGATAATTTCTGTTGCATCTCTTATCAGAATTAGATGTTATATGACATCTGACAATTATTTTAGTAAAGTGTAATTTGAGAAACTGTCAGAGATCTGATGATGTGCTATATGGAATAATATTGTAGTTTTAAAATCTCTGATTCAACATGTTAGACTATTTCTGAAAGAGAAAATTGTCGAACTGCAAATACCATTTTCAAACTACTGTAACACATTTATATTTCCTAAGAAAATTTTATTACAGATGAAAATACTAAGGAAATGGTTATAACATGCAAATCCACAAAGCCTTGTGTGTGTTCTTCAGTGCATTTCAGGAGCTTTAACCATTTCTGCATAACAATCTTTGTGCTATGTGGAATCTTTAACCCATAGACTGACTTCTTCAAGAGCTACCAAGGAATCATCTCTTTGGCAAATAATCAGATTACTAATGTAGGTGACTTTAATATTTTAGAGCAAATTTCTCCACTTCCTTGATACTGTTCTTACTAGTGGAAAATAGGTGTATAAGTACTCCTAAACCACAATGGCACAATACCTGGTGTAAATAAGCATACCAAGAACAAGGCAGTAAAAAATTCCCCCCCCCCCTATTCGCTTTTCTTTTTTCCTTTCTAAATACTTTTTTAAATGTGCCTTCTAGGAAGACCACTGATTTCCTAAAGTTCTAAAACAAAACAAAACACAATAGAGAGCACTCTGGATGGTAAATAAAAAACAGTTTCCTTGAACTACCATGTAAACCCTATACAGTTATGGAAGGGAAAAATAAACAGAGACAGGTGGTTTTGTTAATTTAATCTGTGTCTACACTAAATTTTCCTTAAATCGACTTAAGCAGTAGCTTAAGGCGACTTAAGGAAAATTAAAGTCGACTTTATAAAACCTACTTTAAAGTCGACTTTACTAACTAAATCGACTTTATTAAGTCAATTTAGCCAGTGTAGATGCGGATTAGCCCTAAATCAACTTTAAATTGACTTAAAGGGCTCCAGGGCTCCCCCACTGCCCTTCCTTCCAGGGTGGCTGGCATAGGCAGAGACTGGCGTGCCTCCCCACAAGGCAGGACAGAGCCCTGCCCACCCTGCTCCTATGCCCTGCCAGTGTCTCTGTCCTGCTCAGCCCCCATTGTACCCAGGTAGAATGGGGAAAATTCTGAGCCCCCTGGCACTTGGCAAGGGGTGCCCCCCTGCCACCATGGACCAATGCCAGGTCCACCTAGCCCCTACAAATTGACTTAGGCATCCAGTGTGGACGCTCTAAGTTGATTTGGCAGGGTCCCCTTTAAGTCGACTTAATTTTGGAGTGTTGACATGCTAAGTCAACTTAATTGGCCAAGTGGAGACATAGCCTAAGAGAGTTAAGGGAAAGGCAAAGATAACTTCAAACTACCTTTAGCCCTACCTCTGATTTTGAGCTAAAAGAAGTTTTGCAATACTTGTGGCTCTGTCCCAAAGTATTATATTGTGTTATCATACTAATGCTTAGCATATGCCGTTACCATAGTTATAATTATTCTTAATTTTATTAAAAGCTTTTGTTTTTATACAATGTAAACTAAGTTGTGGATTATGGGTAAGTAAAAACTTACATTTTAGAATATGAAATTAGGGATCTATTTCAATGGGGAAGTCAAATGATATTCTGTTCCCAGAAAATATTCTGTTCCCACAGAAAAATAGTACATATTTTCGATTGCTTGTCTGCTATCCACCAATGCAATATGTTTCAAAGTCTTCTTTGTTGCTGAATTTTTTCCTGTAAAGAAACTCTACCAAAGATGACTTTGAAAAGTTATTCAGTTGCAGTTGTATCCACCTTCTTCAGCCTGAGGGAAGAGCATTTTAGAAGTCAAAGCACCGAAATCAATGTTTTGTGATGATGTCCCCCTGATGCAGGATAAGTGTTGGGAACAGAGAAAGGGAATAGCTAGAGATATTCTCAGGCTATCTTCAGCTGTCATATGACAGCTGAGACCATAGCCAGTTGGTGCAACTTAAAGCAACACCCAGAATGCTCTACCTATATTGGAACTGTGGCGGAGAGTCAAGGACTCATCACTTATTGTTAATTTCTTATCGTCTCTTCCTGTTTTTCTTGGCTCCCCTGATAGCTGTGTTCAGCAAGGGAGCCTTCCTTTGCTACGCGCTCCCCTAGGTTCAAGCAGAGCAAATCACACTATTATTTCTACTCTCCTCAGGAGAACCTACAGCTCAAAGCCAACAATGAAATACCCAGAGCTACTCTATCTTGTCTCCCCTGTGGATTCAGGACCAGGCTTTCCAACCATCTATAAATGTATAGCTAGTCCATAAAAAGTATGCAAATTTCCTGCTGTCCATGAGTCCGTAATTAAAAGGAAAAATTGTGTAAAAATCTCTCCCTCATTCAGCCAGCAGCAGCCTAGTAGCTGCCTGCTGTTCTCCAGCCATCATTCCCTGCCTGCCCCCCAGGTGCTGGCCTGGGCACTGGGTAGGGCAGTGGCAGTAAGGGCTGGTAGACAGTCAGGGAGGGAAGAAGCTCAGCAGCCTAGTCCCCAAGGCAGCCCTGTGAACCAGAGTTCTCCACCCCTGCAACATAGTAGGGAAGGGAGAGCTGAGAGGAGCAGGGTCCATCAGAGACAGGGCACTTGGACGAAGGCTCCTCAGGGGACCCCACTAAGTGGTGGTTGTTGAGACAACAAGCAAAGTCTCAGGCAAGTCACCCTGGGTGTGTCTACACTTAGAAATTAAGTGAATTTAAGGAGGCTTAAATTGACTTAACTTACTCCGTGTCTACAATGGGCTTTCCTTAATTTGACTTAAACTGCTCCTTAAGTTGAATCAAGAAAAAGTTAGTTTGAATTAATAATACCTCATTTTAATTCGAACTAGCACTTAAGTCGACTTTATTAACTTAAGACAGTGGAGATGCGGATTAGTGCCTAGGTGGACCTTTTAAAGTCGACTTAAAACGTTAAGTTGACTTAATAAGGCCAAAAAGGGGACACGTCTACACTTGAAAAGTTAAGTCGACTTTTGTTAAGTCAACTTAATAAGGTCCACTTTAACTCAACTTAAGGTCGACCTTATTAAGTCAACTTCATAAAGTCGAACTAACTTTTCAAGTGTAGGCAATGCCCCTGTGTGTAATATCAGAGTTGCTTCTGGGAGGCTCACATTTTCAAACAACAAAAAGTTTTATTTATAATTCAAACTCCCTCCAGGCACACTTATCTCCCAGAGTCCTCCCCTCTAACTCTTTCCACTTAACCTAGGCTGTTTCTCTGGATTGGAGTCCAGATAGATTGTTTCTATAAGCTACCTGCAATATAGCAATGGACTAGCCTTTCCAGTTGTGGCTGCTGCTTCTGCATCCAGCAGCTGTAGCAGCAGAGCACCTGCAGAGGAAAAATGCTCAGCAGGCTCCTCTGTGCTTCTCAGGGCAGGGTGATGCAACCAATGCACCATTGTACCTGGAGTTCCTGATCCCCAATCCTGCTTGTGGCAGGATCCTTATTGCTCCTCCCCCAGCCTTCCGCATCCCTCCCCACTGTGCGTCCAAAGTGTGATGTTATTGTGGCATTATGGGTCCGTCTACACTTACAAATTAAGTCAATTTAAGCTTGCTACATATTACATGTTACAGGCATGTTACAGCTAGTAATATAATAAAAGCTCTTCTATGTAATAGTGTCTATGGGATGGGTGCATGGGTTATTACCTTTAACAGCTAATAGTGAATTCCTTCAGCACTAGAGGATCTTCTATTCATGTATGGTCACCTTAGTAGCTCTTACATCACCAGCCTCCTCCAGGATTAGCATGTGTGACCAAAGGAAAAGGATGCAGGTTTTAGCACTCCAATAATCACTGCCTCTCAGACTGCCCCTGAGGTCAAGAACAGATATATTTTTTTTTAAATATGGAACAGTCCTGAGGTCACAGATCTCTTCCTAACCCCAGGGTTAGAGGAATACCTGTAAGTTGGCCACATCTGAGAATCAAATACCTTTTTTTTTAAAAGTGTGTATGTACTGATGTGTTGGGAAGAAATACCAAGGGAAAGAACCATACAGCAGAATCCGTATAGATTCAAATCCCAAGGTCACAAGACTATGAAATATATTAGTAGTATTATATTAGCTTCCTGATCAGAAAAGGATATCGTATGTATAGTGTGGAAAGGCAGAAAGGCTATTATGTCTAATCAAACAAAAATAATTCCAGATTACTTTAAATTCCCATATGTCAGCAGAACAAGATTTAGATAATTTCTCAAGGCCTTAAATGTTTTCTTCTTAGACTTACTGGTTCAATAAAAAAGTTTGTTTTCTATTTCAACCGAGAAAAACAAATTTTTTCTAAAAAAAGTCAAAGAACTGTAGGGCTGGAAGGGACCTAGAGAGCTCATCGGGTGCGTCTACACTTGTAAATTAAGTCGACTTAAGCTTGCTTAAGTTGACTTAATTTACCCTGCGTCTACAATACAGTTTCCTTAAGTCAACTTAAGTAAGTTGCTTAAGTCGACTTAAGGAAAATAAAGACTTTATAAAACCTCATTTTAGTTTGACTTAAGCCTAAAGTCGACTTTTAAAAGTCAATTTAGGCCAGTGTAGACCTGGACTTAGAGCTTAAGTCGACTTAGGGGTACTCCAGGATTCCACCACTGCCCTCCCTGCCGGGGGGGGGGCACAGGGAGAGCCTGTCATGCCCCCCCACACGGCAGGGCAGAACCCTCCCCACCCTTCCCCTATGCCCTGCCAGGGTCCCTGTCCCCCTTTCCCCCATTGTATCCATGTACAATGGGTCAAAGGCTGAGCCCCCTGGAACTGGACAAGGGGTGCCCCCGTGGACCTGCCCTAGGTCCCCCTAGCCCCTAGAAGTTGACCTAGGCATCCAGTGTGGAAGCTTTAGGTCAACTTTGTAAGTTCTCCCCAAAGTCGAGTTTAAATTTAGGTGTAGACATGCTAAGTCAACTTAACAAAGTCGACTTAAAGTCGACTTAGTTAAGTCAACTTAGCTAAAGTCAACCTCTATTACAAGTGTAGACATAGCCGTCTAGTCCAACCTCCCATACTGATCAGGACCAAATATACCAAGGTTATCTCTGGTAGGCTTTTATCCAACCTGTTCTTAAAACCCCTCAAAGACAGGGATTCTACTGCCTCCTTTGGAAATATACTCAAGTGGTTAACTATCTTTCTTGTTAGCAAGATTTTCCTAACATCTAATCTTAATGTCCTTTGCTGCAGATTGGACCATTTACTGCTTATCCTACCTTTACTGTCCCCTTTGTAACATCCCTTAACATATTTGAAGACTTATCAGGTCTCCCATCACTCTTTTTTTTCTTTCCAAGAGTAAACATGCCCAGTTTTTGTTTGTTTGTTTGTTTGTTTTAAATCAATACTCATAGGTCGGGTTTTTAAAACTTTTTGTCATTTTTGTTGCTGGCTTCTGAATTTTGTCCAACTTATCCACATTTTTATCAAAGTGTGGCTCTCAAAACTGGACACAACATTCCAGCAGAAGCTTTACCAGTGCTAAGAAGAACAATTACATCCTGTGTCTTAAATATAACACTCTTATTAATGCACCCCCAAATATTATTCCTTTTCATAACTGCATCACGTTGTTGGTTCATATTCAATTTGTAACCCTCTATAAACCCCCAGCTCCTCTTCAGCAGTACTACTGTCTAGCCAGCTATTTTCCATTTTATAGCTGTGCCTTTGATTTTTCCTTCCAAAATGTAGTACTTTGTCTTGTCTTTATTGAATTTCCTCTTGTTGATTTTGAATCAATTGTCCAGTTTAGGCCATCTTGAATTGTAAACCTATCATCCAAAGTACTTGCCACCCCTTCCAGCTTGGTGTCATGCAAAAATTTTAGAATCACACTCTCCATCCCATTATCTGAGTCATTAATGAAAATATTGGCTATCATCCAAATCAGGACAAACCTCTGCAGGACTCCACTAGATATGTCTTCTCAGTTTGACAGTGAAGCATTGAGAACTACTCCATGAATACAGTTTTTCAACCAGCCGTGCATCCATGTTATAGTAATTTCACCTAGACTACATTTCTCTAGTTTGCTTATGGTAATATAATAGGCTATTTCTACACTAGAAAAGTTAAGTCAACTCTGTTAAGTTGGCTTAATAGGGTCGACTTTAAGTTGACTTAACTTAAGTTTAACTTAACTTAACTTAAAAGTCAACTTAACTTTTCTAGTGTAGACATAGTCCCTCATTGACCTTATTAAGTCGACTTAATGCTTTAAGTCAACTTAATAAAGTCGATTTAGGTGCTAATCCCCATCCACAGTGGCTTTAAATCGATTTAAGGAGTGAATTTAAAGCTTAAGTCAACTTAAAACGAGATGTTATTAAGTTGACTTAAGCTTTCCTCCTTAAGTCGACCTAACTTGCCAGTATAGACGCACTGATAGTGACTGTGTCAGAAGACTTACTAAAAATCAAGATACAGCAAAGCTACTGCTTCACTCCATCCAATCAGCCTGTAATACTGTCAAAAAAGGAAATAATAAA
Organism: Pelusios castaneus; assembly: GCA_007922175.1. Lineage (NCBI taxonomy): Eukaryota > Metazoa > Chordata > Testudines > Pelomedusidae > Pelusios > Pelusios castaneus. The sequence continues at coordinate 36,034,250 of ML685769.1, read as the reverse complement.
TAATTTGTCCCAGTATCTTTCCAGATTCTAAAGATGGGCCGACTAGCCCATAATTCCCCAGGTCCTCTTTGTTTCTTTTTTAAAAAGATACTGTGAGACACTGTTAGCTGGATGGGTGCCTATTGGAAATGTTATTGGGGAATTGCTCAAGTGGGCAACACTATCCGCATATTAGAGGACACTGGCTATAGACTATATCTTAGGCCCTAAGTTTTGATGGTCTGGAGACAACACCAGGAGACAAGGTGAAAGGTACAAACAAATGGTTTTATTAGAATACAGACAAGAAAAAAAAAAGAAATAGGAAAACACCAAGGCTTACACCCCTTCAGCAAATGGAAACCCCAGTTAAACGACTGTGGGCATGGAGCATGGGGATCGATGACTCGTGGTGGCAGACACATCAGTTGCCCCGACGACAAAGTTCCAACTTGGGGATGGGGGGTGGGGGAAGGAATACTATTAGCTTGCTAAGTGGAAAGCTGGCATGCACATTTAATTATTTTTCTCATGAATTTACAACTTTCCTTTGCTCCAGTCTTATCTTGTTATTTTACAGAGCTTACGTGTTATGTCTGCTATTTGGTGGGAGCAAGGTATGTCCTTGGTCAGTACTAGCTCTGCTTAGGCTTACCTTTTGGTCAGGGATGATTAATGGCATCACCACCTACTAACTGCTTATCGTGTAACAAATTCTTCTGCTGGGCTCTACACTGCAGCCTGTGTTCCATCACTTTCATCCTGGCTGCTCTGCCCTCCAACTGGGCACTGGTCCATGTACCCCACTTCTGGTGGAAAGTCTTACTAGCCTGGCCTGGCCACTCTCCGCTCGATGGCAACCACTAATCCACCACCAGTCCGCTGCCAATCTGGGGGAGTAAGGAGGAACCTGAGCCTGCCCTCTTTTCAAGGCCCCAGCCCAGGAACCCTATGTGCAGTGACCTCTGCATCGCCACTTCCCTCCAGTATTTCTATTCCCTGGGCCATTTCCTCACAACCCCAATATCACAGTGGCCCTTACCTGAGGGCCACCTCTCTCCAATCCATCCCTGGGTCACTTCCCCACAGCCTCAGTGCTTGGTCAGCCCTTACCTCAAGGCCCTACCTTCCACTTAATCCCAGTGGTCAATCACTGAGCTGTCCAGGGTGCTGATTCCTCCAGGGAGCCAACCTTCCTGCTTTAGCCCCATGACACACTCACTCCTCTGCTTCTGCAGCTCCCTTTTAAACAAAGCTCCTGGTCCCTGATTGGCTCCTTGCTGCACTTGCACATTGGCTGTCCCATCACATATAGGTTGTATGTTTGCCCTTCTCCATTCCTGCAGGACCTCACCAATTGTGAGTTATAATTGCCAATGCTTTTGAGATTGCTTCAGCTAGTTCCTTAAATATTCAAAGATAAATTCTGTCAGGTCCTGCTGACTTGAATGTATTTAAATATTTTTAACCTGTGCTGACTTGTATTCCTTGCCCTTTGTTAATATTATTTGTGTTGTGTTAAGCATCTGGTTACAACTAAACTTTTTAGTGAAGACTGAATCAAAATAGGCACGAAACACCTCAGCTTTCTTGATGATATGTATTATTAGTTCTCCTTCTCTGCTATGTAGTGGGACTACACTTTGTTTTATCTTATTTTCAAGAGTTCTGAAACTAGGCTCATGGGTAAATCGGTCTGTAAACCCCCAGACTTTCGTATAAGATATGAAAAGGGATCCAAGAAAGTTAAATATAAAGAGAACTGCTTTATTTTCTGATCATATTTACTATAGAATCATAGAATAATAGGGATGGAAGGGACCTCACAAGGCCATCTAGTCCAAGCCCCTGCTAAAAAGCAGGACCACTCCCACTAAATCACCTCAGCCAGGGTTTTGTCTAACCGGGCCTTAAAAATCTCCAAAGATGGAGATTCTACCACCTCCCTAGGTAACCCATTCCAATGCTTCACCACCCTCCTAGTGAGAAAGTTTTTCCTAATATCCAACCTTGACCTCCACAGCTGTAATTTGAAACCATTGCTCCTTGTTCTGTCCTCTGTTACCCTCGAGAACAGCCTACCTCCCTTCTCTTTGGAGCAACCCTTCAAGTAGTTGAAGTTTGCTATCAAATATCCTCTCAGCCTTCCCTTCTGTAGACTAAATAAGCCTAGTTCCTTCAGTCTCTCCTCATAAGTCATGTGCCCCAGCCCCCTAATCATTTTTGGTGCCCTCAGCTGGACTCTTTCTAATTTGTCCACATCCTTTCTGTAGTGGGGAGCACAAAACTGGACGCAGTATACCAGATGCGGCCTGACCAGTGTCGAATAGAGGGGGATTATCACATCCCTCGATCTGCTGGCAATACTCCTACTGATGCAGCCTAATATGCCATTGGCCTTTTTGGCAACAAGGGCACACTGTTGGCTCATATTCATCTTCCCGTCCACCATAACCCCCAGGTCCTTTTCTACAGCGCTGCTACTTAGCTGATCGGTCCCCAGCCTGTAGCAGTGCATGGGATTTTTCTGTCCTAATTGCAGGACTTTGCACTTGTCTTTGTTGAACCTCATGAGGTTTCTTTCGGTCCAGTGTTCCAATTTGTCCAAGTCTCCCTGGATCCTGTCCCTGCCCTCCAGAGTATCTACCATTCCCTCCAACTTGCTGTCATCCGCGAACTTACTTAGCACGCAGTCTATTCCATCATCAAGATCATTAATGAAGATGTTGAATAGAACCAGCCCCAGTACCGACCCCTGGGGCACTCCACTCATTACCGGTTGCCAACCAGACATTGAGCCACTGATTCCTACCCACTGAGCCCATTGAACTAGCCTGTTTTCGATCCACCTTATGGTCCACTCTTCCAACCCATACTTCCTTAACTTGCTGACGAGAATGCTGTGGGAAACCATATCAAAAGCCTTGCTAAAGTCAAGGTATACCATGTCTCTGATAGTCTACAATTGTTTCATGTCAAGAATAATATAGCCACCCTGTTATTTTTCAGTGCAGACTCCTGCATGTTGGGTGGGAGACCATTTCTTAGTATGTGAACTGTTACAAGATAAAATTAGTTTAAGATGGCTTTAAAGTAATTAAGGACCACGTAGATTTACCATCTATACTTAAAAACTTTAAAATGTATTTTTCAGAGGAGAGGAGTCAAAGCATCTTCGGCAGGCCTCCTCACAGTGGCACTGGCCCCACATAGCTTCTAACAATAGGTGTTTCTCCATATCTCACTCCCAGGCTCCAGGCATTCTTCACTACCCAAACACATATTTCCCTTCTTCTTCCATGAAAGTGAGCCATTCCATAAGAATATTTTGAATGCTGTAAATAGCTCTAAACACCATGATGTATTTTGTAGTTAAGTATTGTACAATAGGCATTTGACAGAAAAACTGCTATTATTTCAGTCCTTTCTAGTAGGAAGTCAGCCAGCTACAATAATTCATTTTCTTATGACTGCTACAGATAATGGGGTGGAGGGATACAATAAAATAGGCACTATTTATTGGGCACAGTAAAATATAATTCTTTTTTTCTCTGCCAGAAGGACACAGCATATTCAGAAGTTTTAAGATTTTTTCATAGTTAATTTAACATTTTGATAAGCTAATATTAGTAGTTGCTTCCTATTTTGAATCCTACTTTATCAGTCATTCACCTACTTAAGTAAAACACTTGACTGACAATGGCAACAAATGTTGCTGCTACATATTTATATCATTCTTCATGTTTTCTTAAATATCAGATTTTCCATATCAGAATTTTCTAATCTAATATTATAGAAAAGCTCTTATGTGGATAAGCTGCATTATCCACTTCCACATGGGCAGTGCTGCCTAACTGTAGGTAATATGTTGTACCCTCTCAAAGTTTCTTTTTTTTAAAGTACATAGTCCATTTGCTATATATGATGGCCAGATTGGATATGTGTGCCAGCCAGCACGCAAAATTCCACATAAAAATGCAAATAGATTTAATGTTGTTCTGGTCTTTAAAAGCAACATAAGGGTCCTGAAAAAGGTGTATATATCTAAAAATCACACACAAAGCAACAGGACACAGACTGGTTTGTCTTGCTGAAAACATCCTTAAGTGGTTGTCAGTTAAGTGTTTACATAGAAAAAATAATCAAGCTTCACAACCTTAATTTGAATTTCCTGGCTTTCAAACATTTGGGATGTTTAAACAAAAATTCTGTACTAATTTCCCTTAAACATTTGACAAATATATTTGTATCATTAGCTCCAGTTTAGAATTTTTTTCACTTAGGAATTACCTTTTATTTTTTTGTGATTTGCTTCAAAGAGCCACTCACTGATATCATTGGACATAGTTAGTAGACAGGAAGCTTCACTCTGACTAGTTTTAAGGCTGAGGCAAAGAAAGAAATAACCTCGATCTGTGGTTACAATAACTCAAATGAGGGGGAGCACAATGCTGTCCTGAAGCTGTTGCTAGGCCCACTTCATGATTATTCTTCTCCCCATTGGGACCAAAGCTCTCTCAAGAGGTCTCTGCATCTGTATGGCTCTAGGTCTTTGCCCTCACTTTATACTCTTCTCTCCAGCTTCCTTAACACAACAAGCAGACAGTGTTCTTTTTGCGACTCTGCTAATTGCATCAACTGGCTTCTGAAAAACATGTACTCATTCAATTTGTGCTTTCCAAAGTAACGTAGAATGTGCCTAGCAACAGAGATGGAGGCAGAAAATGATAGAACAATACAGCTGGTCAAATGAGAGATGGGTATGTGTGGGAGGGGACAGAACCCTCTTTTCAGAGTTGCCATCTGGAGAGAAAGCAATAGAGGGCCAAAGGCATTCTTAAATTATGAAAACTCAGAACTTATGAATTGGTGATTGTTTTTAATTACTTATACACCCATTTACAACTATCTTCCAAAGGCTGATAAATGTCATTTTCCAGCACTTTATTGGAGAAGAAGGGACCATTATGATTATCTTTCTCTAGAATAACCTCCTCCATAACATATGGAATAAGACTTTTCTGAATTAATTCCTGCTTCAAGACCAATAGCTGATCTAGAGCACATCTTTTAGAGACACAACAAATCTTGATTTAAAAGCTTCCAAATATGGGGAAACCCAGCACAAACCTACTTATGTTGTTCTAATGATTAATTACCATTACTGTTAAAATATGAACCTTATTTCTAGTGTGAATTTGTGAGACTAGAAGTATTTATTTAACATGTCTATATTTTCTGCAGTATTGAAAAAATCTTACCATTTCTACCTAATCATGAACCAATATCATTGTTAAGGCTCCTTTTGTGCCTGTTACTTAGACCTCCTTATTGACCTTAGGTGGCAGCATCAGATGTCTTCTTGTAACTTTTTTCTTTTCTTATCAAGGTTTTACAATTTTGTTTATTGCTATCAACTTTCTTTCCCCTTCCCACAATTTATTTTTATATATAAGCAAAATTATTCCTGCTTTCACTTGCCTTCTACACCTGACCAGAATTTTATCTGTTTGTAGCCTTCTATCTTGATTTTGGAGTTCTAACTTTTAGGGAATCTAGTGAAGTGTTAACTAGTTCCTAATTGTCATTCACATTTTTCTGTTTAAATTCTCTCTCTCAGACAATTTTGTTCAATTTTTGTGAAGCTGTCTCCTTAAAAGGACCAAATAATGCATTACTAGTTGGGATTTTATTCTGTTTTCAGATGAAAAATGTAATAAAGTTATGATTAATTGTCCTTATTCAACAACTAACTTTTAGTTCTGTTATCAGTTCTTCTTTATTGTAAATATTAGGTTTATTATAGAATTGCCCTGTGTTGGATACAACACATTTGGAATGAATTTTTCCATGTAGTTAATAGTCCCATCAATCAGTTTATAAGAGATGTACAGAGAAGAATGAGATTTCACTATTATTTTATTTTATTTTGTTTAGCAAATAAGCCATTTTTCTCAATATGTGCCTATTACAAAAAAAGATCATACGAGTTCATTTATTTTTAAGTTAATGGCTATGAGTCCGTCTTGCTATCTGCAAAATTCACACGTGTCTTTCATTGTGTTCTGTAAAATACTTAGCCCAAATTAAACTATCATACATTATAAACTTCAATATGTAATCCTCAAAATAACCAAGTTATTTCACAAACAGAGCAGAGCGAATAACCAATTTTTTTCTCAGTTATGTGACCAAACAAAAAATACATCTGTATTTTTTTAATTGTTCAGGATTTACCTAATTTTTTTCTTTGTTTGATTTTCTTTATTCACCAAATTGAAGATAATAATAATAGTAATAATAATAATAATAAAACTAAAATGTTTTCACTATTTGTCCCCTTTTTGCTGATGCTATTTGGGAATTTGTTATTTTCCACCTCCCTCCAGCTATATCAATGAATATTGAGAATAGAGCTAATGCCCAAAGGCATTTGCTTGTGGCATCTCTGGGTCAGATTAAAGCTTCTTGGAAGATCTAGTTTATTCAAGACCTGCTCAGATGCTTTACAAAATCAATGAGCACTGCATAATTTCTTATGCGTAACTAATTTATTTTTTAATTTGAAAAAAAACATACATTTAAATACACTAGTTGTTTGACAAATTTAAAGATACAATCAATGAAATAAGAAACAGCAAACCCATATTATACATTAATACCAAGTAATCACCCAGAACATAAATATGGAAAAAACAGTAATTTGGTTTAAATATCTACCTGAACAGTATTTGCTTCATCACCTCTTCTAAGGAAAAAATGCCTTACAACAAGCCCTGAAGGTTAGGAGATCTGAACAGTTGAAGAGAGGAAGTACATTCCAAATAAAAGAGGCCTCTCACAGAACATGCACCACTTTCCCTCCACCACTTCTTTTTTAAATTAAGGAAGGTGAGTGGTTGAATATTTCTGCTGACCTCAACTGTGGAAAAAGGAGAGACTATCTGTCAGATAGGGCCTATCAACTCCTTAATCCTTACAAGCAGTAAGGGAAAAGCATAAAATACTAGTTAAATATGCTCACAGAAAGCTAATTTGCTCATGAAGAGGGTTTCCATATTCTGGACTACATTTAGTTTCTGAATGATGTAGCCTTAAGCAACAATCACCACACTAGCCTAGTCTTGAGGAGACAAAGATATGAATTATTGTAATTAGATCTGCATTAAAGAGAAAACATTTCATCCTTCTAGTTGGGTACAAATAAATCAGTCACTAGTGGATATTGTGCAAAGACTAATCCTGAAATAATTGGATAATCCAGTCCAACTACTCAACTGGAACAATGGAAGTGGAGGGTGTCAATGAACATTCCTTCAACTGGTGGCACAGTTGCTCTATCTTCCAGTTTTTCTGAATACAACAACATCATGAATGTAATCAGTCACTGGAATAATTTGACAAGAGTTGTGGCGGATTCTCGATCACTGACAGTTTTAAAAACAAGATTGGATGTTTTTCTAAACGATATGTTGTCGGAATTATTTTGGGGGAAATGCTATGGCCTGTGTCCTACAGGAGGTCAGATGAGATGGCCCAAATGATCCTTTCTGGCCTTGAAATCTATGAAAACCTTAGGCTATGTCTACCCTACAAAAAGTTAAGTTGAGTTTGTTCAGTTAACCTAATAAGGTCGACTTTAAGTCAACCTAAAGTTGACCTTATTAGGTCGACTTAACAAAGTGGATTCCCTGAACGGAGACTTAGTAAGTCAACCTAACTGTCCTTAGGTTGACCTAATTAAGTGGACTTAAGCATCCACACTGTGCTTAGGTCGACCTAAGGAGTCGACTTAAGGGTTAGGTCAACGTAACCAGCAGTTCTTATTAAGTCCACCTAAGCTTTCTGTAAGTCAACTTAAGGAATTTCTTAAGTCGACTTAATGAAAGCCTGGTGTGGACAGGAACTAAGTTAGGTCAACTTAAGCCTCCTTACATCGACCTACCTTGCAAGTGTAGACACAGCCTTAGTGTTTTCTGTACTGCTCTTAAACCAGTTTACACTCACCCATGCCTCAAGTCTGTTCTATACTACAGATTTATGTTGGTAGAACTACATCACTGAGGGAGGCAGCGGGGGGAGAAATCCATACTCAAGTGACGTGAATTTTTCCTAACCCATCTCTGTAGACAATGATATGTTGTTTGGAGAGATTCTCCTGTTGACATATCTACCACTTTGGGGAAGTTGAATTAACTATGCCTTAGCCTATACTTGCCACGCTTTTCAGCGGCAGTCGACAGGATATATGCAGGGTACGTAAAATACCTTGTTTATCTCCCACTGACTTCCTAACAACCCCTTACACATTGCACTAAGCTGACCGGAAATGTCTGGTTGGCATAGTGTTACTTCAGTTACAGCTCCGGTTCTGTGTTTGATTGAGCGCATCGTAACAGACCGCTCAATCGGACATGGAAGAACGCACTGATGGCGGCGAATCTGCCACTGTCAGTATAGAGATAGCCTCAGTGAATAAGAAAGCTCTCTCCCATTGATGTAGAACATCTTCATTAAAGCACCACATCAGCTCAGTGGTTTGGATGCAGTTTTTTAAGTGTAGACTTGCTCTCAGTTTCTGCTATATGTGGGGAAAGGGATTAAATTAGGGAACATCAGCATAGTAAAAACAATTCTGTTTTGTCACTAACCCTCATTACAGCATCAGATATATGTTAGCAGTAGACAGAACAAGATGGAATCTTACACAATTCCAAACATTGCATTTTGACATGCTGTTTGAATTACAGAAACCAATTAGTGAGAAAGATAACGATGTTACTTAAAATACCAAATGGTGTCTAACAGTTATCAATGCTTATAATGTTTTCCATTTAAGTACTGAATGTTGTATCTAAAAATGATGAGTGATGAATTAAGAAATAGTTTTGCTTGATGGTGATCATGTGAGGAGTGGAGGACAGCTACATAAAGACCACAAAGTTCTGCGTAATAACTAGAAACACAAGTTTGGTGCCCCTGAAAAGGACACTTAAAAGTAAAGAGAATATGGTTTTAAATTCAAGAACAAACAGTGACAAATTGTTCATATCAAACCAGGCAGTGGTCTTCTTCTTCAGCCCCTTTGCATGTTCTCATTTAGTTTAGTTTCTAAATGAAGACAAAAAGCACCTGTTCTTGCAGCAGGTAGTCTTTGTTTATTATACATTTCCTGCTGAGTTTTAATCAGTCTGCAGCTGCAGGATCCAGGAGACATAAAAGTTTATAGTACCAGATTTTCACATAGCATTAGTCTTAGTCCAGAAACCCCCCAAAATGTTCATACTTCATTTCCATCACATGTTAGCAATCGTGTAATCTTTTCCTTCTTATACTGTGAGTTGCTAATTAAAGAATGACTACATTTGTAATGTTAGCAGGTGACATTCTGAACATTCTGCCCTGAGGGTAATCTCCATTATGTTTTATTGCAGAATCTCCATTTTTTGAAAGAAAGCAAAACAAAATATCACCTCCATCACCACTAGACACACAACTTTGCCAATTTGTGCTACTGATTTTTTTTACTTTTAGAGAAATAATGTTCACGGAGAAACCAGAGGCTTAAAAAAAAGACAAAGACATCAAGGAACAAATTACCAGCATAAAACTGTTCATCCAAAAGTAGCTAAAGGGGAAAAAAAAGTCTTCCAGTGAAAGAGCAAGGAAGGCAAAACTCACAAACTCCCTAATGTAAAGATCACTGTGCAATGTTGGAAGGATTAAATGGAATTGGCCTTCTAACAAAAGCAGCATACCTATAATTCCTGTATTTAATTATGTCAGAATGTTGTTTGGATTTTCATAGGGATTTCCTCTGAAGTTAATAACTAGCCAATACCATGTTATTATTTAATATTTGTATCACCACAGCACCTAGGAGCCGTAGTCAGGGATCAGGATTCCATTGTGGTGAAAAGACAGAATAAAAAGATGGTCTTTGGCCTAAAGAACTTATCCTCCAAATGTTAGACACAACAAGATGGATGCAGACAGATTGGGGAAGCACAAGTACGAAGTGACATTAGTCAGTGTGAGAGTCTGTGCTTTCAGCACACCTGCAATCTACTATTATTGGCTGCGTCTACACTAGTAAATTAAGTCGACTTAAGCTTGCTTAAGTCGACTTAATTTACCCTGCGTCTACACTACAGTTTCCTTAAATCGACTTAAGCAGCTTGCTTAAGTCGACTTAAGGAAAATAAAGTCGACTTAATGAAAATTAAGTCGACTTTATAACACCTCCTTTGAATTTTAGGATCTGTATGCAGACCTTGTAGATTATATAGCACTAACATGGAATTTTACAAGATCAACAAGATATTTTTAGGTCAGGCTATATTTGAATACCTTGAAAAGCTATAATCAGTGAGATCCCTAATGGTACTCTAGACTCAAAGGGTACATCTACACTGCAGGCTCTGTTAAGTCGACTTAACAAGGTTAAATTGACTTAAAGTCGACTTAGAGAGTCCACACTGAACACTCTAGTTGACTGCCAGCCTCCACATTGGCAGGTGCTAGGTTGACGGAGGAGTGGTGCATTGTGGATAGCTGTCCCACATTGCACCAGGGCCTGGAGGCCAATTAGGTCAACTTAAGGGCACTCTCCATCCACACTGGCTTAAGTCGACCTTCAGAGGTGATGTTATTAAGTCGACTTAAGGAAGCGCTTAAGTCGACTTAATAAGAGCCGAATGAGGACACGGCGGTCTGTAGGTCGAGTTAACCATCCTTAAGTCGACCTAAGGCCCCAGTGTGGATGAACCCAAAGATCCACGGGCCCTTCCCACAAAGGGTAAGTTATGTTTGCAATTCTTTTAAGCTTTACAGGCAATAAGTAATAATGTTATGAGAGCCGTAATAGTAAGCTTAAATCTTATAGTTTACCAGGCCTACAGTTTCATCTACAGACCTTGTAAGTATTGAGATTTCCTGACTAATCTTGTAAACTCCATAGTAAATACCTACACACATTGTCAGCTTTCTAGCCATAATCACAAACTTAGAACTATGGTAGCAGGGGTGGAATGCTTAAACACAGAAAGGCTATAGTGGCTTCATAGTCAGTTGTTCAAGTAAAAAAAATTGCTTAATTTAGGATGTGTGTCATTTAGGGGGTTTGTTTTTTGGGTGTTGACCACCATATCAAAGAATAGCAGTTTAGCCTAAATTACGACCCACAACCATTTCCCCCTATCTATAGTATTCAAAACAATGGAACAGTTACTCACCTGTAAACCAAGGTTTTCAGGTTGAACTTTGTACATTCACACTCAGGGGGTATACTATCAATATAGCTTTGATGGTGGAACCTTCCTGCAGCAGTGCCCTTGGGGGGAGGACTTTCCCTCCCCAGGTATTCTGAGGGAAAGGCTACAACTGGTAGTGTGGTGTGACAGCCACCTCAATTTCTTCTGGAATTTCCCCCTCTTCAAAGTTACAGGTATGATTCTGAGGAGGGCATGGTGTATGGAGGATGTGAATTGGAGAGTCTATCTCAAAAAATTCTGATTGCAGGTGAATGTTCTTCATTTCTTCTTCCTCCTCCAGTGGCATTTGCACAGTCTCATTCATGGCAAAGTTTGATAAGCAGTACTGCAGTTTCTGAAAGGTGGGATATGGAGACTTACTTGACTAAGGATTGTAATACTGAATTAATTAAATGAGTATTCAACTAGGATGCTAGATTTAGAGAATAGTGCTTTGAAATTGTGGCTAGAGCTTCAGTTTCTACTTCTGCATATTTCTAAAATCAGAATATTCTCAAAAAATGCCAGAGGAGTAGATTTTGCCCATATGGACTCTGATGTAAGCCCCACTGGGAGTGGAAAACAGATTTGCTTGTAGCTTTCCTTAAGTCTAATACATTTGAAAAATAGGGAGATATAATTGCCTATGTTATTATTATCCCCAAATGAAATAAAATGATTGTGACTTATTAAGTTCTCTAGTCCTATTTAAAAAGGTTAATATCCTTTTGGTGTCCAAGGTGTGCAATTTTGTCTCACCTGGATTTGAATATGGTCTTGGAAAATATATTGGTAAGTTAATGTGCTAATTGAGGTTGAATTTTGTTAGGGTGTGGGATACAGGGTTATTTTTCCTTTGTGGAATATTGTTAATGGCAGGCCAGCCCTAAGGGCTTGTAATTAAGGCTGTTTTAATTGAAAGGTGAAAAGCATTCCACCATAGGTCTAAAGGAGGATTTCATGAGCTGAGCATGTACTAAACTGAAATCCAATGTCAGAATGGGATCTATGACTGAAAACTAAGCTTTTACTAGTACCTTCATAAACCACTTTTTATATTGTGTAACTATAGTCTGATTTTCTATTAATGCTTTTATTTTTGGGGGGTGAGGGGGACACACAAAACATAACATCTCAATAGCATTAATTTCAGAAAGTGGAACTGCACAAGAATGAGAAAATTACTTAAACCGAAATTAAAAGGTACAGCAGCAAAAGTGAAATCCCTGCAAGCTGCATGGAAACTTTTTAAAAATACCATAACAAAGGCTCAATCTAAATGTGTATCTGCAAATTAAAACAAAACAAAACAAAAACCCACCCAAAAAACAAAAAGAACAAACAGAAAAAAACCTAGAAAGGGGACCAAAAATGTGCCGCCATGGCTAACCAACAAAGCAAAGGAAACAGAGGCAAAAAAGCATCCTTTAAAAAGTAGAAGTTAAGTCTTTTTGAGAAAAATAGAAAAGAACATAAACTCTGGCAAGTGAAGTATAAAAATACACTTAGGAAGGCCAGAAATGAATTTTGAAGAACAGTTAGACAAAGACTCCAAAAATAATAGCAAGTAAGTAGGAAGCCAGCTAAACAACCAGTGAGGCCACTGGATGATTGAGATGGTAATAGAGCCCTCAAAGAAGATTAAGTTTACTACAGAGAAACTCAATGAATTCTTTGCATTGATCTACACAGCTGCAGATGTGAGGTTGATTCCCAAACTTAAGCCATTCTTTTTAGGTGACATTTTTTAAGAACTGTCCCGGACTGATGTGGTGTTTGGAGGAGGTTTTGAAACAAATTGATAAATTAAAAGTAATAAATTCATCAGGACCATATGGTATTCACACAAAAGTTCTGAAGGAAATCAAGTATGAAATTGCTGAACTACTGACTATGGTATGCAACTTTTCATTTAAATCAGCTTCTGTACCAGATGATAGTAAGATAGGTAATGTCAATTTTTTAAAAAGCCTCTAAAGGTGACCTTGAGAATTAAAGGCTGTTAAGCCTAATTTCAGTACCAGGCAAATTGGTTGAAAAGCATAGTAAAGAACACATAGATTAACATTATTTGTTTGGGAAGATTCAATATGGGTTCTGAAACCGGAAATCATGCCTCATCAATCAACTAGAATTCTTTAAGGGGGTTACGAAGCATGTGAACAAGAATGATCAAGTGGATATAGTGTATTTAGACTTTCAGAAAGCCTTGAACAAAGTCCCTCATGAAAGACTTTTAAGCAAAGTAAACTGTCATGGAATAAGAGGAAAGGTCCTTTCCTGGATCAGTAAATGGTTAAAAGATAAGAATCAAGGGGTCAGAATAAATAGTTTTCAAAATGGAAAGAGGTAAAAGTGGTGTTCCCCAGGGCTCTGTACTGGGACTGGTACTATTTAACATATTCATAAATGATCTGGAAAAAAAGGGGTGAACAGTAAGGTAGCAAAATTTTCAGATGATGCAAAACTATTCAAGATAGTAAAATCCAAAGCAGAATCAGGGGAGTTACAAAGGGATCTCATAAAACTGAGTGACTGGACAATAAAATGGCAGATGAAATTCAATGTTAATAAATGCAAAGTAATGCACAGTGGAAAACATAATCCAACTACACATATCAAATGATGGGGTCTAAATTAGCTGCTACCACTCAAAAAAGAGATCTTGGAGTCATTGAGGATTGTTCTCTGAAAACATCCACTGAACATACAGTAGCAGTCAGAAAAGCTAACATAATGTTGAGACTAACTAGGAAAGGGATAGATAATAAGATAGAAAATATCATACTGCTTCGTTCTAAATCCATTGTATACCCACATATTGACTACTGTCTGGTCACCTCATTTCAAAAAAAGATATATCAGAGTTGGAAAAGATACAGAAAAAGGCAATAAAAATATTAGGGATATGGAAAAACTTCTATCTCAGAAGAGATTAATAAGACTGTGACTTTTTAGGTTGGAAAAGAGATGACTGAGGGGTTTTATGACAGAAGTCTATAAAACCATTACTAGAGTGGACAAAGTGAATAAGAAAGTGTTATTTATTCCTTTTCGTAACACAAGAACAAGGGATCACAAAGTGAAATGAATAGACAGCAGGTTTAAAAGAAGCAAAAGAAAGTATTTCTTTACACAACACACAGTCAACCTGTGGAACTTCTTGCCAGAGGATGTTGTGAAAACCAAGACTATAATGGGGTGTAAAAAAGAATGAGCTAAGTTCATGGAAGATTAGTCCATTGATGGCTATTAGCCAGGATGGGCAAGAATTGATGTTTGCCAGAAGCTGGGAATGGTTAGCAGGATGTATCATTTGATGATTACCTGTTCTGTTTATTCACTCTGAAGCACCTGTCATTGTCTACTGTTGGAAAACTGAACATTTGGCTAGATGGACCATTGTTTTGACCTGTTATGGCCATTCTGATATTCTAGCAGTGGAGATATGTTTGCAGGTTTTGCATCTGCTATTCTGGCAGAATCTGGTTCCTCTTTGAGTTGATGTGTTCTGGTCTGCAGAGAGCTTGCTTCTGATGATGAGCTTGGAGAGATAGGGGATTGTTTTTCTTATGACTTTCTGAAAGAGAAGGAATGGGGAAGGCATAGAATTCCCAGTTCCCAAGTTGAGCAGAAACACATCTGATATGCACTGGCTGTCTGCTCCTGCTCTCTAACAAATCCTCAAACATTTTGAATTGTGTCTTGTTGCAAACAAGTCTATGTTCTCCTATTCCAAAGGAAAGAGAATACAGTATTACAGATACTTTTTAATGGCCATTCATGCTGTTCAGTTAATTTTCAAAGCTGTCATCTTTGCCTGCAAGGTGTGGTACTATGGAATGAATATGGTGCCAGTTGCATCAATTACACAATTCCTCCGCTTCTCTGAAGAGCTGACTTGAATGTGATCCTCATTTGTTTATGTAGATGTAGAACATCACTGTCAAGCTGTTTTTTTTTAATGACATGGAGGACTTTGACATGCAGATGAGGAAGAAAGAATCTGAGCATAAACACAGTGATTGCTCTTATTTCTAGCATATTGTCAAGCATATACCTTTTCCAAGGTTTTCTATTACTAGGGATAATTAGGGTGTTCCAGTGAACTCTCAGTTCCAAGTTTGGCACATCTGAGGTAATTGTAGCTGATGTATATTGTGGCTTGAGTGCTGTTAATTTCAAAATATTGGGATACTAAGTCTATCAACTGAGGGTTCAGAGTACATTTTTGGGAATAGACAACATATTGTCCAAACTGACAGACGTGGATATATATTTTGTCAACCAATGTTTAAACATTCTTCTCTTGACATGAGCCTAAGTGGTTTTGTAGGTAGCCAGAGCCAGGAGGCACATCAGTTTGAGGGAGATGATAACTGCCTGACAGGGTATCGTGAAGCATTTTTACTTCTGACAGAATTTTCATGACTGTCTTCCATAAGGAAACTTTGAATTTCTGAGAATTCAGTATTGTCTAATAAAATTATCTGATGTGGTATACCTTGACTGACATGGTATACCTTGACTTTAGCAAGGCTTTTGATACGGTTTCCCACAGCATTCTCATCGGCATGTTAAGGAAGTATGGGTTGGATGAGTGGACCGTAAGGTGGATAGAAAATTGGTTAGATCAACGGGCTCAGTTGGTAGGAATCAATGGCTCGATGTCTGGTTGGCAACTGGTAATAACTGGAGTGCCTGGGGCCGGTCCTGGGGCCTGTCCTGGGGCCGGTTCTATTCAACATCTTCATTAATGATCTTGATGATGGAATAGACTGCGTGCTTAGTAAGTTTGTGGATGACACCAAGTTGGGGGGAATGGTAGATACTCTGGAGGGCAGGGACAGGATCCAGGGAGACTTGGACAAATTGGAACACTGGGCTGAAAGAAACCTCATGAGGTTCAACAAAGACAAGTGCAAAGTCCTGCACTTAGGACGGAAAAATCCCATGCACTGCTACAGGCTGGGGACCGATCGGCTAAGTAGCAGCGCTGTAGAAAAGGACCTAGGGGTTATGGTGGACGGGAAGATGAATATGAGCCAACAGTGTGCCCTTGTTGCCAAAAAGGCCAACATTAGGCTGCATCAGGAGGAGTATTGCCAGCAGATCGAGGGATGTGATAATTCCCCTCTATTCCACACTGGTCAGGCCGCATCTGGAATACTGTGTCCAGTTTAGGGCTCCCCACTACAGAAAGGATGTGGACAAATTAGAAAGAGTCCAGCGGAGGGCAACAAAAATGATTAGGGGGCTGGGGCAGATGACTTATGAGGAGAGACTGAAGGAACTAGGCTTATTTAGTCTACAGAAGAGAAGACTGAGGGGAGATTTGATAGCAACCTTCAACTACTTGAAGGGTTGCTCCAAAGAGAAGGGAGGTAGGCTGTTCTCGAGGGTAACAGAGGACAGAACAAGGAGCAATGGTTTCAAATTACAGCTGGGGGGGTCAAGGTTGGATATTAGGAAAAACTTTCTCACTAGGAGGGTGGTGAAGCATTGGAATGGGCTATCTAGGGAGGTGGTAGAATCTCCATCTTTAGAGATTTTTAAGGCTCGGTTAGACAAAACCCTGGCTGGGGTGATTTAGGGGGAGTGGTCCTGCTTTTTAGCAGGGGGTTGGACTAGATGACCTCGTGAGGTCCCTTCCAACCCTATTATTCTATGATTCTATGATTCTATCTGACTGAGAATCCATATTACATTTTTTCAAGTTTATTTGGACCCATTGTTCAGAAATCTGGGAGCATATCTGAACCATTTCGGTGGAATGACCTTTCTGGAAGACAGCTGGCTCGTCAAGCACCTGAGTCTGGTAAATGTGTTTAACCTGTCATCTTAGATGTGCTAGGAGCAGTACTGGAAGTGGTTTTTGGCTAAGAGGAAACAAAGATATTTGTAGTACAATGATCTGATATCAATATGGAAATTTGCATCTTGTATATAATGATCACCAAGCCAATCTTCAGTGGATAAAGATTGGATAACTGAAGTCAAGGTTAAATGTAAAGAATTTGAAATACCTGATGAAAGAGCTGTTTTTTCCAGGTCAAAAGTAGGCCACATGCCTCCATTTTTAATTTGGAATAAAAAATATCTGTAATTTCATTTACAGCCAAAATTTTGCCAAAACAAACAAACTAAAAACCCCTGCTGTTTAAGGAAAAAAATGAGTGTCAAAATTAATCATTTTGACATTTCTAAAACAAAATGTTTTGATTTTTCACAAGGGGAGATTGAGGTTCCAGGCACATGGTATATTAGGAAGGAAGTATAAAGGGTTATTCAATTTACATCCCAGTGATTAGCACAATTTCTTGGGATGTTGATAACCCAGGTTCAAATCTCTGCTCTGCTACAATACAAGCTCTGAAGTTAGGTTTTCCCCTATCACAGGTGAGAGATCTCATCATCACTCACCTGGAATGGGGGTCTTGTTCTTCCCTGCTGAGGCCACTCCCTCCATTTTGTATAAAATGTTAAATATTTATTGCACCAGAGAGTGAGAGTGTCTCTTTTTCCAACTGGTAGGGTCACTCACTTGGAAGTGTGGCTAGCTGGCTTCTGCTTCTCACTTCACCTCAAGCAGAGTGAGAATTGGAACCTGTGTTTTTCACATCCTGTGAGTGCTCTAATTAAGGTATTGTGTATAAGGGAGGCTTTTCTTCCTCCTCTCTTTTGTGAAAAGCATCTATGCCCCCTTGTGAATATAAAGGGGTAGCTATGTTAGTCTAGTTCAGCAAAACAAACAAGCAGTCATGTGGCGCTTTTAAAGATTAACACATTTATCGCATGAGCTTTCATGGGAGAAAATCCCACTTCGTCAGAGCATCTGACAAAGTGAGATTTTCTCCCACGAAAGCCCATGCGATAAATAAATTTGTTAGTCTTTAAAAGTGCCACAGGATTCCTGATTTGTTTGGTGAATATAGCCTCTCTCTCTCTCTCTCTCTCTAATTAAGAAAATCAAATGCTACTATTAAAGATGCCCAAAATCAAAATGTTTCATTTCATGCAAAATAAAGTGTCTTGTTTGATTCAAAACATGTTTTTGGACTTTTCAATAACCTATAATTTACAAACATATATGATTTGCAGCTGACCCAAAACAATAGTTCAAATTTTCAGAACCACCAGCAAACTGACAAAAAAAGGTTATTTGGATAGAAATAGGAACTCTTTCCTCATAACTTTCCTTGTAGTTTCTGCTTCCATTTGACAGTGGACCTGCTCCTAACAGGCTGGCATGGAAAGCATCCCTGAAGAGGAAAAGGACAGGATAATTTGGAGTAGGGAGGAGGGAAGTATTATAGTATTGAACTCACTGAAATAACCTTTTTGGATAATTTTCATGATGCATCTGTCCATTTTGGTGGCACTACAGATGCTGAAGGAGTGGAGAAGTTTATTTCTGAAGGGGGAGGGAGATTCATTTGTCATTTTTGGTTTGATTATATTATACTTCAGGTTTGACAAAGAGCCTAAGGCAATGAATCTGTTGGTATTCCTTTCATCCAAATATTATATAGTTTTTACTGAGGAGAAGATTGTGCTGGAACTATGTCTCTGTGACTACCATGGTGAGAAAGAGAAAATGTATTACTATCTACACTAATATCTAAAGGCAATACCACAAAACCTTCTGGATGGTGGACAGATCTCAAGAGGTCTAGATGTCTATCTAGTGTCATTCAGCTTTTCTAGGACTCTGTCTTTTTACTAAATAGACCATCTTCCTAAAATAGAAGGTCTCCAATGTGTCTTTGTTCTGGTGGACAGCTAGATGATCCAAGCCACCAATGTCGCCTCATTTTGATTTCTGAAGCCGCTCTCCTGGCTGCTATATCTGAGGAGTCAAATGAAACTTTTAAAGTATGCTTGGCTACTAAAGTACTGATCTGTGAAAAACAGCTAGTCAGCTTCTTCAGGAAGGGATGTGAGAAAAAATGCCATCTTCTTATAGGTACTAGAACTGGGATATTATAGACTGGTAATTGAAAATACTAATACCAGTTACACTGAAGAGAAGACATTTCTACTTAGAGAATCAAGCCTTTTTCTTTTTTTGTTGGACTGCCTGGAGGGTCTTTTTGCATCATTTTTTCCTTAGGACAACAGCAGTAACAACCAATAAACTGGGACAACTAAATGCATGAGGGGAACTAACTAAATGCATGGGACAACTAACAACTAAATGCATGAGGGGAACTGGCAGTTGATCAAACTTGTCTGCTCTTTTAGACTTAATTTCAGCACTGAAAGGTTTGCTCTTATTCTCTACTGGCTGCAATATATCATCCAATATAGAGAGGATGATTTTGCTGTTGGAAAAATCAGTCAAAGTATTGGGCACATGGCACAAAGCATTTTCATTCTTTCTACCAGTTTCTGAAACTGAATAGCTTCTTGTGGTGGAAAAGAGGCTATGGAGAACACAATATTATCATGATGAGATATTTACACATCTTGTTCCAAGTCAGTATCCCGTAATTCAGCTGGACCTTCTGATTTGTTGTCAGAGACAAATATGGGAGAAGGGACTCTGTAAAATGGAGATATATATGGATCTAAAGGAGTCTGATCTAGAGTGAGGCTAGGCTGGTCCCCCAGAGGGATATGTCTTATTAAAAGGATCTTGATCAGTCTTATCATACTTAAGTGAAGACCAGTAAGGCCACCTGGTTCAGGAAGGTATATCTCATTCTTGCCAGTATTCAGACTATCTAATACTCTAAGGCTATGTCTACACTTACCAAAGTTAGTTCAAATTAGTTAATTCAAACTAACTAATTCGAACTAATTTTAGTTAGTTCAAATTAACTTAATTCGAACTAGCATGGCCCCACTGGAATTTTAGTTTGAACTAAGCAAGTGCCATGCATGGCACTTGCTTAGTTCGAATTAGTCAGTTGCATTAAGCTCAATGTGTCTGTTAGTTCGAACTAAGCAGTTAGTTCAAACTAACATGGCCACATTGACTTATTTTGAACTAACTAGTTCAAGTTAAGGGTTAGTTTGAAAGGTGTAATCAAATTTATTAGTTCAAATTAAGGGCTTCCTTAATTTGAACTAATGAAAGCCTGGTGTGGTCAAGGCTTAAGTTAGTTCAAATTAAGCTTTCTTAATTCAAACTAACCTGCCAGTGTAGACATAGCCTAAAAGATAATGGTCTTCTTCTGTCTCAGTTTAATGTTTAGCATATCCGCTTTTTGTTTTTCTCAGTGGGGACGAGTGTTAAGTTACCATGTCTATCCTGGCCTGACTCATTATCTAATTGTAGATCCAAATTTCGAAGCAAGATAGTTTGAACTGAGGACAGTATTATTTGTGTAGTACAGACAATGGAGAGGAACCTTACCTGGGAAATCTGTAAATATTCAGGAGAAAAGCAGTGAAACCTCTAAACTGCAAGCTTGCTCTCTCCTCCCACAACTCAGGTAACACCGTATCAACAGGCTAAATATTATGAGGTATACAATACCACCTCCTCCCATTTTATATGGGTTTAGGCAAGCTCTGAGAACACTTGCCAGATTGGGCCCAAAAGACCAGGTAAATGGGGGAACACCTACTTTGTGACTCCTTCTGGGTTTAGCCACAGATTAGATGCAAACCGGATGGGTGATACCAGGCATTGAAACTTAAATGCTTCAAGTACTTTAACTGTGGAAACATAAGCACTTAAGGTACGTCCACCCTGGAGCCTTAGGTCGACTTAAAAACAGTTAAGTCAACCTACAGACCGCCGTGTCCACATTGGGCACTTATTAAGTTGACTTAAGGGTTTCCTTAAGTTGACTTAATAACACCACCTCTGAACTTCAACTTAACGCTTAAGTCGACCTTATTAAGTCTACTTAAAGCGGCGTGGACAGGGAGTGCCTTTAAGTCAACCTAATTGGCCTCCAGGCCCCGATGCAATGTGGGACAGTTACCCACAATGCGCCACTCCTCCATCAACCTAGCACCTGCCAGTGTGGATGCTGGCAGTGGACAGGAGTGCTCAGTGTGGACTCTCTAAGTTGACTTAACAAGGTCGACTTTAAGTCGACTTAAAGTCAACCTTGTTAAATCGACTTAACAGAGCCTCCAGTGTAGACGTACCTTTAGAGAGTCTCCAGGGATAAGCAGCAACTGAGTGGGGGATTTGTGAAAGCTGGTGGTGCTTAAGTGTTGGATTTAAGTGCCTAAAGTGGCAGCAAGGTGTTTAAATCCCCTTATGAATCTAATGTCTTCCATGTGTAAATGAAATAAATTTTCGAATCCTCTGTGGTTATAAAAAACTTGCCAGTAGTTTTGATTACTTTGAGAAAAAGATAGCCATAAAAGTAATTGGCCAGATACATACAGAACAATATTTAAAATTTGCATTATAGACTGCTAAATTAGAATGCTTCCTTCCAAAGGACTGAATATATACTGTTTAACCCATAGAAGTTGCTAAATATTCTAGCGTATTCTGTAATTAATTAGACAATAAAACACTCACACACAGGAGGTGATTTACACATTTGTATGTAGCTCTTAGTTCCTTTTTTCTAGATCACACCAAAGTGTAAGTATTTTCCAAATTTCATTTTGTCAATCAATGTCTTTTTGTAATGTAAAGGAAAAAATGTGTCTTAAACCCTTTTTTAAAAGTATTATATATGCTCTCCTGACTCAAAAAATGGCTAACGGGATTTATGTTAATTTGTGAACAATTCCATGCTTAAGGGATGAGGCAATGCATGCCATGATTCAGCCTGAAGCAAACCCCCCAAAACTAGGTTTGCAATGGATGTGCTGACATAAACTTCCCATTAACACAGCCTCATGAGCACACCTGCTGTGTTATACAATAATTTAGGTAGCTTGAATTAATTTAGGATTCAGTTGTTTGTAGTGTTTTCTGCTCTCACTCCTTGTTTTTTGCCATTGTGCTTTCCCTAGAGGCAGAGGAAAAACAAGTTTTTGTTCTTTTCTCATTACAAAAAAAGTCCTAAGATATGAAGAATTCTCTTATTTTGAGCTGTACTTACTGATTTTTATTTATTCAAGATGAATTAAGACAAAGAAGAAAGAATTTTAGCTTTTCTTCTGTTATTTAACTAACTACAGAATCAGGACAAGTGATATTAAGGACTCAATCATTTTAGGTATCTCTCAGAATAAAGATGATGTACAGTAATATACATATTTTATTTTGTTATGGAATAGTTATGGATTTTTTGTCAGGGACACTGTCTAATGGGACATCCATCTCTTTTGTGCTTTAAGGGAATACAGTAAAAAAAAAGATTTATTTTAAAATACTAAAAAGAAAAACAATTTGAACTATACTATCAAAGAAGACCATTTCTGGATACTTTATATTGTGTACTTTCTTGTTGGGTCAAAAAGAGACTAATGTTGTTTGTTTTGTGGCCTGGATCCCAGCCATTTTAAAAAGCCCCGCAGGCCACTTTTGGCCCATGGGCCAGGGGTTGAGACCCCCTGAACTAGAGCATTCACAAAGAAATGAATGGTGCCCTTCCCCTGCAAGCTTTCTTTTTTCAAAAAGGAGTTTGGAGGATCTCTTACACTAACAACGCTCATCTGTGGTGTGTTGGCTCAATAGCTCTAACAGAGCACACACCCTGAAGGACAAAGGGCCAAGCCCTACCCCACATGTTCTAACATGCACAAATATATTTCCTCACTGCTCTGGCACACTTTCCTTAGCATTGCCCCCCCACACAATCAAATTATAAAAATCCGAAATATTATGAATAGTTCATGTTACAGGGGTTGTGTATCAGGAACACTGTGACCAAATAAGCTGGTGCCTTGCTCTTCTTTGATCACACTCACTCTTTTTGTTCAAGAAATGGTGAAGAAGCATAATTACATTATACAAACTGCTTACTATAGTTATTTTCTTTGTTCTATTTAATTAGTGCTAATTTGACACTGCTTCTAAAGTAAAATCAATCTGCCTTTGGATTTTAGAGCAGTTTTAAATGCAGGCTCTCAAACCAGAGCAAAGATTTTAAAAGAAGCCTTTCAAAATGAAGCCAGAAAACTGCTAACGCTCATGTAACACATACTCTGAAAGAGGTCAAGAACAGAACTTGTAGTGCAAAGGCATTTATTAGGTTCAAGAGCCACAGCATATCACCTTGACCACCCCCCAGATGACCTTACAAAGCACAGGTTTTTCTGGACTAAGGCTAGGGAACACACCCACTGATCTTGCCAGGCTTGGTTTATTATTACAACAGGCAAAGAACCCCAAGCAAGTGTTAGGGCAGGATTGGGTTGGGCTTCCAGAGCTAGGATTTGAACTGGGGTGAATTGGGGTCTCCAAGGGTAGGGTTATGGTTAAGAAAGGTTGAACTCACTAAGGGCTCTATAGGCTAGGGTAAAAGTTGAACTCTGTGTGGTTATAAGGGGTAGAGGTTCCCAAAATTAGATTGGAACTGGGGTAATAGGTCTTATGGGCTATGTCTACACTTGTAAATTTAGGTCGTCTTTAGCTAAGTTGACTTAACAAAGTTGTTAAGTCGACTTAGCATGTGCACACCTAAATTTAAAGTCGACTTAGGGGGAAACTTACAAAGTTGACCTAGAGTATCCACACTGGGGGCTAGGTGGACCTGGGAGAGATCCACGGTGGCAGGGGGGGCACCCCTTGTCAATTGCCCGGGGCTCAGCCTTTGCCCCATTGTACCTGAGTGCAATGGGGCAAAGGGGGACAGGGACCCTGGCAGGGCATAGGGGCAGGGTGGGGGGCAATGCCAGGCTCCCTCTGTGCCCCCCCCCGGCAGGGAGGGCAGTGAGGGAGTCCTGGAGAGCCCTAAGTCGACTCTAAGTCGATTTAGGGCTACTCCAGGTCTACACTGGCTTAAGTTGACTTTAGAAAGTTGATTTAAGCCTAAAGTCAACTTTAAAGGAGGTTTAATAAAGTTGACTTAATTTTCCTTAAGTCGACTTAAGGAAGCTGCTTAAGTTGACTTAAGGAAAATGTAGTGTAGATGCAGAGTAAATTAAGTCGACTTAAGCAAACTTAAGTCGACTTAATTTACAAGTGTAGACTCACCCATGGAAATGTGGGGCTGGAAAGGACTTTGAGGAGTCACCAAGCCCTATGCAGTGGCCAGACCAAGTAAACCTAGACAATCCCTGAAAGGCATTTATCCAACCTATCTTTAAAATTCTACAACGAGGACTCCATAAACTCCCTTAGAAGTCTATTCCAGAGCTTAGTTACCCTTCTAGCTTTTCCTAATATCCTAATAATTTTCCTAATATCTAATGTAAATCTCCCTTCCTGCAGATCATTATATAAAATGTTACACCTCCTTAAAAGCTAATTTCAAGGACATATTTGAAGGAATTGGGTTATCAAGTGAAATTATTCACAACTATTTTATCTGTCAAGCTTACAGTTGTGTCATTAAACTCAATAGGGTTGGGACATCAGCCATTGCCTTTTCATGATGAGACTGTCACCCTTCAAAAATAACAGTTTGGGGCTTTCCTACATGAGGACAATATGGAAAAAAATCCCAGCTAACTAAAGGTGTGAGTTTGAAGTGGATTGGTTTATTTTAATTCACTTTGAAAGAGAATTAAGCTAAACAAAATTAAGGCCACTTTAATTCTGAATAACATTGTCCATATGTGAATTTAATTAAGTTTAACTAATCTACTTCAAATTCACAATGGTTTTAATTTAAATATGGATTAGTTTTCCTGAAGTGGATTAGTTAAAAGGCATTAAATGCTTGTGTGGATCCTGTTATTCAAAATTTATGTGGCCTTAATTTTGTTGAGTTTGATTCATTTTGGGAAAAAACATTAAAAATAAACCAATCCACTTCAAGTCACAACTTTAGTTAATTTGGATTAATTTTCCTGGATGTCCCCATATACTCAAGCCTTGAGAAAGAAGATAAGTGTTCTACAGCTGATCGCTCACAAAGAGATTCCTTTAACTCAGGTGACAGAAACCATTAGATTTGGAAATTGCTGTTTAGAGAACAAAGACAAATTAGAGAATATGACACTATTGGATTCCAGATAACCATTTGTATTAACTATGTAGAAATATACAAAGTCTGATGACTTTTTGGCAACCCCCAGCAGAGCTAAAATACCCCAAACAAGATCGAATTTAACTGTTCTTCTTCTTCTTGAAAACTAACAATAAGGCTAACTTACATCTGGTTCAGTGCCCACTATAAGGCTACTTCCACTTCTGTAACTTGCTAGTAACTCCTCTTCCAGAGAACAGGAACTCTTAGTCTAGTTAGACCCTCTCCTTTCTGAGTCCCTTCCCACAGTGCTCTGACCTCCTTTCTTTATGAAGACCCTAGCTCCTCCCCAAATGGACCTGATAACAAATTGACCCTCCAGGTGTAAGTAGGTGAGCTAACTGAGGTCTCAGGCTTCCATCAACTCTTTGTCTACCAGCATGGAATTTATACACACCGCCACAAGATATAAAAATTAAAGATTTTTGGCATGACACTATTATATGATTTTACACCTACTTGATCTGTTATGTTTTGAGAGAATTTAAATAAAGTTTTAACTATGCCATGAGTTACAGCGAGCACTACATCAGATAGGAGCAATACAAATAAAATGTGGTGTTGCTACTAACAAGAATAGCAATGGTTCCTCAGATAGGATCCTGGTGGGCAGATAAGGTGGGTCTAGACTTATAAATTAAGTCGACTTAAACTTGCTTAAGTCAACTTAATTTACCCTGTGTCTACACTACAGTTTCCTTAAGTCGACTTAAGCAAGTTGCTTAAGTTGACTTAAGGAAAATAAGTCGACAATGAAAATTAAGTCGACTTTATTAAATCTACTTTTACTTCGACTTAAGCCTAAAGTCGACTTTTTAAAGTCGACTTAGGACAGTGTAGACCTGGAGTAGCCCTAAGTCGACTTAGGGCTACTCCAGGACTCCACCACTGCCCTCCCTGCTGGGGGGTGGGGGGCACAGGGGGAGCCTGGCATGCCCACCCTGCCCCTATGCCCTGCCAGGGTCCCTGTCCCCTTTCCCCCCATTGTACCCATGTACAATGGGGCAAAGGATGAGCCCCCTGGCACTGGGCAAGGGGTGCCCCCCTGCCCCCGTGGACCTGCCCTAGGTCCCCCTAGCTCCTAGAAGTCAACCTAGGCATCCAGTGTGGATGCTCTAGGTCAACTTTGTAAGTTCCCCCCAAAGTCGACTTTAAATTTAGGTGTAGACATGCTAAGTCGACTTAACTAAGTCTTAGCTAAAGTTGACCTAAATTTACAAGTGTAGACTTAGCCATAGAGAGTAATTTGTCTTTGTTTTATGGTTGTTTCTCAGAGGGAAAGTCTGCAGTCAAAACATTGGGGTTTGGGGGGAGGTGTTTTGTTTTGTTTTTCCAATGAAAAAGTATTAAGGAAACAAACAACCAGAAAGTTTTCTGAATATAGACAACAAACTTCAGAATGATTAGATATTGTTTTGTGCTTTGTTTGTATTCAGACTAAATGATCCTCATGGATCGACGCAGGAGGATTAATTAAGCTAGTGTAGATCCGCTCCATCAATCCCAGAAGTGGTCTCCCGTTGAATTAGAAACTATCCCTTTCCAAGGGAAGTAATGCTGTATCGAAGGGAGAGAACTTCACGTTGACGCAGTCGAGTAAAGATACCATGGTAAGTGAGAGTAACTAAACTGATCGGAGATACGCATTCTGCAGCACGCAGATTGTGTATCTCCTGTCGATTTAGCCCCTCATCGTAAACTAGGCCAAAGGTTTATAACCATCAGAGGAGTAAACTTCTGGAACAGCTTTCCAAAGGAAGCAGTGGGAGCAAACCCTAGCTGGCTTCAAGACTGAGCTTGATAAATTCATAGAGGGGATGTTATGATGGAACAGCTTAATTTGTGAATTAACCGATTTGATTATTAGCAGTAAATATGCCAAATGGCCTGTGATAGGAAGTTAGATGGGGTGGGTTCTGAGTTATTACAGAGAATTCTTTTTTTGGTGTCTCATTGGTGAGTCTTGCCCATATACTCAGGGATTAGTTGATGACCATATTTGGGGTTGAGAAGGAATTTACCCGCAGGGCAGATTGGAAGGGGCTTTGGGGCTTTTTTCTGCATTGGGTAGAAGTTCAGACTATATGATCATATTGATTCCTTCTGACCTTAAAATCTATGAGAAGGGAATTTGACCCATTAGTGAATTGAGCTTCAAAAGTCTTGTGTGGTAAGTAAATATGGCTACATAAGATACATCATGGCCTGTCTGGGAACAGCTATTTTCTATGAGTTGTCAAACAGATATTAGTTACAAGTAAATTTGCGGGTCCTGTACTTGGATAAAAGAAAAAAAAAATCAAAAATGATTATCAACCTGCTGGGGTATTCCATTTGCTTGCCACTGAGGAAGACATGAACCATATTGTCACGCTGTCTGGAGTTAGGGGACCATTTATAATACTATTTCTTATTACTATTTCATAATTGCAATAATCCATAAGAACTATGCCATGTTTGCTACCAACAGAAAGGTTGTAATTTGCTGGGAATGATTATATAGCTTATGTGTAGGAATTGCATCAGTATTAGAAATTAGGAATATGTTTGTTATATCTATATTTCCACCTGTATGATTCTGGGAAACTCCCCAGACTGGATGTCTACAGCAATTGTTTCCTTAATGGCCCATTAAGGAAGCTCCCAGGTACAATGGGCCCAGGGATAAACTTGTTGAGCCACTAGGACTTGAACATGTGACTCAACTCCATTTTGATTGGAAAGAACTCCACACAATATGGAGAAGGCCAGAGGTGATAAAAGGCATTAGACCCAACTCCATTTGGTCTCAAGTCCCCAGCCTACAGCCAACACCTATCTCTGAAACTATTCATCTGTGACTGGACAAAGGACTGAGGCCCATCCAGGTGCTTTCAGATGTCTATCAGATAAACAACCCTGCAGACTCCAGAGAAACTGATTGTGCCTGCAAACTGCTTTACATGGATTCTAAATCATTTGTATGTATGTGATTCACTTCGACCCTTTAACATTTCTTATATTTTGCTTCTTTTCTTTTTATATTAAACCTTTAGTTGGAGTTACTAAAGGTTTGGCTATCAGTGTGTAGTTACTAAAGGACTAGCTATCAGTGTAGTATTTTAGGTAAGATCCAAATCTATATTTTTCTGTGTGGTGTGGCTGGCCCTTTGGAGTCAGGAGAACCTATTTCTTTAAGGGACCATGTAGCTAGATGGGAGCCAAAAGAGCTGGAGTGCAATAAAGGGAGCTGTTTCTATTTTGGCATGCTTTTTGGTAACCAGTGTAGGGAACCAGAAGCTTGGTGGTGACTGATGGGGATACTGGTTTAAATATCACCCATCAGTGTTTGGGGAGTTTGGCTCCTGGTTTTGCAGCTTGCCCTGATTTTTGCACATTCAGGAGGTTATCCCAGGAGGCCCCAGTCACACATATTACCTAGCAAGCTTGATTCTTTGAAGAAAGAAGATATTAGACATGCCAAAGGTTCAGGAGCAAGTCTCCAAGCTGTTCTACAACAGAAGGTTAACCTGTGTGATGAGCAATGTTCCCTCTAAGGTTTGGCGGCTTGTGTGCAAAATTTTCAAGCCATGTGCAAAACTTTTTCTGAATAAATTTTTTGTGCAAACTCACACGACAGAAATTATAGGCATTAATTGAAGTTAAAGTAATTGTAAATAGAATTAATTAATTGTGTTTAATTGAATTTGAATGAATTTTGAATTGAAATTTAATTTTTAGAAAGGTTTTTATTTAAAATTAATTTTTTTAAAGTTTTTTTTTAAAAAGGAAGGAAGGAAGGAAGGAAGGAAGGAAGGAAGGAAAAGAGAGAAGGAAAGAAGAGAGAGAAAAAGGAAGGAAGAGAAAAAGAAAGAGAAGGAAAGAAGAGGAAAGAAGGAAGAGGAAGGAAAGAAGAGAGAGAAAGAAAAAAGAAGAAAAGAAAAAGGAAGACAAAGAAGGAAAAAAGAGAAAGGAAGAGAAAGAGGAAGAAAGAAAAAAGAAGGAAGACAAAGAAGAGAAAGAAGGAAAGAAAAAGGAAAGCAAAGGAGAGAAAGAAGGAAAGAAAAAGGGAGAAAGAAAAAAGAGAGAAGGAAGGGAGAGAAAGAAGGAAGGAAGAGAAAGGGAGAGAAAGAAGGAAGGAAGAGAAAGAAGGAAGAAAAAGAAGAAAAGAAGAAAGGGGAAGGAAAGAAGAGAAGGAAGTGAAAGGAAGGAAGGAAGCAAAGAAAGAGAAAGAAGGAAAGAAAGAAAGAAAGAAAAAAGAGAAGGAAGAGAAAGGAAGGAAGGAAGCAAAGAGAGAAAGAAGGAAAGAAGAGGAAACAGGAAGAGAAAAAATGAGGAAGGAAGAGGAAAGAAAGAAAAAAGAAGGAAGAGAAGAAAAAGGAAGGAAAGAAAAAAAGGAAAGAAAAAGGAAGACAAATAAGGAAAAGAGAAAGAAAGAAAGAAGCCAAAGCCGCCGGCGGGGGAATTTTAAAAAAATCAATATTTTTCATGGGAAGAAAAGACTATGTTTTGTGAGAGCCGGTTTGGAATTCCGTTTGCTTCCCAAGTTCTGCAAGATTTTGGTAAACCAGGGAGCCTGGGGAGATGAAACACTTTCTCATGGAACACTCTGATTTCAATGAATTTGCAATTTCTGAAAATTCCCCACCATCTCTAACAGACAAATGCTTAATAGTATAATAAAAATATAATAGTGTAAAGAAAGCATGGAAATTTGTTTCAGAACAAAAAAGAATGAAAATGTTTAATTCCTATAAATGTCAAAACGGGTTTGTTTTGACATTATTGGAACATTCCCACCACAGTTTTGTTCTGAAACCAAATTCCTGAAAAATCATCCTGATTTCATGTAATGTTTCAATTTCAGCAGAATCACGTTGTCTGATGGAATATGATACTATCCACATTGTTTTGAGAAGCTCTGATCTAATCCTTTACTGTTTGAAGTGAAATACTGCATTTTTTCCTGTGTATCAGATGCTAGTGTGATTCAGTTTTCATCCTTGCATGTCTGGAAGTAAATTAGGATTACTTTGGGACAGGGTGGTGAAACATTGGAATGGGTTACCTAGGGAGGTGGTGGAATCTCCATTTTTGGAAACATTTAAGGCCCGGTTAGAGAAAGCCCTGGCTGGGATGATTTAGTGGGAGTGGTCCTGCTTTTAGCAGGGGGTTGGACTAGATGACCTCATGAGGTTCCTTCCAACCCTAAGATTCTATGATTCTATGTTGTCTTCTCTCAGACAGAACTAATCTCTCTAATTTCAGAGCATCTCTTTCAGAGCATTCAACAGTATTTTTCCCCTATTGACCCTGTGGTAAACTGGTGACAAACACATTCTCTCTTCTTTTGAAAAAAAAGAGGAGTCTTGTGGCACTTTAAAGACTAACAAATTATTTTTTTCACATGAGCTTTCATGGGCGAAGTCCCACACTTTAAGGGTTTTTTTCTGTGTAAGTTTTCTCTGCTCTGGCATCTGATGAAGTGGGACTTCCTTTTTTGTTTTGCTGAACTACACTAATAAGACTACCCCTTTGGGACTTCTCTTCTTTCAGTTTCTCAGGATTTCACCTTTACCTAAAAATGTTTTAATATATATTTTTTCAAATTGAGATCCCTTGTCTGCCCACACTAGTTGATCATCTGCTATTTCTGATGCGCTTCCCTCAGTATTCTGCACCATTTTACTAATGGTAAAAAATTGTTTTTCAGAATTCACATCCATAATTGTGGCCATGTTTATAGATATTTTATTAATTGCTTTCTTTGTCATTCTAATTGTCATGCTTTCCCTCTGGAGCCTCTATATCTCCTGAAATCAGCAGCACTTCTCATAGTGTTTTTTTCCATAAAATAGAAAGATGGATGGACATGCACAGCACTTCACTGTTTTACTTGCAGAACCTGAAGAGGGAGCTGAAAAATCAAGTTCCTACTGAACTTGTATAATGAAAGGTGATGAAAAAGTGTACTATTAGAGATTCCATAGATTTTTAAAGCCAGAAATAATCATTATGATCATTTAATCTCAAAGACCGCAACCCATAACTTACTTTGAGCAAGAATATATTGTTTAGAAAGTTATTCTGTCTTAATTTAAAGATTTTAATGACGGAGACTGCATCACAGTCCTGAGTAAATTGTTTAATTGATTAATGATCTTCACCGTTAAAGATTTGTACCTTATTTCTAGTGTGAATTTGTCTAGTTTCAACTTCCAACAGTTGAATCGTAATGCTCTAGTCTGGAGATTAAAAAAAAATCTGCTGTCAGAAATCTCTTCTCCTTGTAGGTCCTTGTAAACCTGATCAAGTCACCTCTACATACACTGAGGTTCTTCAGTTTTTCACTTGAGGGTATTTTTTTTGGGCCCATGAGTAATTGTTGTAACTCTTTTGTGGACCCTTTCTAGGCTTTCAACATCCTTTTTGATGTATGGACAAGAACTGGACACAGTATTCCAGTAATTGTCTCACTATTGCCAAATGCAGAGGTGATGCCACTTCCTTAGTCCTAATTTATATTCTCTTGCTTATATATCCAGTGATTGTGTTAGTCTGCTTTACAGCAGCATTGCACTAGGAGTTCATGTTAAAATGTTTATCTTCCTTGACCCCTTAATTCTTCTTAGAGTATCTCTGAAGTCCAGGATAAAGTCACCTTGAAAACTTCATTTTAAATAAAAGAAAAATATAAAAGAAAAAGAGGCATCCCTTTAATTCTAAGTAAACTACATTAAACTACATTAATTATTTTCCATGACTAAAGTCTTTGTAATTAAACAAAGTAATCTAAATGCTCTCATTACTATGAAGGTCAAGTACATCTTCAAATACCCCTGACTGATAGCAATATTCAATTGCTAGCTATTCTCTGAGATATTCAGAAAATGATGTTAATTGTCTAATTTAAAGTTTATGATTTTTTATGTTGATTTTCACTGCTTGTACAACATCAAAGTTAGCAGAATGTATTGGCTGGATTCTGCAGCGCTTCAGGATTACTAATATGAGGAAATGCTACTCAACCTCAGGAAAAATCAGGATTTATGATGTGCTAATTTGATAATGCAAGAAGTAGTAAACATATATATACAGTATTAATATGTGCTGTAAGAGAATGTAGATTATCAAATAGTTGCCAGCAGTTACCCTCCTTTTACTGTGAATTTATTTGAGAAACAGTACACTAAATCAGTTTCTATAAATAATCTCAGTTGTTACTATGAGAAAAAAGAAGCATTCATTAAAAAATATTAGCTATAAAATTATTCACCCTGATAGACAGGGTGAAATCTTGGTTCCATTAAAGTCAATGGGAGTTTTTCCATTGACTCCAGAATATAGAAAAAGAGAATGGAAAGAGTATAGAAAAGTTTCCTATAGCTTCTAAATACAAAACACAAAGTTGCATCACTGACCAATTGGCAAACAGAAGAGCTGCAATGCTTTTATCATAGTAAGCACATTTATATAGTATCGTAAACTTAGTATGTTAGGTCTAGAACTATGGATGGGGGGGGGGGGGAAGAGCTACAGTGTGTTATTTTTTTGTTCTGACTATGTACCACTACTACCAATGTACCACCAATGAATACTGTCTCAGATCTCCATGAAGAGCAAACTGAGTAAAATATTCCTACCTGATTTCAAATCAGGAAAAATGTAGCCCACTCTCATGTGCGGGAGAGGTGGTAATTTCACACAAAAACATAATTAATTGTATGATTATAGCTGGTAAGGAATTTTATATCTGAATGATTTTCCTCTGATGGAAAATGCCATTTCTCCAAAATTAAAATTTGAACAGCAAAATTTTAGTTTTGCCTCCCCTTCCTCCCCCCCCCCCCCAATCTACACTATTGGCACTTTTAGCCAATGTGTTGAGCTATTGTTTTCTGTGTACTTTTCAGACTCATTACCTCATTTAGATGCATAATGTGAATTAAATTCTTTTGAAAATGCAGTCTTAATTCTGAGTGTGAAGACTTATTTTTTTTCTCTTATTTTGAAGGGGGGGACTGATTTATTTGTAACATAAATATCTCAATTAATTTTGCCCCAGAGGTATAACGTTATTAGGGTGCGATATTAAGGGCTTAAACATTCAAAGTTCCAGGCTGGAAACATGCAAAGGAAGGCTATCCACACGTTCCGTTTTTAATGGCTTTCTTTCAGTCATCACCATTAATCACATCACCCTCGTAATAGACTTACAGATGTTATTTATCTCCAAACTTGCTGTTACATTATTTCTTGTGTCACTGTCACCATCTTCCTCTCCTTCACTCTGTCACTCTTTCTCATTAACATATTATTTTCCCTTCTCCACTTTCCTTGATTCTTTGCCATAGTTCTATATTTAAACTAGTAGACTCTCTAAATAAGTTTTTCCTTGTCATGTGTTCTTGACAAATGTGCACTTTAGTTCAGGGCATTCCAGGTTTCTTTCACTTTTTGCTATATCTCAAGGATTTTATAATAAAATTAAGGGGCTTGTTTTTATTGAACCTGTACACATGTGCTTCAGCTTCTTCTTTGCTGTTCCATAGCACTTCTTGCTGCTGTTGCCTTTATCACTGAAATCTCTATTGTCTTGGTTTCCAAGGTCTTAATCCAAAAAATAAGCTGTGTGGAATATGTGCTAGTGTCCACAGAGTAATCAGTTCAGAGGGAATGACAGAGAATCATTATATTTTCTCTAACATTACAATGCTTTGATGACTTTATCAGCTTTGTCACATAAGCCCTAACAGTTTTTTCTACATGCTGCCAGCGTCTGTGAAATCTTATCATACTGAGCTGTCACTGCAAAATGATCATTATTTCATTGAAAACCTTGTTCTTTAATTACTCTATAAATTAAGAAATTAAAGTTGTCTTTCATTTTAATAGACTGAAATATGGTAGGCAGACTATTCTCATCTCTTGACATTCTTCTAGTCTATAGCAGCTGATTTCACAGTTTTAAACATAAATATTTTGACCAGCTTTCCCCTGACTCATCGATAATTCCCACCCTTTAAATGATGCTTCCTGCAGCTCAGGAGTTATATCCAGGTGCATTTAATTCCAGAGGAGATTGATTTTTTTGAGTAAGCAGCATGACTTCATTATTTAGTCACATATCTTACCAGTCCTGAAACAATGAGGGTGCAGGTCATTACTCCTTCAAGGAGTTTATTGCCTGGAATAGTTTTTGGACAAGACACTGAATAAATGCTGGACTTGGATGTTAAAGAGAATTCAGTACACAAGATGGTCAGTGTTCACGGGGTGAATCAAGTCTGTATAGTAAGTGGGACTCTCATCTGTAGGACCCCTACTTCATTTGCAATAGAAACTGTAGCAAATGTGGCAAGTAAATGCAGAAAGAGGAAAAAAAAAAAACCCCCAAAACCCAAAAATAAACCCACGATCTTGTGGTTAAGACAGTTAAATGTCACTTGGACTGATTTGATCATAGATTTTTGGTATATGAGAGGACAAGTCAGCTAAACTAAAATCATGGTGTGTGGCCACAAATTGCCCCCCTCCCCCATTTTCCAGATGACCAAATTGACACAGCTGAGGCTTGATTTTCATCAGTGCAAACCACTTTTAGATGCAAATTAAGTAAGTGGGTGCTGTGGCTGCTCAGTATATGAAGTAGACTAGTTTAGAGAATGAGTGTGAGACATAGACACAAGTTCTAATCCTGGGTTCTAATTCATTGTGTGGCTTCAGGAAAGTCACTTCATGAGTTTCACACATAAAAACAGCTATAGTTCTTTACTGCACAGGGGAGTTGTGTTGATAAATTAATGTTTGTGAAGCATGCACAAGCTATAAGGATGAAGACAAATCCCAAGGGGGGAAAAATGATTTTCAGTGCAGGGTCTGAAGATGAGGCACCAAATAAAATTGGGGGCCAACACTGAATGAGGATGTTAAAGACTCTATACTTGCCTCATTCTCTAAGCACTGTCAGTCCTATGCACAATTTAAATAAATGATTTCATAGCTTTTTTTGTACAGAAGCCCTTCCTCATTTAGTACACAGTGACCACGCCCCACCGACCCCACAAATAAACACACTTACTTTTCTTGGCCTTACCATATGCTTCTATAGACAAGCCAATGTTTTTGTCGTTAACCTACAAACCATCAAGGTGGTTGTGTTGTTATATCACATAACTATTTTATGGTTTGATTCTGACACATTTTGGTTTGAGTTCATTTTTGATCTGTCAGAGACTGTTAATTTTCAAATGTTAATAGGACAAATTACTGGACTTCAAACAAGTACATTCATTCAATTGGCAATGCTTCTTCTGAATATTTTGCACATTTTTGCAGAATCAGGTTTTAAGTATGGTATATTGGAATAAAAAGGTTCTGGAGAATGCAAATAACAATGGAAATTGTTTAGTTTGTAGAGAATGTATATTTATATGAAAGATAAAAACAAAACAAAAAAACTCCACCCCCATTTTATAAGGGCATATGTTGCCTCAATTTATTTTATGTTTTTTTAAATTGAAACAGTCCATATTTAATTATGTTTGTAATTCTTAATTTTACTGTTTAATATGTTAAACTAAGTGATTTAGTCTTCATCTGCATCAAGCCTCCTGGAACTAATCAGTATCTTTAAAAAAATATCAATATACTGAAATTGTTTCCACTCCCACTACAAGCTGTTTTTGAACGTAGTGCTTGTGAAAAGTGCTATTGACTATACTAGACTCTGAAGTTTTCTAGCCAGAGAGAAAACATATCATGGGCAGTTACTATGCATGTTCCCCAAATATTGCTCTATCAGTTTGGTTCTTTCACACCTTGACTGACTACCTTTGAAGAGAGCACAGCAGAGGATGGGAGGACAGCATCTCCCGCGCCCCTCCCCACCCACAGTGCTGAATCCCCCCCTCCCCCGCTGTTCTGGCCTGCATGTAGGGGGGGCAGGGCACTGGGTAGTGCCCCAAAAGTAGGGAGCCGGGTGGTGCCTCTTTAATCCGACCCTTGCAGGGCTGGTCTAGCATCTCCTGCAGCTCCTCAGTGGGGCCCCCTTCCATGGGGCACCTGGGTGGTGGTCTAGCACTCCCTGCAGCTCCTCAGTGGGCCCCCCTCCATGGGGCACCTGGGTGGTGGGGATGAGACCTCTCTCTTGCCCTGTACAGGGGGATGCTGCAAGGTGTAGATGCGTGGGGCACAATGTGGTCTTGGCTCCCAGGCGCCAGCCACCCTCCTTACACCACTGATATGTGATGAATAATTATTGTGCAGAAATCTATAGGGGAAGATGAGCATTTCAAGGAAAGCAAAGGACAACCCCATAGATCCCAGGACAGGCAAATGAAAGGGATGGTGCTTTCAGGGTGCTTCTTTGCCACTCTCAGCATAGCTTCCTGAAGAGTTACTGTAATAGGATTTGAAAACCTCACACTGAACACAGGCAGAGGAAGAGGAAAGTCTCTCCTGCTTCACACACCCAGTTCTGCCAGTCACGAAGAGAGGCATCCACAGCTTCAATCAATGGAGAAAACAAGACCTGCAATAATGAGGAGAGCAGAAACAGGAAGGGGAAGGCAGAA
This sequence comes from Pelusios castaneus, assembly GCA_007922175.1. Taxonomy (NCBI): domain Eukaryota; kingdom Metazoa; phylum Chordata; order Testudines; family Pelomedusidae; genus Pelusios; species Pelusios castaneus. The sequence goes on along the minus strand of ML685769.1, from coordinate 35,997,404 downwards.
AGACCTGAGATAGCAAAGGAGTGACACCACCATACCAAAAGAGGCTGCTTCGTGAGGAAAAACAAAAACAAACAAACAAACAATAAAACAGGAGACAGCAAGCCCTAAAATTGGAGAGCTGATAGACTCAGTTGGAGATGACAATCGAGGAACTTTGACTGGCAACAAAATAAGGAAAGTCAGTTAGGGGAAGGTCAGATTCAGTAGAAAGTCTGCCCCAAAAGGCAGAGACAGTCACACTCTTAGTAGTTAACCTCCTCAGAATATCACATACAACAGGTGTTAGGACACTCACATGGTGGTGGGAGACCTCAGTTGCAGGCTCTTTCTGAATCAGGTAAACTGGGGATTTGAACCTATGATCATGGATGAATACACTAACTGTTGGACTATTGAGTAGAGGGGGCATACTTGGCTGGGAGGAGAAATGTGGTAGGTATGGTCTGAGTGGTTGCCAGAGGCCAGGTGGCTAGGAAATGCTTAGTCTGTGAATCCTACCAGAAGCTTAGGCACAATGTAGACATCAGAACGTAGGCATTTGTACACGTACCCACCAGCAGGGGTTGTTAGTGATGAAAATTTAGGTGCCTTAGGAATCCAGGTACCTACAGGGTTAAGTGGCAGCTGAGTAGGGGTTCTGAGGATATATATTTTGGACTTACACACTTGACAGAGAAGTTAGGTGCTTAAATCCGATAAGATAAGATTTAGGCTATGTACATGCTACAAAGCTATAATGGCATTTTTTTTTTGCCATTATACACCCAATCTATAATTATAGCATTGAGTAGTGTACACACAGCTAGGCTTTTGCTGTTGGAGCGTGTCCACACTTAGGGCCCCTTCCAACAGCAAAAGAGGCTGTGTGGAGCAGCTGAGAGGTCAACCTTGCAGCTCCCTACAGAGGGAGCTGCAGGGATCCCACAGGCTCCCTGCTGCCCTCACCCCCCCCCGGGGAACCCAGACACTGTTCCTGGGGCCCCCAGCAACCTCCCTCCTGGCAAGACCTGGGTCCCCGGCAGGTGAACAGCTGCAACCGCCAGGGTTCCCGGTCCCCGGCTGCAGCAGGCTATTTAAAATGGAATAAAAATAACTCAACGTACACACAGCCTCTTTTGTGCAAAAGGCTTTGCACAAAAGACGCTCTGACTCTTGTTTAAGTAGTACTATTATTGTGGCAGAACAGGGCAGTTCTCGCATCAAGGAGCCTTCTGGTGTGTACGCTGACCTTGTTTTTGCGCAAAAAATGGAGTTTTTGTGCAAAAACCCTCTAATGTGTAAAAGCCCTTAGACACCTAAATCAGTGAGGTGCTGCAATGCTGTGCCCCACAATGATAAAATACTTTTAAAATCTGGGCCCCAACCCACCTCACCTACAGACTGGCTCCATTGCACTAGGCATTGTGCAAATGGAGAAGGAGATATGGTCCCTGCTTGGAAGAGTTTAAGAAAAAAACAGGAAATTCATTGATTGAGCTTAAAGAGCTTGAGGTGGAGAAGGCTAATTCATGGGACTTTCTGTTCCCAGTACCAGATCTAACACCCCTAACAAAGAGCATAGGCCAAGGGTCTGCAACCTGAGGCTCTGAAGCCACATATGGCTCTTTGGCTGCCCCCTTGCATCTCTGGGATCCCTCCTTCACCACTGGGAGACCCCATGGGTGCTCTGCACCAGGTTCCAGGCTCTCCTCCCCTCCACCCAGGGACTCTGTGGCAGGGGCTCTGATCTAGCTCCTCACACTAGGAGGCTACACCTACTGCAGCTCTCAAAACACTTGGTTAATGAAAGAATGTTTTAAAATGGCTCTTATCTTTTGGGTTGCCGACCCCTGTGATAGGCCCTATGCTGTGTATGAGGAAGCAGAAAGCAGAAGTCAACAAGAGTCTCATGGCACCTTATAGACCAACAGATTTTCTTCAGCATAAACTTTCGTGGGCTATAACCCACTTCGTCAGATGCATCTGACGAAGTGGGTTATAGCCCACGAAAGCTTATGCCAAAGACAATCTGTTAGTCTATAAGGTGCCATGGGACTCTCATTTTTTGCTGTACACAGACTAACACAGCTACCCCTCTGGAGACAGCAGAAGTGTTTCTCACTAATTTCCCCTTGTTTCAGACACATTTTGTTCCCTTTCAGTCCATACAGTAAAGGGTAGAATGAGTTCCAATAATCTTCTCAAACACTATTGATTGATGCAAATTATTCCAGCTGGTAGGGTTGCTTGTAGAAACAGTAACATCAGAGCTGTTTCTGGAACAAAATCTTGGCAGAATATTTAAATATTAGAGCACCTGTGTAGGAATGCTGTCTACAGTAATATAGGTATGGGACATAAGGTCATAACTGGAATAGTTCTAAGCATACAACATCTGTTCTTCACACACCGGAGAGAGCAACAAAACCATATGCATTAAATAAACATTAAATAACCATATTTGCACATTACAATAACAGGCCAGTTTACATATGTGTATTCAATACTATAGTTCATATTTTCAAAGTTTTTTTTTAAATGCACCTGCAAAGAGATTTTAATTTGATTAATGAAAACAAAAATAAAATTGTAATAAAACCTATCATCATTGTAAAAAACAATGAGAGCCCTGTGGCACCTTATAGACTAACAGATTTTCTTCGGCATAAGCTTTCGTGGGCTATAACCCACTTCGTGCATCTGACAAAGTGGTTTATAGCCCTTGGAAGTTTATGCCGAAGAAAATCTGTTAGTCTATAAGGTGCCACAGATTCTCATTGTTTTTGCTGTACACAGACTAACACGGCTACCCCTCTGGAAATATCTATCACCATTGTATTTCTGGCCTTCTAAAACTGACAGATTAAGAAAGCTAATGTGAGGAATCAAAACAATATTATAGCAAAACACCTTTTCACTCAAGTCTTTAACTCAAATGCAATTCTTTAGCAGGATTAGACATTTGAAAAGGAAGGTCAATTTGAAGTCAGAAAATGGAAAGTTTCAAAAGACAAGGAGAAGATAAGTATGTCTGGAACCATATGTTTTCACTCTGCAAGGACACACTGTTGAGATTATCACAGACAGCAGGATTGCTTACCTGGAGTAAGAAGTTGAAAGAGATACAGAAGAGTTAGCAAATATAATAAATTAAAAATTAGAATAAAAATCATATTAAGATACCTGAATGAAACTAGACACTTGGACCAAATTTGATGTACTACTATTGTCCATTACTGTCTTAAAAAATGCCTAGAGGCTCTAATCTAGATCGCGACCTTATTGTACCAGGCACTTTACAAACAATTAGTATGAGACAGCCATTGCCTTAAAAGTTAACAATCTAAATAGATAAGATGGGCAAAAAAATGAGAGAACTACTACTATCACCTATTGCAGATGAAAAACTGAGTCTCAGGGGGGAAAGAATCAATGATTCACTTAAGGTTTCAGAAGAAGTCTGTGGCAAAGCCAGGAACTGAACCCAGATTTCTTAAATCGAAGTCTAGTGTCTTAACCATAAAATTACACTCATGCTGGGAAGGTGTGGGTGAAAGAAAATATTATTGTGTGTGTTTTGTCAGACTCCACCCATGGGGCTGTGCTCTGATGGCAGGAAACATTACCGCTTCTCTATTTTACTCTCTATATTCACTTCTGAGATAATCGGATCTCAAATTAAATGAAGTAAATAAATAAAAAAGATTTTGCCATAGTGAAAGTGAATGTGTCATTCCCAAAGTTAGCTTCTTCAGCTGCTATCCTTCACCTGCATAGGAGTTATGTGGATCAGAGCAATAACTTATTTCATCATAATGTTGGAATAATAGAATGCATGCCCTAGTCAGAATGCTGGTGTAGAAAGGAAGCTAATGGCACTTTCATCAGGGACCTTCAGGAGCTGAGACAAGGAGCCAACAGGGAGGTCAGGGCCTCCTGGTTTGCATTACTTCTGCATGATGGTTTATTTAGAGGACAGACTGTGGTGCAGGCCCTGCACATCATAAGATAAAGCTATTTACTTTAAGGCTATCACTACAGTATCTGAGCAACTTCCACCTAAAGCAATACCAAAATAAAAGTCCCTAAAGACTTCCATGGAGACTCTGGCAATTCCAAAAATTAAAACTCAGCTTGGAGTAGGATTTTAATTATTCATTTATGTATTGGTTGGATGCTTGGTTCGTATAGGTTTAGGAATAGAAGGGGGTGTCAGTGTTATACGTATCATTGTTATGGAACTACTTCTGTTCACTTTAAAACCCTTTATGACCTACCCTTATTCTTATTACCTTTTCCATGTTATTGAGATGTCAGTTCCCACTTCCCCTCTGCCAGTGATGCTAACCTTGATTGCCCATTTGTGAAATTTGCCAACAAGTTTCTGCCTTGCTGCTATTTCTCACCCTAATTGTACCAGTCTCAATGATACCTAGTGCTTTCCCCATCTGTTCATGAATTCATATGTTGTTTCTGGTATTTTACAGAGATTTTAACCTCCGCCCCAGAGAGACTACCTTTTTTGTATATTCATATAAGGCCTAGCTCAACAGGGTTCTGATTAGGCCCATTTACACTACCTCAGTACAAATATTACAATAGTAAGATTGAGACATGAATGCATCTTGGTATGAACAGGGGAAAGGGAAACAAATTTGAAATAAGAATTCTAACTTTTGAGAACTACCTAAGTATCAGCTCATTGTCGCTTCCAAAGATCCAGCAACAGCCAGCATTACTGATTTTGATGCTCCCTTACCAGGTAGATAGGCAGAAAATTGTTGTTGAACTGAAATACAAATGGCAACTGCCATCCCTGGTGGTGTTTTATTAAGTGTTCATACCAAGGTACCTGTAGGCTTTACTCATTTCTTGACACGGCTTTTAATTTAGGTATATAATGAATGGTTATCCTAGCATAATCTCCTCATGGATCCACAGTACTGAGGAAAGCATGAACTATTTTAATATCATGATAGACTCATTTATCAAGATTGTTTTCTTTCCTTTCTTTGTCCACTTAGGGGTGTACCATGCTACAAAAAAAGCACAGGAGCGGTTTTTTGGTATATGCAGACCCCTCCTCCTTTATATCATAACATGACCATATCTTTTCCTGGACCATCATTTATAATTGACAAGCTCTGCTGTGCTGATGCCATATTCATTTAATGTAGCCTTGATTTTCTTTTGCTCATCCACATATAGTCACAGTTTTGTTCATTCAAGATTACTGAGATCTGAGTGTTTTCTTCTTTATTCCAAAGGTTGATTGTGTTTATCTAGTGTATATTGTCCCCTCTTTTGTTTATTATCCCAGTATGATGGATTAAATTCCATCCTCTCTTACTTGCATTTGAAGACCATTTACATATCATTTTAATGTCATTTCTACCTTCTGTTAGCTGTATGTTATTTGCTGATATTTTAATAACATGAGCATTAATTAATTTGTCAGGGAGTTGCAAATATTACTGAACTACCTACCAAAGTATACTGCCATTGTCCACTTGTAGCTATTCTTCCTATATAAAGCCTTTATTTATTTGATAGGTTCATTTACATCCTGTTAACCCTAAGAAGGGGAGATTATGAGAATTCAAAGTTCCCCATGACTTTGGGGGCCAAATGCAATAAAACATGTGTGAGAGCTTTTGTAACAGGTGTTTTACTTGATTTAGTCTGTATGAGGAGGCTCATATTTCGCAGGACCCACTGTAGCTTCAACTATCTTATTTTCTTCTGAATGGGCAGTGTAAATGCACAAACTAGCAAGACCATTTTGGACCATAGTTTGGTTAAGTCCATTAGATTGTTGCTGTCATCTTTGCAGTTTCCAAATTTGCATCACCATAGTAGAATCCCATAACCACTAATACTCAGAAGAGTTTTCATCCTGTCTCTAAAACTAGTAACAAAAACATCTTTCCTCCCTTAGGACTGTTATTTATAACATTTTTATTTTAAGTAATAATTATAGTAGATATGCAATTTTTCTAAAATTAAAGGCTTGGGGTTTTAGACATAGCCTCCATAATCCAATCCAACCAACTGGTTAGGACTTTGTTACCTGAGACAGAAAAGCAATCTCTGGCTATGTCTACACTTGCTAAAATTAGTTCAAATTAGTTAGTTCGAACTAACTAATTTGAACTAATTTTAGTTAGTTCGAATTAACTTAATTTGAACTAGACAAAGTTAGTTCGAACTAAGCAAGTGCCATGAATGGCACTTGCTTGGTTCGAAATAGCGCTCCCTATTCATTTCAATAGCCAGTTAGTTCAAACTAAGAAATTAGTTCGAATTAACATGACCACATTGGCTAATTCAAACTAGTTAGTTCAAATTAAAGCCTTTTCTAAAGCCCTATTCGAATTTATTAGTTCAAATTAAGGAAGCCCTTAATTCGAACTAACTAAAGCCTAGTGTAGCCATGGCTTTAGTTAGTTCGAATTAAACCTCCTTAATTTGAACTACCTTGCCAGTGTAGACATAGCTTCTGATGTCTCAGAGAATCAGCCAGAACTGAATTGTACAATATCGATTCTTGCATTTGCAAACAGTAAAGATCCATCTAATGTCAACAGCGACAAAATATCTGGCATCCTCTGTTCAATCACACTTCTACCATCATCCTGCATGACATCTTTATCTTGTCTATGCAAGCCACAAAATGCTCACTCTCTGCTGTCTGATTTTAACTTTATGCTGTATTCTGTCCCTTCCTTTTTGTCTTTTCAATTTGAGATGAGTGGAACCATTTTCTTATTTTTCTTTTTTCCAACTTTTTCTTCCTCTGATTTTGCTGCTGGATCTGACTGCCGTTGTGGCTGTCACAATGTCCTCACCTTGGCTCCTTTCATAGAGTTACCTGCATGTAGGAAATAACAGGGGCACTTTAAATCCTTGGAGTTCTAGGCTATGTTTACACCGGCAAGTTAGTTCAAATTAAGGAGGCTTAATTCGAACTAACTAAAGCCATGGCTACACTAGGCTTTAGTTAGTTCGAATAGGGTAATCGAACTAAGGGGTTAATTCGAACTAACTAGTTCGTATTAACCAATGTGGCCATGTTAATTTGAACTAATTTCTTAGTTTGAATTAACTGGCCATTGAAATGAATGGGGATCGCTAATTCAAACTAAGCAAGTGCTTGCTTAGTTCGAACTAACATTCCAGTGTGGCCATGCTAATTCGAATTAAGCTAATTTGAACTAACTAAAATTAGTTCAAATTAGTTGGTTCAAAGTAACTAATTTGAACTAATTTTAGCAAGTGTAGACATAGCCCTAGTGGTCACTTTTCTACTTCATTCTTCCAAAAAAATTGTCAACCTAGCTCCTACTTCTTTGTGGTATTTCCATTTTATTAATATCCCAAGCCTCTTTGTGCTTTTGCACAGCCTCTACTTTCTCCATTGGCCAGTGAGGCCATTCTATTTATTCAGCAGCTTTGAGGGGGGATAGCTTATATCCTGCTTCAATGGTTGTCATCTGCTCTAACATATTGGCTTCATACTTTATTTACTAAATCTATTATTAAAGATTTCTTATTCTATTGATCCCTATTATACCATTGCAGTTTAAGTTTATTAGGCTCAATTTTTCTACTTTCTTATTTTGTTCTTACTTAAAAATGAATTAGGGCTTAATAGCATTTTGCTCTTTCCTTTATTAATTTCTTAGTTTCTCTCAGTCCTACTAAAGGTCAAAATAGACTTATGTGAAGGGATCTAATGAAAGGGTAGACAGCCCCCTATTTACCAACATATTCTACTTAAACTTTGTTCTATAAACTTTTATAAAATTCCACATGTACTGTGGGTCTTCCCCATATTTTATATATATATAATTTAAAATATACCACTAAACCAGTGTGCTCTTCTGCTGACATTAGAGAAATAAGGGGTACTTGGTCTCCCTATGCTAGATTTTTGGAGGGTAGATGATTTACATGCATGCTACTTTCATGGCTGGTTATTATTCATAGCAACTTTTTGTAGGTAGCCCATTGATTCTTAGGTTCACGCTGCAGTACATTTTCCCAAGCTAATTTCTACCTGACTTTGGAGATTCTCTGATCCTTATTAACCTTGCTGCTTTTACCTTCCACTTCATTTCACTGGTCATCTTTTCCTTGTGGACTATTTCTGAAGAATGTTACTACTGATATCTTATCTGGCTTTTTCTTTTGAGGTGGCCATCTTTTTTTTGGACTTCACCTAAAACTTATCCTGTGTTATTTAAAGCAACATCTGAATTCTCAACCATTACTGCTGTTTTCAGTGCTAGGCCAAGTTGTGAAACTAATGTTCCTCCAGATTGCATTATATTACACAGTATGATTCCTACCCAAAATCGATTTTAGGATTTTCATGCACTAATTTCTTGGCCATAGGTGACTTTGGCTTTACTTATATCTGCTGTTCCTCTCTAAGAATGCACATTATAAAATCAGAATCCGCTCCTGAGAAGAAGAGCTTCACCTCTATTGTTCTTGAAGCTAATAGTATTAATTCCATAAGGGAGTCCTGAAAAGTTTTGTGACTCCAACACAGGGTTAACCCTGTTTTTTCTTTCAATTTAGTGAGTATAGCCTTGTTTATGCTTACCACAGCAATGCTTACCTCAGACCTGCTATTAACGACTTTGCAAAGCCTTCAGCTCTCCCTGCAAGCAAGATGCTCTTTGTTGGCAATGTGCATGGTCAGCTACAGTCTGCTGATATTGTGAATTCAAAAACCACATTGACTGCTACCTGTGTTTCAGTTTCCCTTAAACTGCCATCTTACTCCCTTAATATTTTAAGCTATTGCTTTATCTTTGCTTATCACAAGTGTGCTGCAGCTTTTTAATCTATAAACTAAATAAACCTGGATTCATAAATTCTAAGACCAAATGGGGCCAATGTGAACATCTAGTCTGACCTCCTGCACAGTGCAGGCCACAGAACCTCCTGTCCACTCCTGCAATAGACACCTAATCTATTATTGAGTCATTGAAGTCCTAAAATCATGGTTTAAAGACTTCAAGGTACAGAGACACCATCATCATGTGACGCCTGCCCCATGCAACAGGGGAAGATGAAATCCCCCGCCAAGTTGCTGCCAATCTGCCCTCGAGGAGAATTCCATCCAGACCTCAAACATGGTGATCAGCTGATCCTTGACCACGTGGGCAAGATTCACTAACCAGACACCCAAAAAATAATTCTCTGCACCAACTCAGAACCCACCCAATATAGTAGCCCATCCCAGGGGGCTAAATTGGCATACTTACCACTAGTCAAAGATCTAGTAGTAAAAGATCAAATATGGCTGCCTCATCATACCATCCCCTACATAAATGTATGAAGCTCAGTTTTGAAGCCAGCTCAATTTTCTTGTCCACTACTCCTCTCAGAAGGCTATTCCAGAATTTCAGTCCTGATCATTAGAAAATAAATTTCAAGTCTGAACTTCCTTATGGCCAGGTTACAGCCATTTGTTCTTGTGCCCACATTGGTGCTCAACTTATATAATTATTATCCCTCTCTGGTATTTATCCCTCTGTTGTATTGAGAGAGAGCAGTTAGATCTCCTCTCAGCCTTCTTTTAGATTGGCTAAACAAGCCAAGATCTTTGGGTATGTCTACACTGGCAATTTAGGTTGACTTAAGTAGCCTTAAGTCAACCTAAATTACTCCACATCCACACTGGGCTTTCATTAAGTCGATTTAAGAATTTTCTTAAGTCGACTTAATGAAAGCTTAAGTCGACTTAGTAAGAACCGCCGGTTAGGTCGACCTAACCCTTAAGTTGACACCTTAGGTTAGGTCCTTAAGCACAGCGTGGACATGGATTAACCCATAAGTCGTCTTTATTAAGTCGACTTAAGGGCAGTTAGATGGACTTACTAAGTCCCTGTTAAGGGTAACCACTTTGTTAAGTCGACTTAATAAGGTTGATTTTAACTCGACTTAAAGTTGACCTTATTAAGTCAACTTAACATATTTTTTTCTAGTGTAGACATAGCCTTTGAGTCTCCTCTCATAAGATAGGATTTCTATTCTAATAGTCCTTCACTGAACCTGTTCCAGTTTGAATTCATCTATCTTAAACATAGGGGACCTGAATTGCACATGGTATTCTAGATGAGATCTCACCAGTGCCTTGTATAGTGGTATTAAAATCTCTCTTTTTTTCCACTAGAAATACCTTGTCTGATGCATCCTAGGACATCATTAGCTTTTTTCACAGCCACATCAAATTGGTGGCTCATAATCATCCTTTGATCAACTAATGTGCCCTGGTCCTTCACCTCTCTCACTTCCAATTGATGTGTACCAAACTTATAACAAAATTTTCTGTTATTGCTTCCTAAAAGCATTACTTTGAATTTCCACTATTAAATTGCATCCTGTTTCTATCGTTCTAGTTTACAAGGTCATCCAGATTTTCTTGTATGATATTCCAGTCCTTCTACGTGTTAGCAATACCTCCCATTTCATGTCATCTGCAAACTTTATTAGTACATTCCCATTTTTGTGCAAAAGTCAGAAAAAAATAAAGGTTAATAAGATTGGTTCGAAGATCAATCCCTGAGGAACTCTACTAGTGACTTTGCTCCTGCCTGACAGCTCACTTTTCAGTATGAGCTGTTATAGTCTTCCTTTAACCAGTTCCTTCTCCACTTTTCAATTTTCCTATCAATCCCTATCTTATCCACTTTAATAATTCCTCATATGGAACAGTATCAAATGCCTTAGCAAATTAAAGTTAATTAGATGCACTACATTCCCTTTGCCTAAAAAATGTTATCTTCTCCAAAAGGGAAATCAGGTTGGTCTGACATGTTTTACCTTTTGTTAAGTCACGTTATGTAATATCTCAGTTTCTGTTAATATCCATGTCCTTAACTACTTTCTCTTTCAATTTTTTTCTAAGATCTTGCATACTGCTGAGGTCAAAGTAACAACCTTGTAGTTAACAGGGTCACTTTTTTCTTCTTTTTCTTAAAAATAACCTAATTTAATCCAACACCAAATATAATATAAACCATAAAATTTCAATGCAATATGCATAACACAATGTAACATTATCTGAGTACATAATGGCATAGTATAGTAGATATGCAATACTGTAACATCTAATAAAAAGAAAAACCCTTTATACATATATATAAAGCCTTAACAGAATGTTGTAATATAAAGCCAAACCTATTAAAATGTAACACTTACTTTCGTTATGCTTATTACAAGGTAACAGTCAGGTTCCTTATACATATGTGTACAATAAATTTACAATAGTACACATTCAATAACATTACAAGATAACATTTTATGAGTGCTGATCAGGCAATCATAGAATGGGTGGGGTAAAAGGCCATTCAAATGCAAGCATACAGCTTTATTTAGAACTATATGCATTCCTTATTTTAAGAAGAGTTATACCTACTCTCCTTCTTGGAAAAATCCCTCTGTCTCATCTAAGAGTTCTGCTGTCTAGCTACTTTCTTCTGTTGTTGAACACTCAGACCTTTCAGATCTCTGCTTTGTATACAATTTCTGACTCTGATTGGTTGCTTTCTTAATGTCTGTTATCAACACCTTCCCCTTATAGGGCGATACCATTTTTGACCAATCAATTGTCAAATATGCAAATTATTTTTTACTATGTAACACACCTCTCCATTCAGGTATTAGGAATGACCTTTATTTCATCCCAATCTACCTTTCTGCTATTGCTATTAACAATACCATTTTGCTTCTCTGTCTCTAACATGACACCAATGGAACCATCATTTTATATTTCTAGATAAAACTTACTCTAAACTATTATTCTTTTCTAGTTAGATTTAAAGGCTTTTTATAAAACTGAGTATATATTTTTATTAATGCCTACACGTTATGATACTGTCACCACTTTTTATGCTAATTAGAGCAAATGAAATCCACGCTATTTTTTCCCCTCCCCCTTTTCAACTCTGTGGCTAAATGCTGTCTCTGGTATTGATCTCCTTACATTAACTGGGGCTTCTTAGAAATCTCTTGTATCAAGTCCAGCTAGCCCCACAGCACAGAAGCCAGCAGAGAGCAGTTGGTGTCATATTCTCTGGTAAGCACCAGGCCTTTCATGCATAATCTGTTCCACAGGTGGGCAACATTCCATCTACCCTAGCTCTTTTCTTGGCTGCAGCCTGGACCCCTTGATATGCCCCTCCACTGCAGACAGGTTATCTCTCTACCATCCTAGACCAAGCCACACAGATCTTCTCCTATTGCACTATCAATACTGCCCCGAGACCTCAAGTTGCCCACACATCTGATTCTCTGTGCACCATGAGTCGTATGTAAAGTCTGTATGTATCTGGAGGTCTCAGCTCACTATCCTCCCATACACCCTTTTGACCTCCAATTCATTTTCCAGCCTCCTGAATTCTCAACTCCTTCACTACACCCCCCAGCCCATCAATCTCCAAACTTCGCCACCAATTCGCACTCATTAGCCTCTGAAGCCCCTTCTCCCAGTTGTCAGAGAAGGAAGTCCTCAGAGCATCTAGAAACTTAGCTCCAGGACCTTCTCACCACTGATGGACTGGGTTTTGCAACAGGTAATCAGGGTTCACAAATGGATCTTCAACCTAAAATAATTGAGACGCTATCATATTGTAACAAAAAAGTTAGAGCTGGAAAACAGTAGGAAGGAACATAGAACTAATGAGGAAGAGCACCTGTTGAAAAGTCACACCAAATTTGAATATTTATTTGGATCCCATTGAAGCAATGATGTTCAAAGCAAAATATAAATAGACCAAAGGAAAAACTCCAGCTGAACAAGTAAAGTTCCTAGTGACAAAAGCTACACCAGTAAATGAATCCCCCAAAGTCTGAAACAAGAGTTAAGATATGTCAAAATACAACAATAATAAAAAGTTGCAGCTGGAATGTTAGGGGTAAAAATGGCAACATCATTGATTTGTAATAATGTGTTAAAATTTATGTACAAAAGACATGAAAATGTGTGCTTTTAAGCTTTGCAAGCAGCAATTTCCTGCTTTCAATACAATTGCAAACTTACAGCGCCTAGCTGGCATTAATTATGAGGAAAAAAAATCACATAAACTAAAAAAAAAAGCAATAGCTGAGATCATCCCCTGTGGGAGGAATTCTCCTTAATGACTCCCTCCAACCTGTCCCATTGGGGGTGGGGTTTGCACCTAGTGTAACTATTTTTCAAGAATAGTGTGTATGGGAAAACACAAGAACCCAGAGACCCTTGTAGTATCATGATAATAGAGTCCCCTGAAGTGAGGCCCTCAGCTGTACAAACTCCATCCAATTCCTACCCCCACTGCATGCATACACATGTGGGTATCGCCCATTCTGTAAACATTCCCATTCTACCTCACCCTTCCAGACTCCCTTTCTTCTCTCCTCCAAGACACTCTTTCCCCCCAAACATATCTTATTCTCCATTCAAACCAGGCCCTCTACAAAACATTCCACACTTCTCTCCCTTCCAAGTCTGCGTCCCTTCCCACAGTTTCCCTCACATCATGAAACTGTATCGCCATTCCACCTCAAAGTCATCCCCATTCAGCTCCCTGAGGCTATGTCTACACTGGGGAATTTAAGTCGACATTAACTAAGTCGACTTTAAGTCGACTTAGTGTGTCCCCACTTAAAATTAAAGTTGACTTAAAGGGGAACTTAAAAAGTCGACCTAGAGTGTCCACACTGGATGCTCTAGGTCGACTTTGTGGGGCTAGATGGGCATTGGTGTAGCCCTGGGGTAGCCCTAAGTCTATTTAGAGCTACCCCATGGCTACACTAGCTTAAGTCGACTCTAGGGAGTCAACTCAAGCCTTAGGTCTACTAAAAAGCAGGTTTTATAAGGTCGATAATTTTAATTAAGTCGACTTTATTTTCCTTAAGTCGACTTAAGGAAACTGTAGTGTAGACGCAGGGTAAATTAAGTTGATTTAAGCAAGCTTAAGTCGACTTAATTTACCAGTGTAGACGCAGCCTTAGTTCCTTCCCATGTATGTGACAGAGAAGGCCTTCTGCTGGGCTCACTCTGTCCTCTACAGCAATTCAGCATTGATCTGCACTCAGAGCTCTTGAGTGGCTAAGAAGGAGACAAATAAACCCTAAGAGCAGCCTCTTGTCTGGCCTGCAGGTGGCAGAGTTGCTGTGCCTCTCAGGTGGCTTCAGTTGAAGCTGCCTCCCCCACTGCACTAAACAGCCTGGGAATTGTATCTTTTCATGAATGGGGGAAAGAAACACATTACTGAGCCTCTAGCCTGAAAGCTCTGGAGGGAGATGTTGAAAGACCCATGAGATTTGGAGTTTTCCTTACAGAAAACTAAAACAACGTGGTGTCATGTGGTCTCAGCTTTTAAGTTGTCTTCATGATTGTGGAGAAAATCTCAAAAACATGATTCCAAAAATCAGAAGGTAAATTAAAAGATCCCAAAAAGTATTATTTTTGAAATCTTATATTTTTTTTCTGCAAATTTCAAGATTTTAGGGCATGGAGTATCATTTTTCTAATGTTTGGGCTCCACAAAACAATGTTTGCACCTCATTCCACCCTAAAACTTACACCCATCTTTTTACACACCACACAGAAGAGCTGTTGAGCCCTTCCTCAAACATGGAAGGCCTCAAGAGACTTATTAGAAGGTGGGGCATGATGGCTCCCTTAGGAGTTGTGCTATAGTGGAATCCTTCCCACATATGCTGTTCTGATGACTCCTGAACTGCTCTACACAGAAGAGAGAGGTGGTAATTTTCTGTCTAACTTACAGGTAGAAGGCTCAATGTGCATTCTGGCAGTCTCACTCTGGATCAAACAGGTTTCTGGCCCTAAGTAGGGAGATTCTGTAATATAAAAGCCTCCCAGCCCTCAGGCAGGGTGGGTTAGCTGTGGAGGTTCAGCCTTGAAACAGGACCAGACAGGTGAGAAAGCTCCTCCAGTGTGTCCGGACCAGGTAGGAAGGGGTGAGGAGGGGGATCCATGCCCACCTGACTCTACTGCATCCCAGCCCAGGGCCCTGATTGTGACAGAGTGTTGGGTCACTGAGGGCAGTGGGGCTCCTGCTGAAATAAGCTGCTGCGGCTTTCAGGCACACTAAAGCTGGATGGGTGACTGACTTCTATTGTCTGCTTCCTCCCTCCTCTTTCCCCAGGGTACCTGGTTCTTCCAGGTCCTCCGGTTCTTCGGGGGAACTCAGCCAGTAGGAGATTCCAGAAGCTCTCAGCCTTGTCGGGTGGTGGAAGGTCTGGAAGCTCATCGGGGACATTTGCAGAGGACAGCTCATCCAGGTCATAGGGTTCAGGCAGCTCCTCTGGTCCACAGGGCCCAGGGTCTCCTGGCCACTCCTCTGGGTCCTCTGCAGAGGATAGCTCTTCCAGATCACATGGGCCCAGGGACCCCTCAGGCTCACTGAGCACGGGCCAGTTGGGCTGGTTGTGCAAGCCTGAGATGGTGAGGAGCTCTAGTTAGGCCTCCTTACAGTGTTGGCCTGGCTCTGAGTCCAGGAGCAAGGGAGAGACGCCCTTCCCCCTTGGCCACCTGGGTCTCATTGAGCTCAGCAGTCATCCCTTTATACTTCCCCTTCCTGTCCCAGGCTTAAGTCGACTTAATTTACTCTGCGTCTACACTGGAGTTTCCTTAAGTTGACTTAAGCTGCTCCTTAAGAGGACTTAAGGAAAAATTAAGTTGAATTAATAAGACCTCATTTTAAGTCGACTTAAGGCTTAAGTCGACTTCTTAAGTCGACTTAAGCCAGTGTGGACACCCTAAGTTGACTTAGAAGGTAAGTCGACTTGGGGCAGGGGAAAAAGGGAGCCCCTGCTCCCTTCTCCCCAGGAAGCCGCTACTGGCTTGTCCTGGGAAGAGCCAGTGCCGCATGGGGCTGGTTCTCCCCAAGACCCGCAAACTGCTAGCAGCTCGTCCCGGCTCCTTTCTTCCCGGGACTGCTCCAGGACTTGCTGTCTCGGGGAGAGCCAGCCCCATATGGGGCTGGCTTTCCCCAGGACAAGCCCGCCTCGCCTCCCCCTGGACCTAACCAGTTGACTTAGAGAGTCTAGTGTAGACTCTCTAAGTCAACTTAGTAAGGGCAGCTTTAAGTCGACTTAAGAGTCCTGTGTGGACTCTCTAAGTCAAGTTAATAAGGTCGACTTAAAGTCGACCTAAATTTCTAAGTGGAGACATAGCCTGTCTGTCTTAGAGGGAGACCATATCTCCTGTTCCTTACATGCATCTCTCACCCTGACCTAATCCTACCCATTCTCCCCAAATATAAATCCTGGACAATGCAAAGAGGCCTCAGTAAGGTCTGAGTGGAGAGGGACTGAAATAGAGAAAAGTACCATTCAGGGAGCTGAGGCTCTTCTCCATGCAAAAGAGGAAGGTGGGAAATTTACTCATGGAGGATTATCTCTGTGTGGGAATCTAGGGGGCCCCAATTTGTCCCAAAATGGGCACCAAAAAGTGGAAAAAAAGAGATTATGTATGAACATAAGGAATTAACTCTCAGAATTGTGTGGGAAGCAGGAAATGCACTTGAAAGCAATTTTCCATTTTGTAGCCCTGCAATGATACTTTAATTGGATTTACTGAGTTATTTGAATACTTTTGTCATTCAGGTGAAAAGAGTGTAATGAATTTGAAACCATATCAAGGAAAGACCATTTCAAGTTCAGAACTCTTTAATAAATAAATAAATAAATAAATAAATAAAATTATCAGAGACGCTGATTTTTAAACAATATTTCATCAAACAGCAGTAGGCAATGAAACAAATTCATAATAAAAACATTTTTAATAAAACATATGGAACATAAAATAGAATAGCACTATCTGAACATTGTTTGCTTTCTTGAATATTTTATCTGCTGATAAAACGTACAATGGGGATTTTTTTCAGTTGGGAGGAAAAAGGAGGATTTTTTCTTCATGTTAGGTACACAAGCACATAACCAAAATTATGTGTAATTTTAAATACCTTGTGAAAGGTCAGTAACTCAATATATTCTAGAAATTTTTAAGTGCTTTAAGTGGTTACCCATTTCAAGGCTGTAAATCATCTGAAACATCTGTAAGTTATATTCAAGTGACATAAAAGTTCTGTGGAAATAACGTTGTGCTAAAGAGACGTCATATTCTTCTAAACCCCCAAATTATTTTAATTACTTGTCACTCTTGGGTGGTAGGATATATTTAGAGTATGTAATTATATATTTTGTTCATTTCCATTATTTATACAAAACAGTGCTGTGCTTAAACCCTTCGAAGCTTTATTTATTATCAAAAAGTGCTAAGCAGATTCACATTTAAATGTAATTATCCTTATATGTTGCAACTCCTTATTTTCGCAACACATATTTCAAAATTAAAATGTGTAATTGTATATTTTATCATACAAATAGAAAACTACCTATTTTCCCAGCTAGCAAATGTACTGATCTATGTGTAGTACTAGGCGTGCAATATGGAAGTGTTTATATTTACTTATTTATTTATTTATATTTGTGAATATTTATAATGCCTTTCTAGCACTGCTTACATTCTGCAGTGATAAGTAACTAAGGCTATGTCTACACTTGCACTTTTAAGTCGACTTTAACTAAGCCGACTTAACTAAGTCGACTTAAAGTTGACTTAGTTAAGTCGATTTAGTGTGTCTACACTTAAAATTAAAGTTGACTTAAAGGGGAACTTACAAAGTCGACCTAGAGCGTCCACACTGGATGCTCTAGGTCGACTTTGTGGGGCTAGGGGGACCTTGGGCAGGTCCATGGTGGCAGGGGTGGCACCCCCTGTGTACAATGGGGCAAAGGGGGACAGGGACTCTGGCAGGGCAGAGCCCTGTGTGTGACACTGTCTGGATTTAGGGAAGCATTTATGATATTATTTTCTATGGATATCTCATAAATGCTATAATCCATAGGAACTATGTCATGTTTGGTATCAATAGAAAGGTAGTAATTTGCTGGGAATGATTATATAGTTTATGTCTAGGAATTCTATTTCGATTAGAAGTTAAGAAATTGATGTTATACCCATACTTTAACTTGAGTCATTCTGGACAAATGTCTTAGACGGGAGGGTGTGAACAACCATTGTCTCCTTAATGTTAAGGAATCTGCCAGGTGATGTGGTCCCAGGGAGTATCCTGATGAGCCATTGAGGACATAAAGAATACAACCATTGTATCCTTAATGGCTCATCAGTTTACTCCCTGGGACCATATCACCTGGCAGATTCCTTAACATTAAGGAGATAATGGTTGTTCATTGTGAACAACATTCCAGACAGCAATCGCAACATGCTTCTCCACAGTTAGGGCTGACCTCATGTTGGTGTCTTTATGTCACAGGGCAGGGGCCAACTCTGGACACAGTTCCAGAAAGGTTGCTTTCCACATTCGAAAGTTCTGTACCCACTGCTCGTCATCCCACAGCTGCATAACAATGCGATACCACCACTCTGTGCTCATCTCTCGCGACCAGAAACGGCGTTGCACTGTGTGCAGATGATCGGTCAAGGAGCTGAGCAATGCGGTGCTGTTGCTCTGCAGGGCATCGATCAGCCCCTGATCCTTGGCGTCCTCGTCTGATTCGGAGCTCATTGCATACTGAGCAACCAGCCGAGATGTATTTAGAATGCTTAAGGCGACAGTGGAGATTAGAGCAGGATTCATGCTGTCGCAGTTGTGATTGCTCACAAGTAGTGCGTCACTGCACTGTTGAAAATAGGCGCGAGTTGCTATTGACAACAAGGAAGACGCAAGAGGAACACAGTGCACCATGGGAAAATGAGAGTTTACCCATGGTGCTTTGCGTTCCTTTCCTTCATCCCAGGATTCCAAACGCCGATTGCGGGAAAATTGAACTGTGGGATAGGTGCCCAGAATTCATTGCGCTACACCGCGATATTGCAAAGAATTCTGTTGCGTTGCAAGGAGCGACGTGTGTATTCACTCTCCCGCAATAAAGGTCACGTGTTTTTTATACCACGATTGCCATGTTGTGCTTTAATCTGATCGTGTGTACATAGCCTCACTGAACATTCTGAAGATCCCTGTCAAGGCCATGGCCAAAACAATCAGCAGACAAGCTGAGAACACTCAGAAGGAACCAGATCTGCTGAGCAAAGCTAGGCTGAAATTCCCCATATACCTACCACAGTACCCAGTACATGGTCACCCAGCACCTTATGTAGGACACCATAAGAGGAAGGAGCTGAGAGAGACCTGGTCAAACCAAGCTCCCTCTAAAATTCCTCCAGCCCCTGCATATTCATTCCCCCCTTGGAGGTGGAGGGGGAAATCACATGGGCCTGAGCATCTCCAGTACCTGGGATGGAAGAGATAGCTAAAATCCATCTATAATCCCCTGGATCTAGCACATTGTATCAACAGTTCATCCCTGACTAAATCAGGGCTATTAACTGGTGCAAAAGTCATTTCTCTTCCAAGGTGGGAAAGATATGAAGCTACACGTACGTTTTACTTGTTGCTCGGCAACAGCCCTCTTGCCGCGAAACAGGTAAACCACCCAAACGAGGGTGGTTAGGCTTACCGCGGAACAGTAGAGCCCGTGTGTACACTCCTTGTGATTTTGACAGCCTCTGGAATTGTCCCAGAGTGCCAATTGAGGCCACTTTGGGACACCGGAGCTGTCAAACATGTCAATTTCACTGGTCTGGCAGAGCAATGAAATTGACAAGTAGTGGCTTCCACTTCCGTAGCAGCGAGGCTCTAGCTGCCAGGAGCCCTGCTGCCACAAGCCGCTAGGCTTCCCGGATCTCTGCTGGGAAACTGAGTGGCTTGAGGGACTCCTTATGGCAGAGGGACTCTAGCCGCCAGGAGCTTTGATGGCTGAAGTCTCAGCCATGGCAGCAGGGCTCAAGCCGCCAGCCCGGGATCGGGATTCAAGCCGCCCTGCTCCTGCTCTGGTTGCCAGTTCCTGGGGAGGCCACTACTGCCACTGCCTAGGGAGCTGGCAAGCCAGGTGGCAGTGGGGATCAAGCCGTGGGGGAATCCTCAGGCCGCTGCCATGGGATTCCCTCTACCACCCTGGCTTCATAGGAAGCCGGGCAGCTAGAGGGAATCCCCGTGGCAACAGGGCTATAGCCGCCAGGAGTGCCAGCACTGCCGGTGGCTTGAGTCCCACAGTCACCCAGTTCCTGGCAGCTATCAACTCTGGTTGACAGCGCCGGGAACCCTGGCTTCTACAGTGCATGGTGGGATAGGTGCCCACCATGCACTGCTCTATATCGTGAAAGAAGTAAAAAAAAAAATGTGGACACTCTGCTCCATTAGAAGAAGCACAGTGTGTACACTCTCCCTCGCAATAAAAGTTACGTGACTTTTATAGTGCAAGGGGCTTCTTGCGCGACAATTGGGTAGTGTGTATATGGCCTAAGTTAGCTCCTCCAAACCACTCTCTGGATCAGCACATGGTCCCAGCACACCATTAATTACCCTTGCTTCCTGGGATAATGGCTCCTCTCCTAATGCCAGTTAATAGAAGTTCTCTAGCTCAGGTGGTAGCAATAGGTGTTGGGGAGGTTGTTATAGGTTAACATAGTAGAATTTGTTTTCACCGAGAAAAATAAGAAATCACTTAACCTATTTTAACGTTTTTGTACGTTAAAATTATGTTATTTAGGTGCAAACTGAAGCACTCAAAGATTAGAAGGAATAGCCCTACAGTTTCCTGTGTTAATTAAATTCTGGCTTGTTGTGCACATGTTTTATGATCTTTAATTACAATTAATTTTCTACAGAATCCTGGCCTTATTCGTGCCCAGGCTGAAAGTACACAGGAGTTAAGGTTACAAAACCAATTGTGAATCTTACATTTCTTATCTTCCAACTGCTTGACTTTGCACCCTAATGTGTTCTTTGAATGTAGGCTGTTTTTTTGTGATATAACAATAATTATAATAAATATTAAGGAATTATAAGTTTCTTATATACACATATTTGACAGAGATAACTGAATGATGCAAGTAATCAATTCCAGGGAACTGGATGACCATCTAAATGGCCCAGAACACTATGTACTAGAACCAGCTCCCACTGATGTCACTGAAAGATACATCATATATTTGAAAATGTGTAATAAGATAAAAAATGTTAAAAAATAGAAATGTACATATATAGGACCAGGAAAATGCACAGACACATCTAAGATTATCAGTGTGAGGGTGGGAATAGAAGAATGAATAGCCATATTCTGATTCTGGATATGTATGTGTTTACTGAATCAAAAGGGACAGGTAACATGCATCTGAAACGAGAATATGTACTATATGAATGTATGCATACTTGTAGAAATATCAATTATAATCAATAGTATATTGTATCTTGTATTGTTTTAAATATTTATAAGCAACACAATGTGTGATATGTCACAAATATTTTATGCTACATTTTGCATTCTACTGTAAAGCTCTCATGTTGTCATATTATATATTTAGCTCCTAAGACTGATTGATTGTTTCAGTGAAGAGCGTATATGGTATTCCACTTCTTATCTGAGTCAATGTTTTTTCTCACTACTGTGAAGTAAATTAAAATAAAGTGTTTCAATCTACTGCTTATGATAAAGACGACCAAATCTCATTCTAATAAATGTGAAATACATCTTGTCATGTTCCTTTCACTTTGCAGAAATGCTACCACAAGACGTAGCCAGTTAAGTCTAATATGTTGACATTTATTTTTGCTGCAATAAATGTTAGGATTATATTTTTGCATTAAGTTCTGGCATTTTTAAAGATCACAATGACAAGTAATTTATTCTTCAAATCACTCTGGTTTGTTTTTACTTTTTGAATATGGATTTGGCCATGTGTCTCCAAGGCACAGTACAAAGCATATTTCATATGTTTTGCAGCCTATTAGTTTGATTTAAATCCACTTTTTCTGTCAGGATTTACGCAAGCTTTTCTTGATGTTATTTGGTCTGAATTATTGCCCAGAAATAATCACACTGAATCCAATTTCACACAGGCTGTGTGGCCTATGAAGTCTGTCACTGTAAAGCTTTAAAGCTTTTATATTTTGTTTCAATTGAGGTGATTCTTCAAATTAGCTATATATGTAGAGCACTGTTTCTTATTTTACTTTCACATTTGTCCCTTACTCTCTTATTTTAATGGGTGATGAAATTGATTGCGTACAATATCAAGCTGTCTATCTGTTAGGAGCATTGGGGGGAAACTGGGAATTATTTAATGCAATGTGATCCTTTGAAAATGAAGGATGAAGTAAGGACTACTAGTAGATGCACCTCAAAAATTTCACGGTTAAGTGCTCTGTTCTTTAATAAATATACATCAGTTACAGATATTTTACATAGTTGCAACCAGCCCTCCCTTGGTTTCTTTGCCGTTGGGATACATCACCAGGAAAGGATCTTGAGTTTTTGATGTTTAGTAAACTTTTCTGTACAAGTGACTCATTCTCAACTGACACTGGAAAAACAGGGCCACATAAGTCTCCCTATTCCAAAACACTTGGCTTAACTGAGGAAACTACTATATACTTAATTGGTTAATTTACATCACTGAATGTGTAGGTATGGTACTGGCCCCGAGGCAGACTTAATTTGCATCTGGACCATTTCTGAGAAATTCCCTGTATCTAGTGCTCACTAAATTCAGGTATATATATGCTAGCAACCCCTGCATGGCTGGAAGAGATATACTTAGCTAGAGCCTTGAAGAAAGCAATCAGGATAGAATAACAATTAAGGCCAACTTTAAGGGCTTGGGGCTTCTGCCCTATGGGGTACCCTGGGGTTTGGCACTTTTGCCCTGTAGATTTGAAAATAATTACTGTAGCTCTGCTCTAAACAGAGCTGTTGAATTTGAGTCCTGGACTGATCATTATACCTGTACCAAGCTTTGCCCCTTCACCATGGTATTCCCCAATTTCCTGACCCAAGAGAGAGGCTTTCACTAAACACATGCAACGGCCTGTCTTGGCACACCTTAACTTTATAATAATTCTTTTTGTCACAGTACTATCATTTAACTGAAGTGTTTCCTTTACATTAGGTATTATTGACAATACCCCTGGTTTTACAAACCAAATTTATCATTTGTTCTTATTCAGTACAGTCATGAATTAGAGTTCTCTCTCCTAACACATATTTGAGACACAGCTGTACTTACATGACTTATGGTGAACAGCTTCTGTCTTCCTCAGTAGCAGCAAGATTACACCGTGACCTGCTTATATTCTGCTGAAAGAAAAGATTCAAATTCCTAAGGCAAATTCCAATATCAGTGTGTCTTCAGCCTCTTTTCACCTGCAGCATGATCTGCAAGTCTAAGGCCTTGTCTGCACTTGGAAAATAACTCGACATAAACCATGTCGACTTTCAGACAGTGCTATAATTGGGGCAGTGGCAGATGTACATGCTGCTTTCCTTAGATGGATGGAGTGCATCCTCACTAGAAGCACTTCCATCGACCTAAGGGGCAGTGAAGGGAGCAGGGAGACCCATCTCTCAGTTCCCTGCTATGAGCCTGTGGGCTCCCCCTACACTCCCTGGTCCTGCAAACACCCCCGGTTCCAGCTCTCAACTATGAAGTGGGTGGCAACCATCCACATCCTGGGAAGATGGGTGGCAGACTCCCAAGCCCCAAAAGCTGAACAGCAGCTGCCGCTGGCTTTTCCAAATCCCAGGGTCCTGCACTCCATGAGCTGGCCCACAGTTGGGTGATAGCCCTAGCTCGGCGCCCGGCTGCTGGTGGCAACAGCGGCAGAACCCGGAGATGGGGCACAGGCCAGTAGCGGCAGGAGCCCAATCCGGGCCCCTGCCAAGGACTCAGGGGCTGGATCGGGCCTGGGGCCCAGATTGAGCCCAAGATCAGGGCTCAGGCCCCAAACTTATTTTCAGGGCAGTGATGCCCCTGCCCTGGCTGGCAGCTGGGAGTCAGGGGAGAGCCTCTTTGGGTTCAGCTCATAACTCAGTGAGAGCCTCCAATGCCCTGGCTGGAAGTTGGACAGCAGATGCATGCTGCTTGTCTGTGTCCTGGGGCTCCAGCCTGGCAGTAGCCTCCTTTTCCCCTGCTTGAAATCTGGCAGCAGCCCCACTGGCAGCCTGGGATGCTGGCAAGACATGGGTGGTTGCTGCAAGGCTGCAAGCTTGAATGAGGCTGACAAGCATGCCAGCAAGCCACGCGTGGCTCCTGCAGGGCTATGAATTCAGAGACAGGTGTGTGCAGCATGCGGTTTGCCAGCATCCCAAGCTGCCAACAGAGTCACAGCCACCCACCGAATTGCTGGGAATTGGGGCTTGAAGCAGTGCTGCAGCCTCCCTCGTCCTCCCTGGCTGACAGCCTGTGACACAAGACATGGGCAGCTGCCACCTGGATGTGAACCCAGGTCCTGTCAGCTGCAGCCGGGATGGAGGCAAGTATTAGGTGGCTGCAGTCCCATTGAGGTGCTGGCAAGTATTGGGCAGCTCCCTCAAGGCTGCAAACCCATGTATGTATCCGGGTTTGTAGTCAGGCAGCAACTGCCTGCAACCAACAGCAGGGAGCCGGGTGACTTCCAAGCTCCAGCTCCCACCTCCACTTGAGTTGTCAATTTCACTACTCTGTTAAAGCAGTGAAACTGGTTAAGTTTGAGGCACCTCCACCCTTCTAAGGGGACACAGTGTCTACACGAACACCAACACTGTCACTGTAGCTCTGCCAAGAAAAGTCCTATGCCTCTCGTCGAAGTGGTTTTATTTCATCAGCAGAACAGGGCTGCTTTGTCGGCAGGAAGGTGACCGTAGTCTGTACACCAGGACTGTTTTGTTGACAAAAGCTGACTTTGTTGACAAAACTCTACCATAGACCAGGCTGAGCTATAAATTGGTCCATTGCCAGTTTATCCTGGAAGCCGTCACAGGTATCTGGATATGCCAGGAACACAAATCCATGCAGGTCCCCAGCCAGTTCAGGTGAGGTTTCTTCTTTCTCTCTGTTTCAGGCTCTAAACTGTGCCCTGGCCAATTTGGCTCCCAGGGAGATTTTTACACCCCTCAAAGATAGTGGGGTTTTCCATTATTTGAGCTGGAACTGCTCAGCTTCTCCCCTCTGGGCCTTTGTGGGTTACTCATAGACTCATAGACTTTAAGGTCAGAAGGGACCAGTACAATCATCTAGTCTGACCTCCTGCAAAATGCAGGCCTCAAGACCTCACCCACCCACTCCTGCAATAGGCCACCAACCTATGACTGAGTTATTTACCTCCTTAAATCATGATTTAAGGACTTAAGATACAGACAATTCACCGGTAGGTGAACCATGCCCTGTGCTACAGAGGAAGGCGAAAAACCCACAGAGCCCAGGCCAATCAGCCCTGGGGGGAAATTCCTTCCCGACCCCAAATATGGCGATCAGTTAAACCCTGAGCACGTTAAAAACATGATAGAAAACTGTTGCAAGTGTCTGGCCTTACCCAGTGGTTAAAGTATAATTTGACGGGCCCCGGAACCCTCCTAATCTCTGGGCCCCCTTCCCATATTGTCTGGGCCCCCTTCATGCATGTGTAGGCCCCAGCCCAGGTGGGCATTTGCAACCACTTATCAGTACCACATGCATAGGTTATCACTCCATAAAAATATTTATAATTTTATATGGAGTTTATGTCTATAGCAATTATTGTCCCAAACTAGCAAACACTGCATAACACAATAAGTATTGTGATTAACAATGGTGGGGTGTAGGACCTGCCAGCAGCCAGGGCAGGGATGAACATGCGTTCCGCTGGATTTTTCTATTTTTAGGGGCCCCGGAACTCTGGCCCCTCAAATTTGTGGGCCCTGGAACTGCGTTCCGATGCATTCCCCCTTACTTAACCCCTGGCCTTACCCAGAGTTATATATATGCTGTATCGTTGTTGCCATATTGGTTCCAGGATTTTTAAAAGGGCAAGGTAGCTGAGGTAACATCTTTTACAGGATCAACAGCAGAAGTTGTCCAATAAAAGATATTATTTCACCATCTTGTCTCTGATTTTACTCAAATCCTCTGGCTGGCTCAGTTCCTTAACCAGGTGACAGTTTTCATCTGTAACATTTTGACTTCCTTCTGCAGCTGAATTTTCAGTTTAAGTCCTTGATGCAGGATATTTGTGTTAACATGTTCTAAGTTGGGTAAAGCTTGCCTGGTTTCAACTATTTCTTGGGAGGAAAAAAGAAAAGAAAATTAAACATCTGGTTTATAGCAGCCAGGCTGCTGGTCACTTCTTTGATTAGTTTTGCCATTCCCATTTCAACAAGGGAGCTTTTTCAGCTCTGTTTCCCAGTCTGCCTGGACACTTTGTAGCTGTTGCTCCAAAAGATATTTGACCTCTGCCAGCAAGACAACACTCATCTCTTTCTGTGACTCTTCCATATGTTTCTTTAGTTTCTTTTGCAAAGCTTACTACAGGTCTGGTTTTAAATTCTTTTGTTCATCTTTGATTGCTGCAAGAATCACCATTATTTGCACCATTTTGATTTAATGGGAATACCTGATAATACTTTCTCTCTTTGGAAACAACTGTATTTCTTACCTAAACCCTGTGTTGCCCTTTTTATCCTGAGCAGCATACAGATTCAGGGCCTGGGGGATATTCAACATGAATGTAGAAATTAATGAAATATGATTTTTTTAAACAAAAGCTTGTTTGTTTGCAATGAATGTTCAAAATTCAGCTCCTCCAAACATTAAAGGAGAAGTTTCTTGGCTTACAACCCAAAGCCTCTACACACAACAGATGCAAAAGCTTTTTCAGGGCCACACTGTACCCAGAGGCTGCTTGGCTTTCTTGCTTTCTACCACTCTCTGTTATTGGTTTCTGTTTGTTCTTCCTTCCCTCACAAGCATAG
This sequence comes from Pelusios castaneus, assembly GCA_007922175.1. NCBI lineage: Eukaryota > Metazoa > Chordata > Testudines > Pelomedusidae > Pelusios > Pelusios castaneus. The sequence goes on along the minus strand of ML685769.1, from coordinate 35,970,551 downwards.
CTGATTATAGAAGATTATAGAACCCTTCTGTCTATCTGGTACTAGTTTCTGGGCATACTATTGGGCTTTGTTTGATGAAAATATCACTAGCCCCAAATGTTTCAACATCAAAAATCAATCTAGATATGTATGTGGTTTGAAAGCACCTGACAGCAATGTTATTTACCATTGCAGGTTTAAATTTAATTAGGAAAAGGGAAGGGAATTTGCAGTTCAATATTGAGATGAGCTATAAAACATAGGGAAAAAAAACCTTCTGAAAAGGAGGCTTTAAGGGGAAAAAAGACTTGTATATTTGGGTCAACGTTAAACTCAAAGGAAACCATGAACACAAAAAGACCTGTCACTGAAAAATGCTTTGGGCATAGCTTCTTAGTGTGAGACTGCAAAGGAATAGGTCAGTGAATCAAAATGTTATGAGTCTCAGTTTACAAGGTAAACACAATACCAATTAGTATTTATTATGATTAAAACATCCTATCACTAAGCTGATTATGCTATTACAACAAACTCAGTATACAGGAGAAGATGAGGCATTCTAGGCAGACAGAAGAAAATGAGTACAAAAAGCAATCACTCTCCCATATTTTATGAGAAAATGGAAGAACCAAGAAGCTTATAATAAAAAGCAAAAAGTATCCAAATTAAAATATGTAACGGCTAGTGTAGAGAATGAGAGAAACTACTGGGAGAAGTGATTGATATTATTAAAGTGGTAAACTATTCCTTCTATAGAAAATATAAATCTAAAAAAATTTAGAAATTATGAGTGCAGTTGAGATAAAAGCCATCCATTAAATGGAAACCAGTTTCGGGTTGCTTAACTGGACATAAGAGAATCTTGCTGCCTGGAAAACTAGGTTTTATGTAGTAATGCCACAGAGCGTTGTATGTCAAACTTAGCAGTTTTTGAAGGTGATACAGTGTGGTTGGAAAACTAAAAGTGGCAGTGAACTCTGAAGAGCAAAGCAGCCCTTGCATGTAGTCTGGAAAGGAGGATCTAGCCCATTGGTTAACAGTGACTGTATTCTTTAATCCGAAATGGAAGATGGTAAAATTCATATATGTAGAAAGTGACCTTGAAAAACTTGCCAACAAAACACCCCGAGTCTGATTCTGTACTGCCTTGCACCTTCTGTAGACATTTGAAAAGTCTAGAAATATTAAGTCCTATAGACCATAGAAGAAAACAAACATTCTATACATTTCTGAACCATTTTATTCAATTTCAAATCCCTACTGGGGAAAAGGGCAATCATTCCACCTTAGCTCTACACCTGGATTCCCCCTCCCCAACTCTCAAGTGCTCCTCAGGGAAAAAAGGGGAATCAACTAACTCTGCTACACTCTTTCTTCCTTCCCTCAACTACTACTGTGTGGATGTGGGCTCCATGCTGGTGGACAGGAGGCAGAGCTTGGCCAGGCCAAGGAAAGATTAGGTTCAGCTGGAACACACAAGGTTAAGCCTAGGTACAGGTGGGCTTCAGAACCAAGCTCTAGCCAGAATTGTAACTTCAAAGTGCTGTCTACACAACTATTTTTAGAGCGTTAAGAAGGGCCCCACGAGCACAAGCCTATTGACCTAAGAGGCTCACTTCAGTGGGCTGTGTAGACATATATTACCTCTTCTCCAGATTATGGAGAAGTACAGGAAAAGATAACATAGATTGGTACTATGTCGTCTTTTCTGTGGAGCAACTTCCTCCCTCACAAATACTCTCAAAGGAGGTAACCATGACCAGAGAGTAGGCTATCAGGTGCCAGAGTCTGTATGGAAGCAAAGGCTATTTGTGTAGATGGTATCAACCAGGTTTTGAGGGCAGGACCCATACCCTATTCTCTTAGGTTCAAACAAAGCCCCCAATATAAACAACATAAGGATCTTCTCACACAAATCCTCCCATTTTCTCCCTCAGTCACCCTCTGCAGATTATTCTGCGGGTGGGGATGAACCAGGTTACAGAATTCTTCATATTCCACCATTCTTTTTGGTTAAAAATAACCTTTAGAAAGGAAGTAATACATTGTGCAGGTTGTTAGAGTAATTTCTGTCCAATCCTCTTAATTTTCTATAGAACCCTATGGGTTTTATCTTTATTAAACACCACAGGATTTTTCCTTAAGTATTAAATATGAATTACATTTAACAATAGGAGAATAACTCTACCATTTGTACATCATGCTGAATCATAGTATTTTCCAATTACAAGTACTAGTAAATTATTTAAAACTATTTGATTCCATTTTCACATGAAACTGCTTTTTTCAATAACTTCTTTTGCATCTTGTGTACTGTCCTATCATGTTAATTACTTTGAAATTAGAGCAGCTAGCTCTTCATCAGTATTCCAGATTGAGAAATCCATTTTTACTTTGTCTGGCACCAGGAAGATGACAAGACACCAGAGAATGCACTCAGACCCAAGATCTCATCCTATTTTCTGATTATTCTTGATTTTAGATTTTTAAACTAGTGATTTATGTCTCTGGGATTTGACTCATGTTTTTGTTCATCTTTAAAAGAACCAAAGGTAATGTAGAAAGACTGTTTTTGTAGCAACTTGACAAAAAGCAACCCATTCAACGATCATTATTCAAAATGAAGCCTGATGCAGCACAACTTTGATCTTTCCAAAGTAACTATCCATATCACTAATGTTGAACAACCCAGTCACAAGCTGAAGTCTTATACACAACCATTCCAAAAAAGAGGGTAGGGGGACCATTAGATTATTTTTCAAAATAGTATACATCACTCTGCTCACCAAACATTGAAAAGAAGTAAATGTTTTAAGAAACAAAGTCCATTAATTTCTCTCCCCCCAGTCCAATATGTAGCAATATATTGCCATTACCCATAAAATTTATAAAGTAATGCCCTGATCATACAAATACTATGTACTTACTTCATGTTTTAGAGGACCAAGGCCTAAAAAGACAAACAACAGAGGGTAGATGAGAAAGATATAACCTGTCATCTCACACAAATCTCCTCAGTATCCCCAACAGAAATGGCTGTCCATATAATATGAAGTTGTAGAAAAACTCTACCCCTGGCTTGTGAAAGAAACAATCACACTCTCTTTAATACAAGCTCCTCCAAAGGTAGTGCTAATAGATCACTTAAATTCCAGTCCCAGCACCTACTGGATATTAAAATACCCCTATTTTTGTCCATTTGTAGGGATGTTCACCTCAGCACAAAGTGTTGTAATACACATTTCTTAAAAAAAAAAAAAAAATCTCTGTGGTATGAACAGCAAAAAGAATAGGTTCCTTTATGGCAGCCTCCAGGCAAGCTTTCAAGGTTTAAAAATCAGCCTCTAGAGAAGCTTAAAAAAAGACAGTCAATTATGTTATAAGAAATCCTTTATTTTTATGAAGAGGAAACCTATTAGGAATTTTATTATTGGCTGGTACTGTAGTGAACATGTTTCTCCTTAGCAATTTAGAAATACCGACTATTGTTGAAAATTAACTGCTATATACCATAAAGCTGAGATACTTCTGAGAAGAACTCTATTCAGGTTTTCAGTCTCTATTGAAAAAAGGAAAGTATCTTTGTTTAACGACTGGGGCCTACTACAAAATGTTTTATTACTTTCATTTTGGCTATCTTAACAGATTTTGCAATCAGAACCAAGCAAGACATTTTAAACAATGCATAAAAACACCCATTGAACTCAAAGATGGTATCCAAGTAAGCCACATTTTTGAAACTATCACCTCAAAATGCAGTACGAGGTGTTACAATGATAAATGAAGCAGTCAGAGACTATCACCAGGGCCTCTTACTGAATGACAAAGCACAAGAAGCCTTCCACAGATGTTGAAATTATGAAGGATCAAAGCAGGTGTTTAAATCTTATTTACTAAAAATAGGAACAATGATCAGGTTACAAAAGGAGCCTACATTTCATCTGTCAAACTCAACCTATGCTGCAGAGTGCTTGCCAATAAGCTGTTCTATAATGTTGACTAATACACACTCTATATTTTGGTCCAGAATAATACAGTTGCTCTGGATTTTACAAATAGAATAGAGCAAGCAAGGCACGTTAAATCAGTAACAGTTTTTAAAATATGTAACTACTATATTAAGAAGTACACTTCTTATGATGCACAACAAGTTAAGTCTGTCATCCTATTTCCATTAACCTATTCAATGCCATGCAAATTACAAGTTTACAATCTCTAAGGAATTTAAGCATTTACGATCTTCTGAGATTTCAAAAAGATTAGCTACAAATCAGCTTTTAAATGTAATCTAGGGAACTGATGTAGTCATGAGGCATTAATGAAGAAATTGTTGTATCTAGCTATTAGTGGTAATACGTGAATTGCTAGCTACATACACTTTATACAGGGTTCCTCCAGGCAGGGCCGGATTAACCAGCCTGGGGGCCCTGGGCTTTCCCCCACCACAGAGGCCGGGGGGAGAGGACCTGAGGTCCGAGGGCACTCCCACCTGCCCTGGTCCAGTCAGTCTGCCAGATGGTGGAAAGGTGGTGGTTGGTGCACGGCGCGGCAACCCCCCGTACTCCTGGGGAGCTGCATGTCAGGCCAGGCCTGGAGCGTAGGCAGTGCCAGCTGGCCATGCACCCCCCCAGGCAGAATGAGCAGGCTCTGGCCCACCCCACCTCTGGGGGCAAACCAGCTTGCCCAGGGGAGAAGTGGAGTGTAGAATCCCAACTTTTGCTCCTGGGCCCTACTCCCCTCTTCCCCAAAGCACTGGCAGGGGTCTCCAGATTAGCACAGGGGCTTTAGGGGCTGAAGCCCAGGCCACCCTTTTTGGCCAGGGCCTGGGACTTAAGCCCCTAAAGCCCCTTTCATAATATGGCCCTGCCTCCAGGTATCCTCAATACCCCTTCTGGAGCACTATTTCCCTGTCTTTATCATTTAGAAGTATGTTACAAGCAACCTTGAGACCCCAGAGCACAGCCTTCATCGTCCAGTCAAATGAGAACACCAATCAGCTTCCTTTAGAGTCGGTTAATGCTTTTTCCCCCTCAGCTTCCCAATGATATTATTGTTGACTTTGCCCTTGCTGTTGTCCTGCTGACTACAGGAGCACTAGATCAGGACCACAAAGAGTAAAAGTATTCTCACAAAGAGTAAAACTATTAATTAATAGGTGGCATAGTTTTGAGAGACTTTCCTAAATTGGGCTGCAATATCCAGTCTATTCTGTCCATATTGCTAACATCACTATAAGCAAACAATTTCTAAAAGTAGAGTTGTAACTTTACCTTCACCACTGTTGCCATTCAGAAAATACATGTACTTTTAGAGCAAATTTCATAACTAGAAAGGTACTAGTTTTGGGGTACTTTCTGTGGTAGATATTCTCTCTTCCTATTATACAGAATGGTATGGTAGCCATACCATGAACAAAAGAATCCTATTGAAATTGTTATGGGGACCTAGAATTTAACAAATGAATTAATGTAATCATGCAAAATGTTTGATTCATTTTCAATTTCATCAGGTTCTATGCCTTAGAGTCCATTGCACACCTACTTCTGTGGCATCATTTGAGGTAGGATAGATGGAAGACAACTTCTATTTCAGATCAGCTGCCCTTCCTGATTTTATAACTAGTGATAAAATAGTTAACATAGTTAATAAATTAGTTTTACCATTGTTTTATTTAGATAACAGAGAATACACTTAAAGTTTGCAGAGGATACCAAGCTGGGACGGTTTGAAAGTGATTTGGAGGATAGGATTAAGAATCAAACTAATTTGGACAAACTGAAGAAATGGTGTGAAGTAAATAGGATGAAATTCAGTAATGACAAATGCAAAGTACTCCTCACAGGAAGGAACAATCAGTTACCCACATACAAAATAGGAAGGAGTGATGCAGAAGGGATTTCGGGGTTATAGTGCATCACTAGCTAAATATGTAACTGTTGCCAAAAAAAGAAAATTTCTTGAATGTACTAGGAGTGCTGTAAGCAAGACATGAGATATAATTCTTCTTTTCTACTCCATGCTGATTAGGCCTCAACTAGACAATTTTCTTCCAGTTCTCAGTGCCACATTTCAGGAAAAATTAGGACAAATTAGAAAAAGTCCAGAAAAGAGAAACACACATGACTAAATATCTAGAAAACATGAACTACGAGGTAAGATTGAAAAAAAAATGGGATTGTTTAATCTGATGAAGAGAAGATGGGGGGAGGGGTAACAGTTGTCAAGTATATAAAAGATTATTACAAAAAGGAAGGAGAAAAATATGTTCTCTTTAACCTCTGTGGATAGAACAAAAAAAGACAGGTTTAAATTGGACATTAGGAAAACTTCCTAAACTGTTAAAGTAGTTAAACATTGGAACAAATTGCCAATGCAGGTTGTAGAATCTACATCACAGGAGACTATTAAGAACAGGTTAGACAAAAATAAAAGCTAGGTAGTTATTCTATAATCGTGCCCTAAATGCAGAAGACTAGCATAGATAATTTCTTGACATCCCTTCCGGTCAAAAAATAAGTAACTGCATTGTACAAATTAGTTTCTACCTGAAATTTTGGTAGCCTAGCTCATGAAATTATTTATGATCAAACAGTTGAAAAGACAAATAATCCCAAAATGAGGGAAAGAATGAGAGAGCTTGTTAATGGAGAAAAATGTACAACTCGATAAGGCTCTTCAGATAGTTAAAAGGCATTAAAGCGTCTATATGTAAAATAATTATGTACTCTACAATCCAGTGACACTTCATAGACAGTGGCAGTTATACGCCAAAGCTACAGAAGGACTACTGGAATTTATCTTACCCACATGTACACATTAGGTAAAGGCACTTTTGAAATTTGCTTTAGTGTATCCTAAACATGTGATTTATAGCTTAAGAGTTTACCATTATTTTAACATTTAATTAAAGTAACATAAAACTAATCTAAGAATACAGATATCAATTATCTGTATATTTACTGAAGAGGTTCAAAGAAAATTAAAAGGAACTTTGAAACATTAATTGCTTATTTGTGTGTGAGAAGAGGGGGTGTGGCTCTAAATTACTATTTGAAGGAAGTAGGGATGTTAATTGATTGTAGTTAATGAATGTGATTAAAGCAAAACAAGTTACATTAAAAAAGTTACATTTAATCACAGTTTTAATCTCACTGTTAAAAATAATAGAACACCAATTTAAATTTATTATAAATATTTTGGATGTTTTTGTACATTTGCAAATATATTGATTTCAGTTATAACACAGAATACAAAATGTACAGTGATCATTTTATATTATTATTTTTATTAGAAATATAAGTCACAGACACCTGGGTGGGATAGCCCTGAAACCTGGGGGCCAGGCACTGATTTAAGACTCTTTTATTTGTTTGTTTTACATTTGTTATAAAAGAATAAATCCCCTTAACTGAGAGTGGGTGTGGCAGCACGTTTGGAGTCAGGGTACAGCAACAGCCCTCTGGTGATGGTACAGCATCTGCTATAATAAACTCACAAGAAACTGTGTGATCCTAAAAAAAATTGAACACAGAAGACTAGTTTCACATATAATGATGATGTAAATTGGCCAGCTCCATTGACTTCAGTGGAGATATGCCAATTGTATCACCTGATGATCCAGCTCATATATTCATCTGCGTTAGTAGCTCCAGTAATAACAGAACAAAAAATAGAATGGTCATCTATGAATGTACAGGGACCTTATAAATTGAATACTAAGTCCTAGTCTATACTTCGGGGATAAGTCAATGTGAGATACGCAATCTGCATGCTGCAGATTGCGTATCTTCCGTTAACTTACTTCTAGTTACTTACTTCTAGTTACTTACTTCAAGTTACCCAGTCTTAACTGGGCTGCTTCGACTGACAGGGCCCTTCTGTCGATGCAGCATTATTCCACTTGGGAGGGTGGAGTTACTGCATTGGAGAGCACTTTCGGGATTGATTGAGTAGGTCTACACTGGCTGCTCAATTGATCCCGCTGCATCAATCCGTGAGGATCAACACCGTTTTCTCAGTGTAGACAAGGCCTAATACATTGTAGTATAGAAGCAAATGATTATTCCTGAACAAAAATAAGTGAAATGCTGATTAACCTAAAAGATGCTGAAGTCATCATTAGAGCTAGTATCATTAAAAGATCACATTTTTTCTATGAAAATGTATACCCATCATTTGCAACAAGCACACATGTGCCCTTTAACAACTTCTGTAGTTCAAATATTTCAAATGTGATGCCAGATAGTTACTGATTCTAACTTAGGAAGAACATCAAGCAAAATAAAAACTTTTGTAAAACTCAAATTGGAGGATGTCTGCCACAGACTGCTTAATTGATCATACAAGACCAATTAAAACATAAGAAAGTAGAACATACAAAGCCAAGCCCTAGGTAGTTTTCATCTTCCAAGCAAAATCATTACTTCCTATGTAGATAAATGAGTTTAGGATGCTAAGTTTACCAAGATAGATACTAATTACAGAAAACAAAAAACAAAACAAAAAAGCCACTCCCGCCCCCAAACCAATATAAAATCACCAACCCTTACATTTGCATATCATTTATGAGACTTAAGTTATATTCAACCATTGAAAAAGTAATATTAGGATGGTGGACCTTCTTGGGAACTGAAAATTCATTATAAGGTCTGATCACTATTCCTGAACCTGTATTGTTCAATATACTACCAATGGCTCAGGAAATGCCACCACTAGAATTGCTTGTAGTTAGCTAAAGTAATTGAATTTATTTTCCAGACAACCTGACAGAGAGATAATATCTGTCACTTCTTATGGCCTTCGACAGACTAAAAGGGCACAGATACTTTTCAGGTGAAATGAATCCTAAGGGACTTAGCAGAAAGTTCCTGGTTTAACTTACAAAAAATCTTTGGACATCCTTATTTAACCAATAATGATTATCAAATTTGGAGTTTATTTTTAAAAAAAATCACTAAAAAAGGATTCACATTTTTATCTTAAAATATTATTGAATTCAATTTTTAAAATATCGGTTCAGTCAATTAGCATCATTTTAAGTAGTTTTACCATCCTTCTTGATCTATAAATTATATTTCAGTGCAATAATTTATATATATTTAAATGATGGCAAAACAAAAATAAATAGTTTCAGCAACATAATATCATAAAGAAGATTGATCATATGTCATATGACACCTTCAATCTCTCTTATTATAATGGCTAATATATTTTCTATAATATCTCTGATTACCTGTCACATACTTGCTGTAAACTACATGCAGTTTTTAAATATTTCAAAACTGGGTTAAATGAACTATTAGTAAACTGCAGTCTGATTATGATCAGATTGGTGGAAAACTGAGAGCTAGGAATATTTATTTCTTATGCCATCACACCCATTTTACCTTAACCTTCTTGTTTCTCTCATGGATTTGTTACATGTTTTTGGTAAGCTCTCTGAGGTACAGGAATTGTCTTTTTGTTTATTTTTATATAGCACCTAGTACAAAGGGGTCTTAGAACCTGTATCCTATAAATCATACCACAAGATAAATGTTAATTAATACTAAATAGTACAGTTCAGGTACATTAAATTACTACATATATACACAACATACAAAATTTTGCTTTAAAAACACTAGCTTGCCAAAATAACTTTGCTAGAAATTTCAGTAGATTCCGGTCCTAACTACCAAGATTCAAAAAAATATATTCACACTTAAAATCAATTCGTAAATTTGTATGTTTTTTGATTATTAAAACTTAAGACTCTAGTTTATAGAAGGGTTCAGTAACAGAGGGTGGGGACACATGGGTGGGCACAAGTCTGCTCATCATTCAAGCTAAAAGCTAGAAGTTTTGCCCCCAGCCCATGGGGAGGGGCATCTGAGCCTAGCACCAATTAAATATAGGGGACAACTGATAAAGAACAGGGACACGGGGGTCATAGCATCAAAACAAGAGACCAGAAGGGGACACCAAAGAGAACCCCTGAACAGCACCCACTGGTCCTTGAAAGAGGCCAAGGAATTAGCTCATGCACCTGCACAAGGAGGGTGGGGGCTAAAGCAGCATAGGGTAGTGCAGTGTGCTGGGAGCTCAACAAAAAAGTGTGTGGGAGGGGCAGGGTCACAAGTGCTGAAGGAAGGGGTCTGGGGTACAAGGAGCAAAGAGGGGACTAGGTGATGGGTAAGCAAGGACAGGTAGGGGAAGACTCGGCAAGGCTGAAAAAATCTCAGAACCAAACAGCAAAGGCTTGGGCAGCAAGCGTATAGCCAATCCCTGATTTCTGGCTGGGAAAGTAAAGGGTGGGCCCAGGCAAGGGCAACTTCTGGTCACATGACCAAAAGCTGCTCTTCTCCCCCCTCCCCTCTAAAGGAAGGAGAGAGGCACAGCATTCAGCAGCAATGAGAACTTTGCTGCTGCAGTCACAGGGCTGACCAGCAGCCAGTGGTTACAGCTGCAAATAGGGTAGAGACACCACTGCTGGTGCCTTTGCTCTGCTTGCTGCTGTGGCTGCAAGGTCCGGCTGCCGCAGCCACGAACAGGGCAGAGGCACCAGCGCCTCTGCTCCACTTGTGGCTGTAGCTGCTGGGCATCACAGCCGCAAGTAGAGCAGAGGAATTGGCACTGGAACTTCTGCTCCACTCACAGCCATTGGCTGATGGGTGACCCCATGACAGCAAAATATATGCACTGCTAGGGGGTCAGGGGGGCAAGCCTCCTGACAGAGTGGGTGGGCCACAGTCCACCCTAGCTACACCCCTGCTGGGTAGGGAGCAAACCAATAGCAGGTCTTGGGTGGGGAAACAAACTGACTCAGAGACTAAAGGAGGCAGGGTGGGGCAATGAAACACCAAAAAGTGCAAGGAAACAAACCAACACAAAACATGGGGGAACAGAAAAGCAGGGGGCTTAGGTGGGGCCAGGGTGTCCCACCAGTAGGGCAAGGCTAGAGAAGAAGGAAAAAGCAGGTATACCCCTCCCAGTGCTTGGACTAAAGAAGGGCAGGGAGGAAGACAGCAGTATTTATGGCAGTGAGGCACCTAACAGCTTGAGTGGAGTAGATACTATGAAACCTGCTACAGGATGGAAGACTCCCCCACTCCAGGAGCCGCAAGGCAATAAAGAAAGCTGAGCTGAGCTCACCCACCCTTCTTATAGCAGAATGCTGTCAGCCCCACTAAGGTACCCTCTGCTACTGAGCCTAATTACAGGGAAAAGGGAATCAGCTGAGCAAACTGGCCAGCCGCTAGAATGAGGACCAGCTGTGGAACCCGGAAAGTTATAACAACATTCACCACCACTCCCTAAGAGAAATTGGGGGAGGGGAAAAGAGAGATCAGATGTGATACCAGAACAGCAAAAGTTCTGTGTGAGAAGGCTGACTACTCTGTTGTTCCAAGGTGAGATATGTAAGCATCTAGGAACTGTAAGAAACCATATGCATATAGAATGTGCTAGGCAGCCCATTATAAATAAAGTGCGCAAGTGGAGCACAAAGTGGTGGTCTAGATATGGTTTATGAGACTGAGGACCTGAACAGCAAGGGGGCCAAGTGCAAATTGCTACATAATCTCACAAAACAACAGAATGCTGAATTGTAATAATAATTTATAACACAATAGTACCTTGGAGTCCCCAGGAAAGAATGGGGACCAGTTGAACTACATGCTGAATACAGATATAAAAAACCAATCCTTCCTCAGAATTTGTATAGACAAGATGCAAGTAATGTGGAAGAAATGTTAGGATGTTTCACAAATGGGAAAACTAGTGAGATTAAGTGACTTGTCCAAGGTCACACAGGAAATTATAGAGATTCTACTTTCTGCTTATTGTTGCCATTCTGATGTGGTCTCAAGAACAGAGAGTTACAAAGGTCAACATATTACGGGAGCAATTTTGTATATACAGGGGGGGGGGGAAACCTCTCCAAACACATGGTGACTGATTTTAAGCTGTTCTAGGAATGGAAAATGTGACATTAATTAAATTTAGAACTTGTATAAATGCTTCAAAAACATATTGATAATATCCACAGATATTAGATTAGACTGAAAAGAGTTTACTTGATCTTTATAATCAAGCTTTGATATATGGAGAAATTAAACACTCCCCACAACTTTGCTTCTTTCTAAAACAAGAAACCTGCAATAGATATAGATGGAGCTCTCTTTTCCAGTAACTTTCTTATTGCTGTAAAACTGTGGGATTTCTAAGTGCTTAGTACCTCTTTGAATCAGCATCTTAAAGCAGACAGAATAACAATAAATGCATATCAATGTCAGGTATAGAAAGAGCTTAGCATGAGTAAAGAGATTTCCTGCTTAAAGGAAAGGAACACTATATAGAAAAAGTAAAATGAAAGGAATAGAATGGTGTTCAGTTTCATGAAAGGAAGGAAGGATTTCAACCCTATATTCTGAGATGTGTTCAATCATAGAATCATGGAATCTTAGGGCTGGAAGGGACCTCATAGTCCAACCTGCTGCTAAAAGCAGGACCACTCCCACTAAATCACCCCAGCCAGGGTTTTGTGTAACCGGACCTTAAATAATTCCAAAGACGGAGATTCCACCACCTCCCTAGGCAACCCATTCAAATGCTTCACCCTCCTAGTGAGAACATTTTTCCTAATATCCAACCTCTACCTCCCCAGCTGCAGCTTGAAACCATTGCTCCTTGTTCTGTCCTCTGTTACTACCGAGAACAACCTAGCTCCCTCCTCTTTGGAGCACCCCTTCAAGAAGTTGAAGGTTGCTATCAAATCCCCCTTCAGTCTTCTCTTCTGCAGACTAAACAAGCCTAGTTCCTTCAGTCACTCATTAGTACTATCAACACCAATAAATCAAAATTTATGAGGCAGGCTCCACAAAACCAGGAGCTTTTAAAAATATTAATTTCTGGCTTATTTTCCTTTGCCTATGAGTGCTGAAACATTTTGGCTTAATTTTTCAAGCTTTTTTCTTCAGATTTAAAGAAAGAAAAAAAGACTTAAAATAAAATAATTAGAGCTGGCAACATGGACAACCAGCTCCATCCTGCATCTGAGATGCCTCCTTCAATTCTCAGTGTTCAAGAGACACCAAATGAACAGCTCTCCTTAGAGAAAGAAAAAGGCAATCCAGAGTCCTAGGTATACCTCCGCACATTATAGTTCTTGCCAGTTTTCAAAACCCATTGATCCAGCAATATGAAGTTCCAATATGGCTGAAAGTATAAATATACCAATTTCAAATTCTTCTGTTCAACATTTTTAAGAAGCTAATCTCATTTGGATGATAATTCCCCCAAGCAATGAAATGATTGTATAATATTGGTAAATGTAACTCTTCTACAAGTCGGAGCTGGCAGCTACAAGAGCCAGGTTAGTGGTTCCTTTCAACAATACAACACAAAACTGGCTTGAGCTCACACCCAGTATCCTGGACTATTGCATACCATCTCTTGGGTGCCTCTAGAGGCACTACTTCCTCTCTCACTAGAACAGGGATTCAGTGCAGAAAGGAGGCTTAATAAAAAGGGGGAAAGAAACTCAGCATTGAGAAAATGCTGCAAGCGGGATTCACACAAATAAAACCATGAACAAAACTCCCACCTCAGAATATATTTGGCAGTTTCTTTTTGCCTCATGTTCCTAAATCCAGCAACAAAAAAAACTCCTTTAATGAATCCCTCCCTACATAGTTCTCTACTCATAGGTATCCTTAGTCAGAGAAAACCCAGAGCCTAGAGGTGTAGCTACAGAGTAAGAGTTCCCCTTCCATTCTGGTTGTTGGGAGGGGCACCTTGTTCACTCTGCTAAGTGGCTACTACATTCCAGCTGCCCTGCCAGCTGCTTCACTGTACACCTGCTTCTCAACTATGTCTGCTAGAGGTCAGTCTCTTGAGGTTCCACCTAGCTCTCAGTGACTGTCAGCTCTTAGAGGGTGAACCTCAGTGCTGAAGCTGGCTGGGCTTGCTGTTCCAGAAAAGATGATTTCAGCTCCAGCAAGCAAAACAAAAGACTCCCGATAGACTCTCACTTAGCTCTATCTTTGACTGGTGGGAGCTGGAGGCTAAATCATATCTAGAGCTCTTGGGCAGAGCCCACATTTCCAGTCAGAAACATCTGTCCCTACTGTCATCAACATTCACAAGTCTCTTGCATCTGAGCTTCTTGCTTAGCTGGTTAGTTTCATGATAGTGACCCTTCAATCAGAACAAGCTAAGCACAATTCTACTACCCTTTGTTTATATTTCATTATCCCAGAAGTTGATGCTATAGTCAATTGTAATCTAACACCAGTCAAATGGATCATTTGGGTAAAGCAGTCCATCATGCTGAGCATCTAAGCAGGATTGGTACTCATGAAATACAACCTAGCCCTGACACTTCTTCCTCTCCCTTCAGTCAGCTCAGCAGAACTTTCAGACTCCACATACATAAATAACAGGAAAAAGGCACGTGGCTTATTAGCCTCACTGGTCTTTCCTTAGTTTTTATCTTTGATTTCTCTACCATTTCCTGTATGTTGACTTTCCTTACCTTCTGTTCTCTATTGTCAATTAACTGACTACCATGATATGTCTTTCTATAGCATACTCATTTTACATATGTTGAATCTTTATGATAACTATGTGGCTGGGATTTATTTTTATTATTTTTTTTAATCTCCATTTGGATGTTTTCTGACTGTTTTCATGAATAGGAATTTTTAAAATTGAATTTTATCATTTTTCTTTCCAATTTTATACTAAATATATTAAAGCCATTGAAATGAAATATTAGGCAAAAAAATTCAAATTTGGCTAGCTACAATTAGCAACTAAAATCTGTATTTAGGAACCTAAATAAACAATCTGCTGATTAGCTTTAAGTGCCCACCCTATTTGATAGTTCCAGAGAATGAATATTTTTGACCCAGTGCATTCAAGGAAACAAGATGTATTTTCTGCCTGTAAAAGTTCCAGCTTGTATGATCATCAAAGCTAAATGTTTCAAAGTCATCTTTTACAGCTTAATTTTGTTAAATCATACTAAGCCATTATTTAGTCATATTGAAGTCATTGTTCAGTCATACTAAATTATTATTTGTCAATAGATGGTTTCAATTAGGATTTACATTCAAATGGGCAGTTATTACAACATAAAATATATATTACCATGATCCTAGTTCCACAACCCAGAGTTACCTAACTAAAAATGACTAGTTGACACTTCAGAAAAGTTGGCCATTCTTTCACACCTAGGGTTTAAATTACTTTAGTGGGCTATGGAGGAAGCCCATAATGATTAATGGAGAGTACCATGTTATGTTAAATGTTGTCATCTTATTTTACAGTTCTTTTTGTTTGTTTTTGTTAAATGTAATGTTGAATTCTCACAACTCTAGGAGGTAGGCTACCTTCTTTAAATTGGGTGTCTTGTATTTCATACCCAACTGAGTTTGTTTCACAAGAATCATTTATGAAGATTTTAAATCTAGCCCCAACTCTGAAGTTGCCCTGCATTCAGCCTGTTTTCTCCTCTGATATATGCATCAACTTATACCGAAACAATCACCAAGGGTGAGTCTACACTTACAAATTAAGTCGACTTAAGCAGCAGCTTAAGTCAACTTAAGGAAAATTAAAGTCGACTTCAGTAAACCTCATTTTAAGTCGACTTTGCTGGCCAAGTCGACTTTATTAAGTTGACTTAACCAGTGTGGACGCAGAGTAGCCCTAAGTCAACTTCAAGTCGACTTAAAGGGCTTCAGGGCTCCTCCCACTGTCCTCCCTGCCAGGGTGGCTGGCACAGGCAGAGCCTGGCATGCCCCCCCACAGGGCAGAAGAGAGCCCTGCCCACCCCGCTCCTATGCCCTGTCAGTGTCGCTGTCCAGCTCAGCAAATGCTGAGCCACCTGGCTCTTGGCAAGGGGTGCCCTCCCACCCCTGTGGACCTGTCCCAGGTCCACCTAGCCCCTACAAGTTGACTTAGGCATCCAGTGTGGATGCTCTAAGTCGATTTGACAGAGTCCCCTTTAAGTAGACTTAATTTTTGATTGGGGACATGCTTAAAGTCGACTTTGTTAAATCAACTTAGCTAAATCGACTTAAATTAAGAAGTGTAGATATAGCCCAAGAGACTAGGAGCATACAGGTAAGAAAAACAGTTGCATCAAACACATTGCAATAGTAAAGGAATCACCAAAAATATAAATAGCAACTAAAATGTACCCGTTTTAACATGGTGAAGTAAGAGACTTACATACTTTCATTTTCCATTTTGCTTTGCAGGAAAATAGCTGCTTATCTACATGGAACTTTTACCACATGGCACCAAAAGACATATTCTTATCCCTTTGCATTACAATTTACTAAAAATCATTCAGAACTCCTTTCTACATACAGTACTCAATACCCAGTTGCACTGTTGGTACCACCAGTCCAGCTTAGGAGGAGAATAAAATTGGTCCTAAATCTTATTTCCACTTCCCAAATCCTATGTCAGCTTGGGACCATTTTAGAGCCAAATGTAACTTAGAGCAGACTCAGGGTTGCTCTAAGTTAGGCTGGCTGTAATGAGCCAGTTAATAGCCCAGATAGCTGGCCTTACACAACCATCATCAAATGGAGACAAGATAGGTCACTTTGTATAAGTTTTCCTTAAAGCTACAGAGTGCACTTGATCCCATATCAAACAAAACTTAATGAAGTTCATGGCACTTTATAGAAAAATTATAAACGGGTAAGTAATATAGCTCTAAATCATATTAAATAAATGTTGGTGGTAGTTACAAAAGCATCCAAGTTTGAAATTTTGAGTTATCTTTTAATAATAGGAATAGTGCCATATTTCACAGTTTTTTAAAGTTCAGGCTTCCTCTTTGCAGTTCAGAAGCGAGCAAAACTTTTGTTGCCTTCAGTACACATTTTGCCACTGAAAATTACATGATCAGACTCATATTTTGGACAATTCTGTTGCTATTTTGTAGCATTGGTCACAGGAAGCAAAGCTTAAAAAACAGCAAGAAAAATGAAAAGGCAATAAAATGTGTTCAGAGAGGAAGGTGTCAATCAGAAATTTTATATAACTGCATAACTTCCAGAAAGAAGTAAGTGAATTTAAAAGAGATTGACATTTTGAGGTATTCTACCTAAATAAAAATAGGAAACTCTTTTAAGTTATTTTCTTAACTTTTAAAAGTTAGCTAAGCCTTATTAAACGTTTCTAGATGCTTTGAAGAAAGGAAAACACTTTGAAATTGCAGCTTCCTCTTCTTGTTTTTATAGTTAGTAGGGGGTCTGAATCTGAAATGTTACCGATTTGATTTTTTTTCATGACAAAAACTTCAGCGTATTCAAATTTTAATGAACAAGCTCCAATAATAAAGTACTCCCTTTTCCATTTACTCCTTGGTGAAAAATACTGTAGGCCCATACTTCAGCTCACTTTCAATCTTGGATTGAGCCGGCAAACCACTGAAGTAACAGTGACTGAACGTGGTATTATTACTCAAATTTATGAGCAGGGGGAAATGTCAGCTATTTTCTGTTAGCCATGGTTTTCTTGATCCAAGTTGTCTTTTCTCATTTTATAAATTTGGCTACCTATATTTGTAAAAATATGGCAGGATAAAACATTGAAACATCTCATTTGCTAGTAGATGGATAGACTAAATGGCCTAACAGGTTACTCCACCCTTTAGTTCAATGAGCCAATGAAGTGTATTTGTAAAGTCTATATAATACCAGATAATTTTCAAAGATTGTTCTTCTGAGAGAGAACAGTGTGGTTCTTAGTCTATTTTTGTGCAGGTGATCTGGACCAAGATTCTTCTTCTCTTCACATTGCCCTGTTCCCCATCTGTTCTGAGCCCTTCTTTCTGAGCTATGAAAACTTTCATTGATAGTAAAACAATATAATGGGTCAAAGCATGGGGAAGATTTCCTTTACTGGGAAGATAAAGAACTAAAAGGTCATTCCATCTTTGATTCTGATTATTTTATATTTGTAAAATCTAGACAATACAGTATCATTTTCACATAATTTTATAAAGGACATTGATGTGCCAAGAAGTTACTGAACCTAACAAAATGAAAATGCTAGCTGAGCAGCTTCTTGCTTGAACGGGAAGCAATCTCTTTATTATTAGTAGTAATAATAATAATGAAATGGAAATAATGAAATGGAAGTTTATATATGGGTTAGGTCATTGACTTCAGTGAAACTACATACCAGTTCATACAAGCTGAGGATCTGATCAGTGCTATAGTCAACAACTACAAGCACTGTTTGGACACCAGGTCTTTTTTGGCCATATTTCTGAGAGAATGGATCTTCTGATGCTAACTTTCCCCCATCCTTCCTTAATTTTTGATTACTCATGACACCCTACACCTCCTATCTGCTGCAGAGGGCAATGCAGAAAATCAAATTATCTTTACCTTCTAATATTTTTCTCCACATTTGCTAAATGCATTTGTAATACCCATAGTCCTTCCCCCACCTCCACACACAAACAGCGTCACTTTTTCAACAATTTATAATTTCTTTTTTAAAAATATTCCTTGTTATAGTTAGTAGGCTCAGAAAATAGATCACAGTTAATCTACGTAAGCGGAAAAGTTCAGTATCTTCACCTGTTGGTATGGAGAGAACTCAAACAAAAGAATTTCCACAATGAATTAAGCACAGAAGTGTCTTTATGCTCATGGAAGAAAATGTGGGATTAATTGACGAGGACTGGTGTTGAATAATTTATATTTAATAGCAGTTCTTTACTGTCCCTTCCCCAGAAAAATAATTCTGTCATGCTAGTCATCGTTCAATTAACTAGTACTTATCCAGTAGCCTCATGTAATTAATACCTCATATTTTAATGTCCACAATATCTAAATTATTGGATCAATAATAAAAATTTAAATTATAGACTATAAAAATGCAAATTATATTCTGATGCCTCAGTAGTTTGATTTAATATTTTTCATAATATTGTATTAGCTATAAACAAATGCTTAGTCCTGTTTATATCCTGCAATCAATAAATTCTGGTTCACTACTGCCATTTTTTCTTGACTTTTTTTTAATGCTCTTTATGTGATACACAGTAATGTTCTGTTTCTAAAGCAATTTTTAACCTATCTCTATGAGCAAACAAATATCTGTCTCCAAAGATGCTATAATTAGAAAAGTTCCAGAGGGGTAGCCATGTTAGTCTATTGCAGAAAAACAGAGTCCTGTGGCACTTTTAAAGACTAACTAGTTTCTGACAAAGTGGGATTTTCTCCCACGAAAGCTCTTGCGATAAATAAATCTGTTATTCTTTAAAAGTGACACATAATTAAAAAAGGTGATCAATTGTCTTTATTTATATTATTTCCTATATATTCTGCATGTCAGAAACTAAATACATTTAAAAAATTGAAAAACCTGCATTTCAATCCTGTATTGTATTAAAATTAGTTATGGTTAGGATATTTTTCCATCAGAATATGCCATTTTGTCAAAATCTAAACTTCACATGTAGTATAATGTTCAGACTACTCTAGTGTGTTAGGATCATTTGATTGTGTCTCTTTCCACAACTTCTTTTATCAAACTATTCCCTCCAAACACAACAAACTATTGCAATCAAAATCCATGGCTACTATTTTTGAGAGGGGTGCTGTGGTAAAAGAAATACAGCAGGGAAAGCTGAGAGGTAGTGTACTGTGTTTGGATGAAGAACATTTGATAAAGTTGGTGCTAGAAGACTGTCATTTTGGTAGAGGCAGAGTTATGGTTGCGCAGTGCTATGTGGTCTTGGTCTTCACTTACCTGGAAATTTGGCAGCACTTGATGGGAGTAACTCTTCTTTTACATGGTGCCTTCACTGTGCGGCGCTGACAGGAGATGTGCCCATGGTAATGGTAAGTGCCCCATGGTGGAGAAGTAGAGATTGCATATGAGTTGATTTAATATTTCATTGCTTTGCTTTTGTGTGTTTGTATGACGGTGCTGTCAGAAATCAGGTTCTGCAGCAGAACCAGTCTCTGGGAATTCTAAGTTGCACAGCTGACCTGCAGAAGGCTGGATGAATGGCTACATCACCTAATTGGCTGGAAGAATCATTGCTGTCTTAAATCCAGCAGCAGCAATAATTCTGCTGTTGCTCAAATTGTTTGCCTGTGGCTATGATAGCTCCTACACCTGTTTATGCCCAACTTAAACTCACTTCAGGTAACTTGTTCTTGGCTTTGATTCCTGATCTCTCACTTTGGCTCTAACCCTTGGCTTTAGCATATGGCATCTGACTCTGGTTCTGATCCTGAGTTCCAGTTGCTGGCTATTGACTTTTGCTCCACAGCAATCCACATCCTGGTCACATGATAGATATGCTTTCTGTGTGTGGCAACGTCCATTATTTCACATTGACTATTTTAATTCTTATTTATTAATGATTAAATGCTCACATTGTGTGCAACAAGATGCAAAAATAAAGCTAATCAGGAGCTTGATAATGCTCTATGCTTAGAGAATGCTTTAAGGAGCTGGAGCTGTTGCTCTAGCAGAGAGACATAGAAGAAAGGACGTGCTTGGAAATCCAGAGGAGGAAACTGCTTACATTTTAGAAAACTGACTAATTCCATTAATCTATCTGTCTAATTATTAATGTTATTATGGACACACAAATTGTGTATTAAGTGCATTTTTGGATGGATTTGAATGAAAAGACGATGATGAGTTTCTGTACCGGGACCTGTGAAACTGGAAGTTTTGTCATTGTTTTCAGGAACACTAAATGGTAGAAATGCCAGTCCTTTATCTCCCTGCATATAATTAGAGGAATAATAGTTTAATGATGGAATCACTTTATATCCATACTGTGTGCTACAAGCATAAAACCTTCCTTAGGTGTTTGTATATATATTTATATATTTCAAAGTAAGTTTTTAAAGTCAAACAAACATAGTGTTCTACTGTTAAGATGCTGAACCTTCTTATATGCATCCCAAAGTCCTGCCAATTTTATGTGACATGAAATCATAGTCATGCATGTGAATTACACCGACATGTTTCTCAGAAGATTTATAAAATTTTCATCATCTGAAAAATTATTTTGCAATTCACTTGCACATTTTTTTCTACTTTCTGAGTGCTACTTCTTAACAAGCCTCTGGAGAAGGGAAAATCTTACTAAAAGTTGTGGGTTTTTTTTGAAGCTGTCTGTCACGTAGCAAAATCTGCACAGCAAGGAGTTTTAGGATAGTTATTTAAAGTTATACAAACTGTTCTATTGTTCACTCTTTGGGTCTCACCTTTTTGGTATTCATCCACTAAATTGTATTTCTAAAAAATAATATAATTAACAAAAACTTTAACTTATTTTTTTAAAATAGAAAAATATTGATAATATTAATAACACTAAGCAGTAGTTTAAGTCTGTACCCTGTACTCCTTACTCACATAGTGAACTTAGTTTGCATGATTAAAATACTCAAATGACAAAATGTGTTTCTTAATTATTATTATAAATTATTTGTATTATGTTGTCAATTAGGGTTCCTTCTGAGATTAAGGTCCCATTGTGCTGGGCACTGTACATACATGTAACAAGATGCAGTTCTTGCCCCCAAAGGATTGAAAACTAAATAACAGCTTACAATATAATAATAATTAGTGAAAAAAATAAATGTATGTGGTTAGGTGTCGAGTAAAAGACCTGAAGTCAGTAATGAGGAAAGAACATGAGTTGGGGGACAGATTTAGGCCTTTGACTTTTTAAATGTTTATAATATAAAATACAAAGAATAAAATCTTCAAAATACACTCAAGCAACAACCATATTAAGCTGCCCACATAATATCACACTTGCTGCCCACCATAATAACTCAACATCTGACCACTTAAATCACTCAACATAACCCATCTGAAATGCCTGAAAACAAATTAGTTTTGCAGAATAGCAGGAAGGTAATCATTCTGGACTTTGAGGAAGCAAGATGGGAAATAAGTTACAAAATGAAAGGCCCTCTATGAAATATGACTTGCCTACACTCAACAGACAGTCCAACTGATATCCTGTAAGTTACAGAAGAATCAAAATGGATTGTGATGATCCATTGGGGTAGCATAATCCTCCAAAAATGCTTAGATTGTTTTTATTTTATTTCTACCAATGAAAAAAGGATGGCAGATTTCAAATAGACATTATAATGTTAATTATAACTCAAAATCTCAGAATTTACAAATAAATGAAAAGGATAGGTCATCCTGGTTTAAACATCAAGACTTACAAGAAAACAGGATGTGGGTAGAATGATTATGAGGGGAAATGAAGACTGAAAGCATGAAGGTAAATAAGCTCTGGTCTATACCATGGCGCGATTTTGGTGGCAATCGAAGGGAGATATGCAACATACTTAAACTACCTTGCGTATCTCCCTCCGATTGCCTACTGCCTACTTACTATGGTGTTTTCAGTAGCCTGAGTTGGAGGGAAACTCTGCCTCTCCAACTCAGTGCTACTCTTTCTACAGGGGTGGTTTTACTGTATCGGCTTCCTGATTGGCTGAGTGGGTCTTCACAGATCCACTCAGCTGATCAGGAAGATCAATCTGATGGCAGCGAATTTGCTGCCATCAGTAAAGCCAAGCCCTAAGGCAGCATTCAGGACATGCATATCTTGTCAGCTTCCCTTATTATTTTTAAGACAATAATAAAATAATGCATTATAGTAGAGAACTTGACCAGTATTAAGGTTGGGGTAGTGGTCAGCAATGACAATGTCACCTGATGATTTCATAATGCTGTTAGATACAATCTTTTAGAATATTCCACAAAGTCTTTAATACAATAAAGGTAGCTGGATTTACAACTGGGCACATGAATTATGCATTTACAGAGTAGGAAATATATCCCCATTTGGGGGATAATCGTTTGGTAAAATCAGGAAGTAAGGAAAACAGGTTGCTGCACCCAGTGCACAAGAAGCAATTAAATCTTCTCTTCGCATCAGATTTTATGACCATTCAAGGCCCTTTGTAAACATATATTGTACGAAAATAGACAAAGCAATCCTGATAGAGTTAAAAGTGTGACCTTCAAGCTATAGTAACTTGAAGCACAAGTTTTGTAATGATCCAGAATTGGAATTGTTCTGATAGTTTCAGCCTTTTACTGTCCACACTGATGTATCAGAAGCATGCCTTGGGGCTGTGTAGAGCCAGGAAATAAAAGAGGAAAAAGTATCCAATAATTTACATTAGTCAAAATTATTTCTTTCAGGTTGAAATTATTCTGCTATTGAAAAAAGTGTGTGTCATAAAATAGGCTTGAGAAACCATAAGATATTATGTAATGGGAACAAGATTTTTCCTACTGACTGATCAGTCTCCTTTTGCATGGATTAATCACATGTGGAATAAGAAAATCTGGGTGACTATATGATACTTAGCCCTGCGACCCTTTAAATTCATAATTAGTCGCTAGATTGGAACCATAATGATTTAATTTGATTTGGGGTTAGTTAGAAGTTTCAATAAAGAGGAAGTGGGTTGTTTGTGATACAGTAAACCCTAAACTAGTAAGATCTTTGGTTTTTCATTAATAGGGGGGAAAATGATCCAGTATTAACTCTTAGGAGTCTGTATGTTTGTCACAGTATAATTCAAGATCTTGGGGATCTGCTTGTTTTGTATTTTAGATGGACCCTGAAAGTGAAGTCTTTGAAGGAAGAAAGATTTATATCCTTAAGTTTAGGGAGAAGAAGAGCCTCACAACAGTGTAAGGGGCAAACCACCTCATGGCTTGTGTGAAAAAGCAGACGTTTCTCCCTTGGTGGCCCCTGCAGACAATTTTAGAATATTCCACAATGCCTTTAATACATTAAAAGAAGCTGGATTTACAACTGGTCCCATGAATTATGCATTTACAGAGCCTTGCAGTGGTCTACCTCTTCTTGCAATTCAGCCCTCCTGTCAGATCATTTTTAGTTGGAGCCCTTCTGAGATAAACAGAGTCCAATGCCCTAATCTGGTAGCATCATACCAGAGCTTCAGTCAAACTTTGCTCTTTGTGGGTCTACCTGACCTTGGTGCCAGAATCTTCACATCACTGTCTCAAAAATACCTGTGAAGAAACCAGACTCACTTGGAGTTCAAACCAGGGACTTACATGAAGCAATGAAGTTCATTTTCTTCAGATTGGCTCTGTCCCTGGGCTGCTTCCTGCTGTGGCCCATTTTTAGGCATTTCTCACAGTCTCTTCCCAGGCTTGCTCTCTGCAGGTACCAAAGAAGGGCACCAAACTAGTTATGGAGAGCAAAAGAAACAAAAGGGCCTACATCAGGCTTCTGTGCCCCAAGGAGGGTCTGACTGTTATAAGTCTTTAGCTAGGCTCTGGCCTTAGCCCAGCCTTTCTTTCCAGTACTACCTCAAGAGGTTCACTCCCTCTTCCCCATAGCACCTACAGAGCTAGATCTTTTCTTTTCTAACTCCTCTCTGGAGACTTGACCCCTCACTGAGGTACAACAGAGTATGTTTAAGTCAGATCCTAAGGTCAGAAGGGACCAATATGATCATCTAGTTATACCTCCTGCATGATGAAGGCCACAGAACATCGCCCATCCACTCCTGCAATAAACCTCTAACCTATGACTAAGTTATTAAAGTCCTCAAGTCATGGTTTAAAGACTTTAAGACACAGAAACCACCTTAATCCATGAGATTCCACCCACCGGCTCTTATTAACCTCTTCTTGGACAGCATGGCATCTCTATACTATACCACAGTGATTATGGCCTATGGTCCCATGGGAGATGATATCAGCGTTGTGTCCAGCATGGGTGTCCATTTCACTGTGTGCGCGTATACCAGTGTAGGTAACACTTATGATTTTGAAGAAACCAACATGATAATGGATCATTTTAGAAACGAAGGTGCCAGGCCAGGCCAGGCTAGGCTTTATGGCAACATAGAATAATGGTAACCTATGCCAACAGGAACACTGACAGCATTTGTGCACTCAATACAATGGAACAACTCAGCTGATGGCAGGACTCTCCGTCAGCCCCGTCAGCTGCACGAAAACTGGGTTCTCGAATTCCTACATTTATACACTGTTTGGACCATTCGTTCGGTCCATTTGGCACCAGAAACTTTCTTTGATATCTAAAATTACCTTGATTGGTCCACGCACCCTTCCTGATGCCATCTATTACCTTATTTGGTCTGCTTATCACTAAACATCCCCATACATCAAAGATATCATGATTTGGCTGAAATCTCACTATCGTGGGATAATTGGGCAAAACATCTGTCCTTATCTCTTTGGCACTAGGCCAACCCAACACCTCCTTCCTCAAGGTACTTGTTCACTCTTTATACTTATTATTGCAGTTTCTTGCCAATTCCTGCCTCCTGCCAGCTTAATTGTTTGTTTAACTCAGACTTTCTGTTTTGGATTATTTTACTAGGCATTGGGCCTGCACCTGGGCCTTTCTATTTGTCCATTTTTAATGCATACTCTAACTTTTTAATTACATGGCCAAGTGTGGCTGGTCTCTGATCCATAGGAAAGATGTAGTAACCTACAACTTCATGAAGTTAAGAACTTTTCTGAGCCTGGCTAGTTATCATCTTTTTCTCCTGCCCTTCCTCCTTCCCTGACATATCTTCTTTGTATTTCCAGGTTACTCTCTGAATTAAGCCTTTGCTCTTCACCAAATCGAGAGGAAGACAAAGGAGGAAAACTGACTTTTATCCATATTGGGTATGAGGCTAATAATATAAGGTGAGTTAGTAATCAGGTTTAAAGGGGAAAAAATCCTGCTACCTATCAAAAGAGTAGATTCAAATTCAGCTCAAAGCCGTGCTCAGAGAAGTGCTTGTGCACACACAAGTGGATGGAGCAATAGACTGAGACTTGGAATCTAACTCTCTTTGCCACTGGTCTGCTGGGTAACCTTGGACAAGTCACTTCATCCCTTTGTGCCTCAGTTTCCCTATCTCTACAGTAGGTTTAATGATACTGACCCTTCTTGTAAAGCACTTTGAGATCTACAAATGAAAAGTTCTCTATAAGGATTAGGCTCTATTAATATGCTTTGCCCTTCTGTGGGACTAATAAGAAAGAGGTGAATGGTCCAGTGATATAAAAGCATGACTTGAGGTTGAAGGAATCAATATGCCTGAAGACAGATGAAGGGATCTGGATGCTCCCTGCTTGTGCCTTAATTCTGTTCTGATAAATGCCTCATTTTGTTAATGAATTATTAAAACTTTTTTTAAACCATAAAAACAGATTGGCTTCTGTGTGTATTTTCCTCTGCAGGACAACCTAGAAACCTTGGTATGGGAACTTATTAAATTTCTTATCTCCTGTGTTGGTTTTCCCCTGTAGGTCTGGCCAAAAAGAACTCATGCTAATATGTAATCTATGCCTCCTACCTCAACATAGTATCACATCAAACACACTGGTCAAAGTATGGAAAAAAGAGGAAAAAGCAAAAAAGGAAGGAAGGTCTTTGGTGATTTTCTTTGAACCGAATGAACCAGTCAACCTTTGAGGTTAAAAAATCTCCTCTTCTTAAATCCACATTGCAGATCACTTTTCCACAGTGTGTTTCCTCACCAGCTAGTCTGCATTTGTTCTATGTGCAGAGCTTCCATCAACAGGATTCCAAATATGTAGCATATACAGTGAATGCTGGTCAGAAATTTCCTGACAAAGTTTCCTTGGAAAATACTGCTTATTAAAACCTGGAAAGTTTCACAAAGATAGTTCAGGTTTGATGAATTTTTGACAAATCTCTGTCATGTATTTCTCCTTACTTGGGGCAGACTGTTAATTAACAGTCTTGCCTGCTCTTAGAGAAATTTTCATTTTCTCTTTAATTATGATAAAGGTTGCCGACCCCTGAGTTAAACCCTGAGCACGTAGGCAAGTCTCAAATCTGATCATGAGCCTTTCATTTAGCCCTCTTTGAAACAGGGAATTATCAAAAAGGCATATCTATCGGCCTTTCATGTACTATATAATATGTACATGTACTAAGGGAGGGAACAACTTTGTCCTGTGAATAAGTGCTGAAAGTTAATATTTAAATTTTAAAGTTATTTTTCTCTGGTCTTTCAATATTTGGCATATTTCAATTAAAAACACATGGGATCTACTTTTCAAGTCTTGTAAATAAAGTCTTGTAAAATGAAACACTTCTTTGATTCCTAAAATATGGTAGGAGACAAAGTATATTAAATCACAGCTGTGAAATAGGATTGCATCATTCTAAATTTTATGCTATTTGCTTTATTAATAGTCAAATTCTGTAAATCCTATACAGGCAAAACTTAAGAAAAGCAAGGACTAGCACTTCTTTGCAGACTATAAAATCTAAGTTTTAAATTGATTTTAAAATTTGAATTTAAGTCTTCATTTAAATTGAACCATAACTTCTATGGGCTAGTCTTCCAGCACTGATTAACTACATTTCTATCTACTTCCAAAGTGTTGCTTGTCCCTTTAGTTACTTGTATTATAACTGTACAGTTTACAATGTAAGCGTTTCATGGTAGGAATGTATCTAGTGTATATTTTTTCTAATTGACTGACTATATGGCTATAATAATTCAGGAAATAATGATATAGTAAATTTGGTGGATTTTCCTAAGAAATTATGAGTGGTCAATCTCTGACTCTTTATCCACTTTCAGTGAAATCAATGTAGAATCTTTCATTCTCCAACTGTAGGTTTTGGATTCATATTGTGGGAGGAGACCTCACTCTGGCTATGTCTTCACTTGGCCAAATAAGTCGACTTTGCATGTCCACATTATAAAATTAGGATGACTTAAAGTGGACCTTACCAAATCGACTTAGAGTGTCCACACTGGATGCCTAAGTCGACTTGTAAGGGTTAGGTGGACCTGGGACTGGTCCATGGTGGCAGGGGGGGGGCACGTCTTTCAAAGTGCCAAGGAGCTCAGCATTTTCCCCATTCTACTAGGGTACAATGGGGCTGAGCAGGACAGGGACAGTGGCAGGGCATAGAAGCAGGTTGGTCAAGGCTGTGTCCTTCTCTGTTGGGGAGGGCATGCCAGGATGTGCCTGTGTCAGCCACCTTGGCAGGGAGGTCAGTGTGGGAGCCCTGGGGGCCCTTTAAGTCAATTTAAAGTCGATTTAGTGCTAATCCGCGTCTACACTGGCTAAGTCGACTTAATAAAGTCTACTTAGCCAGTAAAGTCGACTTTAAAGTAGGTTTAATAAAGTTGACTTTAAATTTCCTTAAGTTAACATAAGCAGCAGCTTAAGTCGATTTAAGGAAATTGTAGTGTAGGCGCAGAGTAAATTAAGTAGACTTAATTTACAAGTGTAGACACACCCTCTAACACTTCCAGGTTAGAGTTCTGAGTGCAGGTTGGGAAAGGACAGAGCTAGGGCATAGCTCTTTTACATTGCATAGTTTCCTCCAGAGCTAGTGGTATTTCAGTCAGAAATCATTCTGATTTTAATACTTATAGTAGCAGCATTTACTTTTTCTCCACACTATCCACACCCCACAAAAGGGAACCAGGATTCAAGAATCTAATTACAGTCCTATTGAGGTTAAAAGCAAACTTCATTAGGAACAGGATCTAACCTTTTCTAATCAAACATATTTCAGCCACCTCATTCACTGCCCACACATATATATCACAACTTTAAAGTGCTGATATGGAGAAAAGCCTAGCCCTTATTCTAAACACAATGGATTCCAGAAACAACAGCAGTGAAGAGCACGAGCAGTGAAAAGTATGAAAATAAATTTGCATCTTCCAACATATTCTAAAATTGTGACCAAATTCCTCACAGATTCCTGGCCAAAAAAAAAATAAAAAAAATCCTTATATTGCTGGCAAATATAAAATATCAAGGTGGCCCTGCATCCACCTCAAGTTAGCTTCACCTTTGGAAGGCTTAAGTGTGCTCGATGAATGCTGGTCTGAGGGGCAATAGAATCTCTTAGGTAACCTGAGCCAAGTCTGTTTAGAATTCTGCAAATAGTAAGCAGCTTCTGGAATTTCATCTGGAAGTGGATTGAACAGTGTGGAAAACAGACATAATATTCACTCCCTGATCTGCTTCACTCAGAAGACAGATGCTTTCTGTTAAAGGAAAAGGCTTCAAAATTAGCCCTAGGGAGAATAATAATTCAATAATATAGCTTGGAGAAAGCAAAGAAATGGGTAACTATGGTCAACTTCTGAGAGGAAAAAAGCATACTTTCCTAGCAGACACATTTTAGCCAGACAGAGACCTTATTTTCCACAGAGGAAATTAATGTCTAGGATCAAAGATTAAATGAGTAAGAAACCAATATGTTACTGTATCAGCAGGCAGACAGGTGATTACATTGGAAGGGTTGTTTATAAGCTACACCAAATACTCAAAATGCTAACAGCTCATGGTATTGATGTGGTTGGTGAGGTAATATCTTTTATTTTGGTTGGTGGAAGAGACAAGCTTTCAAGTCACACAGAGCTCTTATGAATAAGAAAATAGCAGTGACCTGAAGAAAATCTCTGGGTAGCTCAAAAGCGTGCCTCTTTCATAATAGGCATTAGTCTAACAAAAGATATTATTTCACCACCTTGTGTCATATCCTGGGACCAACACAGCAACAATAGCACTACCTCTTAAGCTGGCCTCGGTCATTTTTAACCGAATGTTAGTTCAATAGCTTTCATCAATTTCCCAATCTGCACTAGAATTTGGGAGAGCACCGAGAGGGGAATACATGGGTCCTACAAAGTGTCTTATAAAGAGGCGATGTTGGGTTTGATTCACGGGCTCCTGGCACTGAAGTACAGACTTCCCACAATCCCTAGTCCATCAGCACAGTCCATAAAATGGGTGGAGCTGACTGGAGTGGGGCTTGTGCAAGTTACTAAAAAACGCATGGATTGCTTTTGATTCAATTCTTCTTCCAGGCACCTCCAACTGAAGCAGAAAACTGACGTGACCTGTCCCTAACAAAATGTTGCAGTGATACCACAGCCTGGCCTTCCCCTGTGGTGAGTCCTTGCTTACCCATAGTTTCTTCCATTGGGGTATAAATTGGTATACAAATTGCACTCTCTTGTTCCCAGATGGGTAAGCCTTTAGAATTTATAATGCTTAGACATACATACTATGGCAGTGCATGCTAGAGAGAGCTTGAATATATTTACATTTTCTTTTATGAAAAAGTATGTTAGATTTTCTTGACATTTTGAGTGCTGAAGAAAACAGATGTCATCACAGTAGGGAAGCTACTGTCTGGCTGAGCCATTGTGTAGGATCAGAAAACAATAGTGCACAAAGCACAGTAAAAAATGTAATGGAAACAGAGAAATCATGGATGAGTGAATGAGAGGAAGTCCTGGTCACCTTATTCATACAAGTTCCAAAGGGGTAGCCGTGTTAGTCTATTGTAGAAAGACAACAGAGTCCTGTGGCACTTTTAAAGACTAACAGATTTATTTATCACATGAGCTTTCGTGGGAGAAAATCCCACTTCGTCAGACGCTTTGAAGATAGAAAGTTACAGAGTGGGAGGAAATTAAATGCAGGGGAGTGTATGACATAGCATCAGGTCAGGCTGTAACAGCAAATCAAAATAGGTGTTAGGATTCAAAACACTGGGGAACAGCACATAGGAGGGGGAAGTCAATTCACTTGTTGTAATGTGAGTAAAATCCATAGTCCCTGTTTAACCCCAAGACAACTGAGTCAAATTTATATGCAAATTTGACTCAGTTGTCTTGGGGTTAAACAGGGACTATGGATTTTTCTCACATTACAACAAGTGATTTGACTTCCCCCTCCTATGTGCTGTTCCCCAGTGTTTTGAATCCTAACACCTATTTTGATTTGCTGTTACAGCCTGACCTGATCCTATGTCATACACTCCCCTGCATTTAATTTCCTCCCATTCTGTAAGTTTCCCATCTTCAAAGCGGGAAGTGGGATTTTCTCCCACGAAAGCTCATACGATAAATATATCTGTTAGTCTTTAAAAGTGCCACAGGACTCTGTTGCGTTATTCATACAAGTGTCTCTTCGATTACAGTTGTCTGTCTATGTTAATGTGAGTACTTGTGTGAGTAATATAAGAATAAAAATCTTACTAGTGTTGCTACTCACCTAATCTCTACAGGTGCTAAAGAAATCAGATAACTCTAACTGGAGCAGGGTCTAGCACAGGGGTCGGCAATCCAAAAGAGAATAAGAGCCATTTCCCCTCCACCCCCTCATAAACAAGTATTCTGAAAGCCGCATATAGATGTGCCGCTCCGCCTCTCCCATTCCCCAGACCTACTGTTGCACCCCCCCCCAGCATAGCTGAATCCCCCCCCCCAGCTCTCTCTGCCCAGCTGCAGCCCCTCTCTCTCCCTGGTCCGGGGGCAGCCAAACGCTCTACTTCTTCCAAAACACAATCAGTGTTGACGTCTCCCACTGACACCCTTCCCCACTGCCTACTGGCTCCCGGAGTCCCCAACCTCTGGGTGCCTTCCCCACCTGCCAGCTCCCTGACCCCCTGAGCCTGAAGGGGCCCAATCCAGGGCCGGGAGCGAGGCGGCTACTCTGTGTGGCTGCTCTCCACCCCCTGGGGAGGGGTAGCCAGTCAGTGGTAGGCAGCTGGGGACACTGCTCTGCTTAAGGAGCAGAGGGAGGGCAGCGTGGCCTCCATCCCTGGCTGCCCCACCTACCCCTGGCCAGCTGCCCCTCCCCAGGGGTGGAGAGCAGCAGCACTAAGCCACTGCTTTTGCTCAGCATTGTTTGGCCACTTCGCCCCTGCCCCCCCAGCCTGAACAGGCCAATCCAGGGCTAGGGGCAAAGTGCTGCTCTCTGCCCCCTGGGGAGGGGCAGCCAGCGAGAGGTAGGTGGGGCAGCTGGGGACATCGCTCTGCATTGAGATCAGAGCGGCGCAGAAGGAGGGCAGCGCGACCTCCATCCCCGTCTGGCTGCCCCTCTCTCCCCCAGTGCTACAGCTGGCCAGGTGCCCCCCTGTAGGCCTGCATCTCCAGCGCTGCATGGTGGCTCTTGAAGAGCTGCATGTGGCTTCGGAGCCACGGGTTGCCGACCCCCAGTCTAGCAGCTCATGGGGCATTAGGATGATCACGTAACCAACGTAATGGATCTAGTAGCAAACAAAGGGTCCATTTTTGTCATTTTCCTTTTACTTTACTGAATGAACTCCTCATAACTTTGATCAAGTTTTCCATACACAGCCTGATGTGGTTATAGTAGCACACTGTAAGTGATCATCTTAAATCTCTGTCCACACTAATTTGGCACAAAATCAGTATCAACCTAATTCAGGCCTTTACAATTTTGGAAATGTGTCCTTGAAAAATAAAAGGTAAGTAAGTAATCTGAAGGTGAACATCAGGCATATCTACCAGTGAATTTATTCAGGAAGTTGCCCTGAAACTGCAATTAGTGTACTTATAACCTCTTCTCTTCTACGTGATCTTTTGGTGTCATATCCAGAGGTCTGATTTATTTTACCTGCATGTACTTAAATTGTTCAGCAGCAACTTATGTGATAGAAAGGTACCACAGTAGTGGAGTGGGTGCTGTATAAAAACCCATGTAGAATAACACTGAAGATGAGAAAACAAAGACAATAAATGTAATAGAAATAGCTGCTGCTACATCTAATGTGGAAACAGAGTTTTAGCCACAAACAATGTTCCTGTACTTAAAACACAGGACTGTGGCCTTGTCTACACGATTACTGTATTGCGCCTTAAAACTCATTAAGGCGCGATAACAAGCAAGGTGTACGTACATGCAAGGGTGATGTTGCGCGTCAAGCCTCTTGTTGTAGCGCAATCCAACAACCACTC